>JAVSCE010017803.1:0-73412 GCA_032199065.1 Smutsia gigantea | reverse complement strand
ACATGAAAAAACAATGTGGTGACTACTTTTACCCATATTATCAAGTCCCCACCCACACCACAATGCAGTCACTGTCCGTCAGCGTAGTAAGATGCCACAGATTCACTGTTTGCCTTCTCTGTGCTACATTGTTTTCCCCGTGACCCCACACACACCATGTGAACTAAAAATAATACTCCTCAATCCCCCTCACCCTCCCTCCCCACCTGCCTTCCCACACCCCTCCCCTTTGGTAACTTCTAGTCCCTTCTTGGAGTCTGTGAGTCTGCTTCTATTTTGTTCCCTCAATTTTTCTGTGTTGTTATACTCCACAAATGAGGGAAATCATTTGACATGTGCCTTTCTCCACCTGGCTTATTTCACTGAGCATAATATCCTCCAGCTCTATCCATGTTGTTGCAAATGGCAGGATTTGTTTTCTTCTTATGGCTGAATAGTATTCCACTGTGTACGTGTACCATCTCTTCTTTATCCATTCATCTACTGATGGAAACTTAGGCTGCTTCCATATCTTGTCTATTGTAAATACTGCTGTGATAAACATAGGGGAGCATATGTCTTTTTGAATCTGAGAACTTGTATTCTTTGGCTAAATTCCAAGGAATGGGATTCCAGGGTCAAATGGAATTTCTATTTTTAGTTTTTTAAGGAACCCCATATTGCTTTCCACAATGGTTGAACTAGCTTACATTCCCACAAGCAGTGTAGGAGGGTTCCCCTTTCTCTACATCCTCGCCAGCATTTGTTGTTCATAGTCTTTTCAATGCTGGCCATCTTACTGGTGTGAGGTGATATCTCATTGTGGTTTGAATTTGCATTTCCCTGATGATTAGTGATGTGGAGCATCTTTTCATGTGTCTGTTGGCCATCTAAATTTCTTCTTTGGAGAACTGTCTCTTCATATCCTCTGCCCATTTTTTAATCAGGTTATTTGTTTTTGAGTGTTGAGGTGTGTGAGTTCTTTATATATTTTGGATGTTAACCCCTTGTCATATATATCATTTACAAATATATTCTTCCATATGGCAGGATGCCTTTTTGTTCTGTTGATGGTGTCCTTTGCCATACAGAAGCTTTTTAGTTTGATGTAGTCCCATGTGTTCATTTTTGCTTTTGTTTCCCTTGCTCGAGGAGATGCGTTCAGGAAGAAGTTGCTCATGCTTATATTCAGGAGATTTTTGCCTATGTTGCCTTCTAAGAGTTTTATAGTTTCACAAGTTACATTCAGGTCTTTGATCCATTTCGAGTTTACTTCCGTGTATGGGGTTGAACAATAATCCAGTTTTCATTCTCTTGCATGTAGTTGTCCAGTTTTGCCAACACCAGTTGTTGAAGAGGCTGTCTTTTCCCCATTGTATGTCCATGGCTCCTTTACCATATATTATTTGACCATATACGGTTGGGTTTATATCTGGGCTCTTTAGTCTGTTCATTGGTTTATGGTTCTGTTCTTGTGCCAGTACCAAATTGTCTTGATTACTGTGGCTTTGTAGTAGAGCTTGAAATTGGGGAGCATAATACCCCTAGTTTTATTCATCCTTCTCAGAATTGCTTTGGCAATTTGGAGTCTTTTGTGGTTCCATATGAATTTTAGAGCTATTTGCTCTAGTTCGTTGATGAATGCTGTTGGTATTTTGATAGGAATTGCATTGAATCTGTAGATTGCTTTTGGCAGGATGGCCATTTTGACAATATTAATTCTTTCTATCCATGAGCACAGGACGTGTTTCCATTTATTGGTAACTTCTTTAATTTCTCTCCTGAGTGTCTTGTAGTTTTCAGGGTATAGGTCTTTCACTTCCTTGGTTAGGTTTATTCCTAGGTACTTTATTCTTTTTGATGCAATCGTGAATGGAATTGTTTTCCTGATTTCTCTTTCTGCTAGTTCATTGTTGTATATAGGAATGCCACAGATTTCTGTGTATTAATTTGGTGTTCTGCAACTTTGCTGAATTAAGATATTAGATCTAGTAGTATTGGAGTGGATTCTTTAGGGTTTTTTATGTACAATATCATGTCATCTGCAGCAGGTCAGAGACAGTTTTGGTGGTTAATAGGATGGGAGCTCCTTCCTGCTCCTCTTGCACACCTTGACCTGCCAGGGGGAACCCCGTTTGGGAAGCACACATTTAGGACTTGACAGCTTTGGAGGTGCCACTGTCTCCTTGTACAACTTCTATCAAACCCCAGCCCTTAGAGTTTAGGACCAATGCTACCAATTTCAAGTGGGTGGAGGGTGAGCCCTGCTCTCTGTTTTATGTGTCTGGGAGGGTGTATAGGAGGAAAAATGAGTCAGGGGGCCAGGAATGTATGCTTGTCAGTTAAGTCAGGGGTATTCAGGGAAGGTGTGCCAGCTCAGGAGAGGTCATCCTGACCCAGAGGGATGATGGATAAATCCAGAATATCATGTGTGAACATCAGTGGAAAAAGTGGGGGGGGAGGTTCAGTCGCCCTTTCATTAAATAGATGTGACTGTCTAAATGCTACCAGGAGTCCTGTTCCTTGCTGAATGGTCCCTGGAAAGTCGTTCATCGTCCCCCAAAGCACACCATCTCTGATTCCCTGTGACTCCACCTCTAGTATTAAAGTGAGTTGCTTTGTTTATTGGAAAGCACTTCTGGAAGCCATGATATGGCAAGTCCTGGGCATGTGTATTTGGGGGAGATGGAAAACAGCCTTTCTAGGAACCCAGGAATATAACTTTGGTAGGCAGCAGAGACCCTCCGGAGCTAGAGGAATGCAGGACAGGCATTTGTTCCGGATCTGGAGGGATGGTGGTCCCGGGGGCGGTCACCTGGCAAGCTGTTGATGTCTGCAGGCGTGTAGAGGATGGAGGACATGCTCTCCACCTGCAGGTGTCAAAGTAGGCCTTTCCTCCTTAACAGCCCATCACTCAGAAATAGCTCCACATTCCACTTCCATAGATCAGAGGGCGGGAAAAGAATATAATACCGTGTGTGTGTGCTTAAAACTCCACATTGCTGGTCACAGGCCCCCTCACATGTGATCAAAGCAAAAACTCGTCCAGATCAAATGATTTGTGTTGTTCACATGTGTTCACAATGCACAGGATTCAAGCTGAAGGTGCTGCGTCGAGGCCGCCCCTGGGTTCGCTGAAGAAACAAGCTGCTCCGGGAAACAGACACAGAGAGAAAGCGGGCAGAGGCGGCAGAGACAGAGGGTGGGGCTCAGGAGGCTGCTTGGGCCCTGGAGCCCAGGGGCCCAGCCACACCATTTCCGTGCCTGTGTTCCATCGCTGGGCCCCTGATGCTGGGCGCCCACCAGGGCTCAAGGCTCTGTCGGTCCCGCGAGGGGCTCAGGGCACAATGCTTCCATCCGACCCTTTGGTCAGTGAGCTGGGGATCCTCTGGGGACAGACGTTGGAGTCTTGGAGCCACTGTACCACGCTGTCTCTGCCTCCGGCTTCTGCCCTTTGCTATTCTCATCCAGAAGCCGGGCACGCCTGACAGGTGCAGCCTGTGGGGAAGCAGAGGGGCGTCACCTGTGCGCTGGCTCAGTCATTCCACAGACATCTATTTGGCATCTACTGTTTCCTAAGAAGATGCTGTTACTGGTCCTGTGGAGGAGCTGGGAAAGGTTCCTGCCAAGGGGTGGGACCCCCTCCTGCAGGCGTTGGGGTGCCGCCTCTGTGTTCTTGTTCTAAAATTCATTCCAGATTAAAATTCGCATGGAGATCAGTCTGAGTGAGGGGGACATTTACTTCTTCCTTAATACACTGGGAAGGGAGGGCTAATGGACCTTAGAAGCCTCTTCCACATACAAGGACCAGGACCAAACTTCTCTGACCGGCGCTGCCTCCGTCAGACGGTGCCAGGAGGGGAGTTGGCCCCTAGTGTATTTCTCCAGCCAGCAGTGCCTATGTCTGTCCTTCGGTCCATCTACTGGTTCATCGCCACCCACTCATCCCTCCATCTGTCCCTTCCTCCACCTTCCTTCTCTCCAGTGTCTTCTTCACCACTGAGCTCACTTCTGCCCCAGCCTGGGCAGGTGCAGGGCTTGGGTGGGAGGGAGGAATGCATTCATCCCTGGCTTTCTCCTCTGCAAACCAGCAGCTTATTTGAAAGACAGCTATGATTTAATGCCCATATCAAACCAAGCCTGATCCTTGGCCAGGCCACCCAAGGTCATGAGTGCAGGGGTCTCAGTGCTGGCTCACAGGCAGGGCCTGGAGCACAGATAGCTTGGGAGGCCAGTAAAGAGGCCCTCAGCTCCAGTTGTCCCCAAATCCCAGAGGAGGTCTCACTGCTGCTCCAGGGTGCCCGTAGGAACAGACCAATGGCATGTTCGTGCCAAGCAGACGCGCTGCTCCCTCCAGCTCCTGGGCTGTGCCTAGCCTGCTAGAGAAGGGCCCCCCACAGCACCCTGGTGGCTCTGGGTGTGCACACGTGGGCTGTGCAACACAGTTAACGTGAGGCTTGTCTGAAGGTCTGGTGGAACCTGAGAGGAGGGAGTTTGCAAGGAGCTGCCAGGGCACTGCCCACTCGTGCCCTCACCTAGGATACTGTTATGAGGTGGCTTCTCCTGCCTCCTGGGCTCAGGTGGGCACAGCTTCCTGGCCTTCCCTCCTTGGAATGGAGCTGCAGACTACGGGCCAGGGAGCTGCAGCCAGATGAGGACACCAGCGATGTCAGTGTTCAGTGGCCCCTCCTACTCCCATGTCACCCCCACCAGCATGTGGGGCCAGTAGCTTGGGGCCTCTTCTGCCACTGGGGGCATCAGAAAGTAGCCCCTGAATCCAGCCGCGGTTCGCTGTGCATCGTCTTGCTGTGCGTCCTCTCACTGAGTGTCCACTGGCTGTGCGTCCTCTCGCTGTGCGGCCAGGTCTTGGCCTTGCCTGGCCCCCTGTGTGCTCGACAGGGCTTCTGGGACCCGCTACTCCATGGCTTCCTGGGCTCCCCTCCTTATTCTGCAAAGCTTCCGTGACCACAATAACCTTCCATTAATTTCACTCCTTCTAATTACTCTAAACTCAGTCAGTACTCAAGGAGGGAGTCAATTATTTCATCTTTCTGGTTTTAGGGATCACGGAGCAGATCCCCTGCCTTCCCAGTGGGCAGATAATGCCGCTGTCTACACTTCTGTAGTAACTTCTGGTGGCTTTTCACGTATTGGAGTCTCATCCGAACACCACCCTCCGTTAGGCTCTGAGTAGCGTCTCTATTCATTTCCGCCTCCCACAAACCCTACCACAGCTCTGGACAGCAGTGGAGCTGAACGGCTGGTCTAATTCCTTTGAGTTCCCAACCCCTGACCTCACGTCTTCAAAGCCTGTCTTAGCTCTCTGCCACAGCCCGGCCGTACCGCCCTCTGGAGGCCAAGGCTTCCTGCCTCATGGGCTGTGGTCTGCCACCTTGAGCACCTCGGGCCTGATCTCCACTCTGTTCAGAAAGCAAGCAGGGTGTAAATCTCAGCCCTTCCCCAGTGGGCTGGGGAAGGCGTGTGAGGACAGCAGCAGGACAAGGTTGAGGGGCAGGCCAGTGTGCTGGGGGTTAGTGGACGGGCAGCAGTGGGGGGAGGCGGGCCGTGCTCAGAGTCTGCAAGGATGGATGCCTGCATGTGGGGAGACTTGAGGGGCCTAGAAGCCCAGCCACCAACCTCCAGTATCAATGGGGACTAACCAGAAACACCTGCCGGCCTTTCTCAGGTCCAGAGACAAGCCAGGGGGTGGGTTTTGAGGGTCCCTGCATGAGGTCAAACTTGCAGCCTGGATTTTCAGAGCCGTGAGTGCCGAGCCTTGAAGTTAGCCGTGGTCGAACCTTGGCTTGCATGGCCTGTGCGGACACGTGCAGCGCCACCAGGGTGCCGTCTCCGTTGGATCCCAAACCAGGGGTGTTTCCGTGCGTGTGGTCCCGCTGAGGCCTCCCCAGCAGCCGAGGGACGGCCTGCCTGTGCCGAGTCCCTGCAGGGGCTCCTCTGCCTGAAGGGCTGGGGTTCTGTGGATTCTTGCTTTCTGTAGAGGATCTGTTTTCTGTTTCATTTGGAAGCCAGCCTCTGATTAAAATGCAATGCCACTCTATCATTTTAGATTAAATCGTTCCTGTCGTGGCCCATCCCCGTGTGCTTTAATTCATGTGAATCCAATCGCACTACCCTCGGGAGGCTGTCTGAGGTAGTGTCAAAGTTGAGTAAATGATAAATAGGAGGGCATATCAGGGTTCCCACCTCCTCAGCTTGTGGGGAGGCCCTGGTGGGGTCTCTCCTGAGCCAGGCCCCTGCCTGGATTGTCGGCAGCCCAGTCCCGGGTCCGTGTTGGGGGACGGAGGCTCCTTAGGTCTGCATCCTCCTTGCACGCGGGACTTGGCTCACAAACCAGCCCCCGCTCTTGCACTGCGGGGCTACAGCTTTTAGCTTGTTTATGTTTTGGGGGTTGGAAGAGGCCCTAAGCCAGCCAGGAGTCTGGTTCATGGTCAGTCACAGGATGTGGGGCTGGTGGGGTTTGCGGGGGCTGGCAGGGAGAGTGAAGCTCCTGGCTGCCGTGGGGACACTGGGATGAGGGCTCTCAGAGCCAGGTGCTGGGCTGGATACGGACTCTGAAACCAGGTCGTGACTGTGTGGGGCCTGGTCACCTTGTCTATCAACTCCCTGCACTGCATCTAATGGTTTGGGGGCAGGGTGGCATCCTCTGGTCCACGTAGAGCGCACCTCCCGGGAGGGGAGCTGTGGGTCCCTCCCTCTCCAGACCCGAGGCACTCGGGGAGGGGCACCTGGGTGACTTAACGTCCGAGGGGCCGTGCTTCCGGGTGGGTGTGTTTAGAGGTGATCGCAAGGGGATCCCCAAGTCAGGATATGGTGAGAAAGCAGAGGCTCTGAGTCTCATCTTACTGCGGGCCAAAGCTTGTGCGTCATTTTCAACTTCTAACCATACAGATTAAAAATAACAGAGAGAGAGAGAGAGAGTCACCTTCCCAAGGCCCCACCCATTGGCTTGGCAGAATGGGGCCGTCCAGTGTGTCAGCAGCACACTCCCAGCAAACGTGACACTCCGGGCTGAGCTGGGAACAGTCTAGAGTCCCCCGAGAAAGCATTTTGGGTTTTTATGCTATTTTTCCCTCCAAAGATGGAATTCTCAATCTGGGACCCTTCCTTGAGCTTCGGGGAGGGGACACGAGAGCCGGGGGTGCCCTGTGCTGCTGGAGACATCTGCACTCATGTTCTGGGAGGTGCCAGCGGGGCTGTCTGACGCCCCAGGAGGAAGACGGGGTCCGCACAGCAGAGCCCAAACTGCCCCCTGTGCCTCTGCAGCCTTGCAGGAGAGCTCTTTCTGCAAAGCGCACGCCTCTGGGAGCATGATGTTCCGCTGGCATCTCTGGGAGGCAGAGAGAGAGGAACTGCTCCATGACAGTGGGAGTCTGAGATAATTACTGTCCGACTTCTCCAAGTGTCGTGTGGCAGCTCCTAAACCCAAAAGACGGAGCACACCAGCAATAAAAGACACATTAAAAGGGAATTAAATCATAAGAGCATGGCTGCCCCTTCAGCTCGTGGAGTCAGCTCCAGAAAACAGGGCTGGAGATCATTCACAAGCATCTGCTGAGGGCCGTGGTTCCCTGAGACCTACATGCTGCGGTGCAGTGGCCCACATGTGACCACTGAGGGGCGTGGGGGTCCTCTCCAGGGGACTGTGGGCCCCCCCTCCATTGCTGTCCTCCCTCTGCAGACCCAGGCCCCATCCATGTCTGAGTGACTCACTCTAACCTCCTGAACACTGACCCCAAGGGCCCTGAGTTCTGCTGGGCCCCTGAGCCCCAGAGGAGAGCACTGAGGGCCAGAAAGCAAGTGGGAGGGCCCCGGAAAAGTGGTAAAAGCGCAAACGTTCATCTTCAACACTGACAGCAAAGGTCCCGGTGTGAGGATCACTGAGGCGACAGGAGGGCTGCTGGATGGGCTAACGAGCAGGCAAACGGCAGTGAAAGCACAACTCGGGAGGCGCCGTGAGCGGCAGCAGGGAGGACCTCAGTGAGAGGGGCAGAAAGTGAGCCCCCAACCAAGCTGGCCGTAAGTACAGGGCACGGGGAGCCTCCAGCCAGGGGAGCACTGACTGAGCAGCTGCCATCTTCCCCACCCCCCTCTGCATGTCAAGTCCTTCGACGGGCATCCCCTGGGACTGCCCGCTGCCCTCCTCCCCACCCCGACCTGTCCCCCCAGTAGTGTCCTAGGAGCACTGCTGTCACCCCCCGACGGCCAGCCTTAGGTGCACAGTCACCACTGACGTCTGCCTGTCCCCCACCCCGCTTTCCCCACGCCTGCAGGAATGCCCCTGCAAGAATGACTGGAACAGGGCCTCTTCACTTCACCGTTTCCTCCCTGAGGCAGTGACAGTTCTTACCCCACATCCAGGGGCGCCCCCTGTTTCCACCCTCCCTGCGGGCAGGTTGAGTAGCCACATCTTGTTCGAGCTGATCATCTGAGAGCATATGTGCTGTGGCCACCTGGTAGGGGCAGCTGAGGGCTGGTGTGCCACGCCATCTCTCTTCCTGGAGGTGTGTGGCACTCGGCAGCTGCACGGTGGAGACCCTGACAGGCAGAGGGGGTGGAGTGAGCAAGAAATGCACCTGGGGGCTGTGGTGCATTGCTAGTGCAACACCCCAGCCCAACTTATTTGCCTGGAGTCACAGCTTTCCTCACTGATGTCTCTACAGCTCCCCTAAACTCACCCTCATCTGTTCTTAATAACGTACTCACAGTGAACTTCTCTGAATGCAGACCTGGCCTCCGTGCATGGGCACACATGCTGGCATGCACACCCGCACACGCACAGACGCTCTGCAGTGGTCTCTCTTCTCCCTAGTAAATGCACAATCCTGTCCATGTCCCAGGGCAGTAACTCCCTCCTCCCACAGCCACTCTGACAAAGAGCCAGCACTGTTTCCTCGGAGCCCCTCTGAGGAACCACGTTCTCTTCACCTGAAATAAACTCCCTCAGCCCCACCCTCACCATCCCCTTATCCGCTCCCCCGATTGATGGGGCTCCAGCACCCGTCTGCGGAGGGCCCTTCCCTGGCCCCCGCCCAGTCACACCATGCTTCTGTACCGCACACTCCCATGCAAACATGCTTCTACCTTATCTTTTGCCCGTAACTCACCATCAACCAGCAAATTAGTTCTTTGACATCAGACTGCCCATCAGCCGGTGAGTTTTCTGGAAGGAGGACCGTGTCTACCTGTGTTCACCCTCATGCCCTAGGTCAGCACTCTGCCCATGACAGGGACTCAGCCACTATTTGCAGAATGACCCACAGGAGCAAAGGGCAAGCCATGGGGGTTCTGGACCAGTCCAGAGGTGGGCCAACCTGGATATGTTGTACCATTCCAAGGGGCAGCCACACCTTTCCAGCAACTGGCCAGCTCTCCTCCTCAGCACAATCCACTATTTCCAAAATCCAACTTACCCCGTGCAATGGAACAGTTTGTTTATAGTCTATCACCAGCTCTGAAGGCCAGGATGAGTGATCTCATGGTGGGGTATCAAATCTGAGGGGCCGTTCAGACCAATGTCCCCTGCAGGCCAGAGAACAAACAGGATTTTCATCCTGCCTCAGCCAGAAGTCCCCTCGACCCAAGGGACAGCAGACTGCAGTGATCACCAAGGACACACCCGAGTGGGCCGGCCAGAGCTTGGTTCCTGGACTCTCCATTTACTGAGCATCCTTAGACAAGCTGCAGGCGTTTTACGTGCCTGTTTCCCTGCCAATAATAACAATGCCATTAATACTACCCCCCTAGGAAATGATCTTAAAGGCCAAATAAAATCCTGTATGCGAAGCCCTTAGTCCAGAGCCTGGCACAACATACTTGCTCACCAAATGCTCGATATGCTTCCTCGCATGGTGGGATGGCATGGATAGATATTCCTCTGAGGAATCTGCGTCTGGGACCCAGTCATTCCTTTCCAGCTCTCTTGTTCCAGTCCCTATGGCCGTGCAGAACAGGCCTGTTTCCTTCACCACATGACAGCCCATCAGAGACATCTGAAGACAGCAGTAGTCCTTCCCGTGTGTGGCTGTTCCCGTGTCAGCTGCTGTGTTTCACGGCTGCCAGCAGGTCCAGGACCCCTGATCTCACTGTTCTGACCAAGTGGAACTCAGCACTCTGATCCTGTCCTCCCTGGAATATATTATCCTGAGAAATGTCTTTGCATCTCTAAAAGGGAATCATTTTTCTCATTTATTTTGAGCATCAGGTTTTCTAGAGAGCTGCATAATGTCTAAAACTTTCTTCCTGGGAATGACCTTTCTATTCAAGAAGTCAGAAGTTGATCCATCCAATGGGACAAGGATACTGGGTCTTGGGAGCAAATGCTCGTGTGCCAAGGCATCCTCAAGCACAGTGTGTGCCATGACCAGACATGGGAGAAACACCACTTATCAGACACCGTCCCCGACTGCTTTTCATAAAGATGGCAGCAGGCCACAGTTCCCTGGACGTCGGCCTGAGAAAGCTCACACTCTCCTTAAAGGTTTCTGGAGTTCACACTTGTAGCAACGGCTCTGTTTGCTGAATCTTCCAGCGATGGACTTCTCCCTGCTCCCCCCGGGGGCTTTCTGTGCCATCAAAGGGCTCTGGCTGCCACACAGGGAGCTGTGGGGCCCTGCACAGCCTCAGGGCTGCCCACCCAGTAGGGCAGTCTTGGTGTTGAGCACGCTCCCATCTCTATCGTGGTCACCGAGTGAGGGAGCCCCAAGTGCCTCCATCACTCTGCTGTACCCCGCATCCCTCCTCTCTCTCTGGCTTGGCTTACGGGTCTGACAGCTGTAGGGACTGCCCCATGCCTCTGCTCCTTCCATGGGGTGGACCTTCCTGCGGCCAGGGCTTCTTGTCCAGGCAGACCTCAGGGTAACAGCCGGGAACACAGGTATCTCTCCTCTTTGTAGTTAAGAGTGTGTCCCCTTCCTTTTCAGCCTTATCGCATGCCACCTCACTTCCAGAAGGTCCATGTCATACTGAGAATTTGCCCCATGTTGGAATGTGTCCCACAGTTGAGTGATACCCAGAGAGTGGTGTTCCTCTTTTCAGGGAGAATTCCAAGGTGCAGGAGTTCACAGGCGTGCCTAAGGTCACACACTGAGTATGTGGCAAGATTCAAACACAAATGCACTGGCCGAGTTACCAGCAGGTAAGGCCACAGTAATTCTAGTGCGCTAGGGCTCACCAATATTCAGAACCACAGTCATTCCCCACCTTTGTAGATGTGGTAAAGCAGGCCCTCTGGGATGAGGATGCAGTCCTCCCCCTCAGACAGTGATGGATAGAGGGTGCTGACCTAGCGGTCCCAGCCTCCAGGTTGGTCAGATCAGTCTCAGCACGCCGTGACCCCTGTGCATCGGGGGCGAGGTCCCCGATCAGCCCATCAGCACCCACACCGGTCAGCGCGTGACCTCGGCACCAGGCGCTATGTGGGAGGAGGTGGGAAGGGGCCCCTGGAGCGGAGGCAGTGGGGTACCGTGGGGTAACAAGGGGGGAGAGTCAAGCATTCTGATAAGCACTTTACAGAACTAGCACATGAGCCTGCAAAGTGGTCAGGGGAGCTGCTGCTCTGACCCCACTTTGCAGATGAGCAAACTGAGGTCCCGGGAGGGATTATCCCATTGTCCAGGGTCACAAAGAGCAGGAGCCCCCCTGTCCCCCTGAGATGTTGAAGGCCATGGCGGTTCCCTCAGGGTGGAGAGCCAGAGAGCATAAGCAGAGCCATCTTCAGTTCAGCAGCCATTCTAGATGTGGGGAGCCATGTTTGGTTACTGCTTGACATAAGTGAAGCCATGTTGTGAACTTCCTCCATATTGTAGACAGAACTTGTTTATCCTGCAACTTCTGTCTTTGCAGAAGTTGTTTTGAGACATGAATGTCTGGGACCAGAGTAACCGTTCCTTGGTCCTGGGAACGGGGACCTTGATGAAGAAAACAACTCTCTGTATCATAAGGTAGTGTCTTTGTTGTAATGCCAATATACTTTGGATAGTTTCATAACAAGACTGCATATATACCAAAGAGAAATAAAGCATTTTGGCTTTCTGCACAAGACGGATTGTCCTCCTGTGAGTTTGTAAATACAGCCTCGCCCCCCTTTCAGGAACCTTTCAACTGCTGATGGCTGGCTCTGTCCCCTCAGGGCATCCTGGGGAGTGTCTGCTGACTGTTCTGAGGACCACATTCATCGCCTGGAACTTGCTTTGGCCCGGCCATCCGTCAGCAGCTTCAGCCCTTCCTGGGTGGACAGACACACCGCCTTCACACCCACACAGGAACAGCCCAGCCCACCAGTGTTGGGGACGCACTGGGGGCCCACCCCGGAGGAGGAGTGGGTGCCGCGGTAGTGCACCGTGTAAGGAAGGCGTCAGGGAGGACCAGCCCGGCCCTCCTGGGATGCAGAGGCGCCCTGCACGAAGGACGGAGGCCCACCTGCCAGGCCCTCCTCCCCGGGCTGCAGTGAGCGGCGGGCAGCAGCATGGGGAGCCCCACCCAGGCCATCAACGTGGAGGCTTTGGGCTTTGACAAGACCGGTTCTGACAGCTTTGGAGAGCCACAGACATCCCTGCGTCGTGACTATTTATGACTTTGTGCTTCTCCAACCCAGAACCATGGGGAACAAAACAAGCCCACGTGGGAGGAAGTTTGTCCAGCCTCTCTGCGAGGACGCGTCCTTGAGGGGAAGGGCCTTCCGCGTGGGCAGCAGGGGCTGTGAGGTCTCTCCCTGGACAGGAAGCCAGCTGGCGCCTCACCGTGGGGCCAGGGTGGCCCCGGGCACACCAGGAGCCCAGAAGCAGGAGCTGGAGCTGCGCTCCATGGTCAGCACCTGACTCACCCCCCAGCGCCATCCAGAGGCTTTAAATCTGGGTGCCGTGGACGCACCCCTGGAGCTTCTGAGCCGACCGATGCGGGGTGTTACTTTGCAGCAGATTGTTTAAGTCCCTGACTGACTCTAGTAAGCACAAAGTCAGGAGACCCGGGAGCAGAACGTGTGGTTTGGGGCCAGGTAAGCCTCCCCTGAGCCTCAGTTTCCCTCTCATAGAACAAACAGGTCAGGCTAAATAATGCCCCAAAACAATTTCTTTTGGCTTAGCTTCCCTACAGTTAAAAATTCTGCCACCCTCAAATGTGACACCCACTTGGCTCACAATTCCTGGCACGCGGCTCCAGAACAATCATTTGGGCGGTCTGGTCCCCCAAGCCGGGCGGGCAGGCCTGCGAGGAGTCCAGCGGTGAGGCGGTTCCAGCTGGTGCGGAGGCGCGCCCACGCATCGGGTGGGTCTGCAGCAGCCCCATGGTGATCTCGTCGGCGCGTTTCCATCTGAATCGCCAGCAGGCTGCAGGCCGTGACATCCCCTTCTCTCCTCTGTGTCCCGGGGGCTCTGAGTCTATTATCTCTCATCACTGTACTCTGAGCTAGGGCAGACGCTGCCTTTGGGGGAGCAGGGAGCCTGCCAGGAAGTGGAGAGACGGCTCTCCTGGGTGAGCCTACAGAGGTAAAGCCACCAAAATGCGGGGAGGATGGGACAGTGCAGCTACCCCTGCGTCCTCCCCCAGCCAGGGAGGCCAGGCCACTGCCCCCTCCCCTGAAGCCTTGGTGGGGCCTCTCGAGCCTCTCCCCACCACCAGCCCCTTCCCTTCCAGCTTGTTTGCTGAAATCCCTTTAGATGTTTCTGGAATATACACCAAAGTGTGGGCATCTGGCCTCCAAATTCCTCTTTGGGTTTCCCAAGAACCCTGGCCGCAGCCCCTACACCTTTGGCCCCTGATCTGCGGGCTGCTTGGGGACCTTCCCTGGGTTCCCTGAGTCCCATGGACACAACGTCCTGTGCCTGCCCCCAGCTCCCACTGCAGGCCAGGCCCATCTAAAGCTGGTCCCCACATCAGGATCTTTGGGTCTCAAAACCAAGGCCCACTGGGTCCCCCAGTCCCATCCAGGGATCTGCCTTCACTGGCCTTGGGCGTGGCCTGGACGTCAGAATCCTTGAAAGCTGGAGGTTCCCCTCTAGACCCTGCTTCTTTGCCTGTGGGCCTTGCTGGTCCTCCGGTCCCAGGGCAGCCTCCCTAGTCCCTTGAAGCCCCCCTCACCTCCTCCCTCATGCCTCTGTGCTTGTAGCAGCTTCAGGGCACACCGCTCACGGCACACGGGCCTCTGCTTCTGGGCTGGTCCCTGCTGGAGGACAGTGCGCCTAACTGAGCACGGACAATGGGCTGGCCTTCCCTGAGTGCCAGACACACAGCGTGGGCTCTCTCTCCTCACGCTGCTTGCCTGCCATCCTGAGCTCCAGCAAACCCACCCTCTGCGTTTGCATGTGTTCTTGGCATTACTTGGATCAGCCTTTTTATGTTGTGTATCTGGATAATTCCTGGTCAGCTGCCAAGATTTAGATCAAGAGTCACCAGCTGTCGGTTGTATTATGGGCTGAGCTGTGTCTCCCAGAAAAGCCATGCTCAGGTCCTAAACACCCACTTGAAAGTAGAGTCTTTGCACCATAATCAAGAGGAGAAGAGACGGGGCTGGATCAGAGAACCTTCGCATAGAGACAGACACTCAGGATAGATGGCATGGGAAGATGGAGGCGTGATGACCCTACGAGCCAGGAACACCGACGACCATCCCCCAACCTCGGGAGCTGGAGACACAGGGAGGGTCCTTTCCTACAGGTTGAGGAGGGAGCGCAGTCCTGCAGACACCTTGATTTTGGACCTTGGAAATCTACTTGCCTTCAGAGCTGTGAGCAAGTAGATTTCAGTTATTCTAAGCACCCAGTTTGAGGCAGTTTGCTAGGGCAGCCTAGGACACTGCTCCAGAGATGCCACGTGGACACCAGGACAGTGACCAAGGTGTACAGCAAGCTCCTGGACAGATGGTGCTTCAGACAGCAGCCCTGTAAGCAGGATATACAGACCCAGGTCCAGAGTGCACTCCTGGCCTGGGACACAGCCCACCTTCTGGGATGGAAGTGGCCCAACCTGACCCCTTGCCACCTTAGGAGAGACTGGTCCCCAGGGTCCTTATGGACCAGGGGACATCGGAGAAGGGGAAGATGGGACCATGGAAGCAGATCTCAGAGGGAAGCGGGGCTGGAGCCCAGGACCACAGCAGCCCCATGCAGAGTAAAGGCCAGGACATGGACCCTCTCCCTGAGCCCCCAGAAGGAGCACAACCATGCACACAGGGCAGCTTTGTTTCAGTGAGACCCATTTTAAACAGATGACCTTCAGAACTTAAACAGAATAAATCTGTGTGGTTATCTGTCACAGAAGCAACAGGTCAGTCCCCACCAGGCCCAGCAGTAAACTGGAGCTGCTTCTCAAAGGAGAGCAGGGGAGGGTGCACACTGCTCTCACGTCTCGAGGTTCTGTGCTGGGGTCCCCCGACTTGGCCTCAGAAACATCAGGCACTGGTCACCTTCTGGCTGCATGCAGCCTGCATGGCAGAGCCACGTGCACACAGCCTGACAATGGCAGAACTTTCCCTTGTTCTGAACCCCACTGAAAACAGGGGCCTTGAGGTCACTCAGTCCATGGGCCAGAGTGGCACTTGGCAGCCCACTTTGCCTCCAAGATCTAAATCCTGGCACCCACCGGGTGTGGGGCCTCTTCGTCAGGGTCGCTGACCAGACACAGCAGCTTGTGTCCTTGGGGGGGAAATTCTGACACACCGCAGACCACGGAATCCCTGCAGACATCACTGAGGCAGCAGCTTCCTGCAGCTCTGGACAGGTGCACAGAGGCCGAGACAGAAGGGGTGAAGCTGAGCTTAGGACAGGCAGCTCAGGTGGCGCGCCGTCCAGGAAGGGGAAAGTGACAGAGCTGGCTGGGAAAAGAGGGAACGCAGAGGCCCTGACAGCAGAGGAAGTGGCCAGACAAAATGGACATGCCTGGCCTTCCTTACAGCAGACAGGACCCGGGTTTGGGGCAGAAAACAGGCGACAGGTACTTTCATGTTTCAAAAGGCAGGTGAGGAAGCAGTTGAAGATCGATTTAGCTACCAGAGAGTTTGTCCCAGTTTTTGATTCGGAAATGCTTGAAACCTGCTTCTTGACTTTGAAGATTTCCAGCAAGGGGGAGCCACACCCACTGCACGGGGTGTCCTGTGGCTTGGCCCCACCTCATCTACCCCCTTTCAAGTCCTTGCTAACTAGGAGCCTCTCTGCACCCGGCTCCCACCGCCCCCTCCACCATGATTTTCATTTTATACGAGTAAACATCCTTTAATTGAAACTCCTGGGCATTTAACATTGTTTATAATTCTGCAAATTAAAAGCCTCATAGAACCCTGGTTCCATCTCATAACCCGTGACTCCCAGACTGCTCCCTAATTATTTGGGACATGTTGCATAACATCACTAATTTTAGGACTTATTTTAAATGGAGCGATCGGAGTTGCCATTTCAAAGGGAGATGAGCAGACTTGCATATTTGGACATCAAAGTGTCTTCTCAGGAGGAGAACCATCCAGGAATCCTCAGAAGCCAAACTTCTAAGCTTCCCCGGAACGGACAAGAGCCTGTGTGTCGGAGCCCTGCCGTCCCTCACCTTGTACCTGGACCAGCGCTGTCTCTGTTCCTTAGCTTCAACATTCACACACATCACCCCAGACATCCCTCTGTCCACCTGGGACAGCCTCCTCCCCGGAATCTGATGGACACGGCAACTCACCAACTTTACTATGGATGAGAACCTCATTAAAGTGCCTGCTAAAATTCTGTTCTGGGCCCCCCAGTAGAACCTTCTAATCATAGGCCATTGGGTGGGGTCCAGGGAAGCACTCCAGGTAATGGGTGCTCCCCCACACCATGGACCATGTCCCCTTTAAGAAACACTGCTGAGATGTCCCCTCATGTGCTGGTGAGCGCCTCTCCTGAGACAGAGGGCTGCCCGGGCCACTGGGCACAGGCTTTGCGCTGCAGGTCTCCCCAGTGGCCTCCTTGGGCTCTAAAGAGCAGCAGGAGGGGAGGTAAACATCTGAAGGCAGAAAGGCCTGGGGGTGAAACTCTGCTCTTCCCCCCAAGTGCCTGCCCCCCGGCCAGAACTACCGCAGGCCCTGTGAATGTACAGAACAGGCCAGCGCCGAGCCGGGAGAGGTCTGCCCTGCCGCGGACCCCCTGCCGGCTCAATCCCCAGGCCTGCTTTCAGGCGGCTGCTCTGCCCCGGGTTCCCATGTTTGAATCCCTGCTCACTGGTTTCTGCTCCATTCAGAGGCATGACTGGGGTTTAAGGACTGGGCAGGGCCCCGCCTCAGCCGTCTTCCACACGGGACATTGGTGCCCACCTCTGTGCTCGGGCCCCCACAAGCCCTAGGGAGAGCATCTTCCAGGAACTGGGGCTCTGGGGCAGCCAGGCCTGCACCCCCATGTGGAAGGGAACCACACGATGTCCACCTCACTTGGCCTGCTTAACAGCAGGACCGAGAGGGACACATAAGCGGTAACCTTTGGGACCTTGCATGAAGCAGAGTTCTTAGACTGACCCCAAAGCCCAGGTCATACAAGGAAAAATGATAAATTGTACCCCATCAACTTAAAGACTTTTATTCTGTGAAAAGCCTGCTAACAGGATGAACAGACAAGGGAAAGCCTGAGAGGAAGGTTTTGCAAACCATATACATGACAAAGGACTAGTGTCCAGAACAGACTTTAGCAGGAAGACACCCTGCTGGGATCTGGGCCCAGAACCAGGCGTGTGCACGTTCAGCCTCCCACTGTTCCATCAGATGTTCTTTTGCTCCAAATGATTTTTCTCCCTTCGATTGATAATACAGTATATTTCATTAGTTGTTTTTCAAACATCAAACACCTTTGCATTCCCCAGGATAAACTTCACTTAGCTGTGGTGTATTACTCTTATATTTTGCGGGGTTTACTAGGTTAATATTTCCTTGAGGATCTGTGTGTCTGTTCATGAAGGATTCGCTCTCTAGTTCTGTGACGGTGCTTGTTTCCTTATACTGTTTGTGTCCAGTGTTGCTGTCATGGAAATGCTGACCCCATAAAATGAGTTTGAGAAGTGTTTTAGACTCTTTGGAAGAGACTGGATTCACCACCCAAAACTATGTCACCTGCAGATTTATTTTCTAAAGGGATTCGATTAGAAATGTAATGACTAGTGGATACAGCACGCCACTGGTTGTCTGTTTCATACTGAGCATACTTTGGTAGTTTGTGGTTTTTTGGGGAAGTGATGCATCTCATCTAAGTTGTCAACTGTTGACAGGTGCACACACATTTATGATTGTTATATCTTTTTGATGAGTTGATATTTTATTTTATCATTATGTTGGGTTTGATCCTCTTTATCGCTGGTGATTTTCTTTCTTGTAAAGTCTAATTTATCTGATACTAAAAAAGCCACTTGACACAGAATTGAAACTTTGCTGGTGCACGGGGCCCTTTCCTTGCATCCCGCACACTGCAGTCATCTTGCTATTGCGTCCGTGTGCGTAGGACATCCTATCAGACAATGAAAGGTGCATTTTGCTTTCAACTGCCAAGCAAATTGTAGAGAACTCAGTAGGAACAGAGTCTATTATAACTTCCTAATTATCGACCATTTCTGTTGCTATGTCTTCATTCCTGATCTTCCAAGTCCTCTTCTGGTTCCAGTTCCTTTCTGTCTGAAGAAATTCCTTTATAAATTCTTTTAAAGCAGATCTGCTGGAAATGAATTTTCCATTTTCCTTCATCTGAGAATGGTTTTATATGACCATGAAGAATATTTCCACTGTATTTAAAATTCTGGATTGGCAGTTATTTTATTTCAGCACCTCAAAAATGTTGCTTTACTTACCTCTGGCCCCCATCGTTTACAATGAGAAATCTGCAGTAAACCTAATTGTTGTTACCCTCAAAGTCATGCATGTATTTTTCTCCGGATGCTACCAATAATTTTTTTCTTGCCTGTACATTTCAATAGTTTCATTATAATGTGTCTGGTTGTAGATTTCATTTTTTAAATCTTTTTTCTCTATTATGCACATTGGAATAATCTACTGACTCTTAGTCACCTCCACTCTGCTACTGAGATGATTTAGTGAGTATTTAATTTTGGTTATCGTATATTTCAGTTATAAAATCATTATTTGATTTTCCTTTATATCTACTATTTCTCTTCTGAAGTTTTCTATTGTTGTGTATCTTACAATTTATTTCACAAATGTTTAACCTTATTTGTTGGAGCATATCTATAATAGCTGCTTTATTGTCTTGGTTACATATTGCCAACATCTGCTTCACATTGGTGTTACCATCTGTTGTTCATTCCCAAGTAATTCCGGATTGTATCTTGGATGTTTTGCATGTTGCATTATGATACCCTGGGTCTTTTTAAATCCCTGTAAAGAATCCTGGCATTTTGAGAAGGCAGTTGCCTGGTTAAGTTCATGCTTCCTGTTTTAATAAGGCTTTAGTGGGTTACACCTCAAGGATCTGTTCAATTTTCCAAAAGCTTGCAGAGCTGTCCAATACATCCTGTGGTGGGATACCCAGTGGCAAGTCTGGCATTTGGAGAGTAGCTCTTCTGTAGTTCCATTCACAACATCTGTGTACACTGGTCACCATCCGACACACATACGCCCATCTCAGAAATGAGCTCGGGAGTTCAATCAGCTCTAGGGAGTCACATTCCCAGCCCCTCTCTTTCCACCATCTCCTGGTGCTTTCCAGTTCTGGCAATGTCCCTGCGGCCGGCCACCCCACTCTGCCTCGCATTCCTGCAACTGTACCCACATGTGAAGCCAAGCAGTAGAACATAGTGAGAGAAAAGTAAAGGAGTTTTACCCTGCCATCTTGAGACCACAGCTTCCTTGGCAGAGAGCTTTCCTCCTTTGGGGTTTTGGCCCCTCTGGGTTCCCATGGCAGCTGCTCTGCTTCCACTATGCGACTGTGGGGAGCTAGAGCAGGAGGGACAGATGGGGGCTCACAGCCCTCCATGAGCTCCAGTTGACACCTCACCTGTTCTCTTGCCAAGACTATAGCATGTGGAGCTCTCAGTACATGTGCTTGGGTGTGCTCAGGCCTTGGTCATGGGCTGTACTGAGCTCAGGTTGCAGGCATCTGGGGTGTGGCGGAGACACTCCCTGCCTGTCAGTGGGGCTTAGATTTCTGATCTTTCTCCCCAGTCTTCCCACTGCTACTTCCTTTTCAGAATCCTTACAGGGCCACTCCAGGCATTCTGTCCAGGCATTCATCTTCCTTCAGTGTAACAGACAGGATGGAGTGTGTTTGCTCCATCCCACCTGGAACCAGAGCTGCCGCAATTTTTTTAATTGTTTTCTGCCATTATTCTACAGTAACATGAGGTAGTGTGTGTGCATACACAGATGCACACTGACTTTGAAGTTTTAGTGAAGTCTGCTAACAATATTAACATTTCTTAGGAGAGATAATAAGATGAATCAGGAAAGAAATATATATTCCTTTAGAGAGCTCATGTGAAATGATGAGACATCCAATAACTAAATCATTTTGCTGACAGAGTTAAAATATACATACCAAAGTCCCTGACTGCAAAGTTTTTGGCCCAATCCAGGCACAGCAGAACATACAAGACGGCAACGAATTAACTGGAACGTTCCTTAGCTGCAGTGCAGGGCTGCTTAGATCCAAGCCCTTGGGTGTCATTTGCTTTCTTTACCAATTCAACTCACCAAAACTGTGTGGAATAAAAGAACAGTGCCAGACATCTCTTGCAGTGGCTGTTTCTGACCAGTGAACTTTGAAGTGCCAGCTCTCTGCACGTCAAGGCACATCTGGGCTGAGAAGTGCCCCCCCCCCGCCCAGCATTCATGTTTAAATGTGAGGACAGAGAGGCGAGAAGAGACCAGGGCACCCCCCATGCGGAGCTTGCTTTGAAGCTGTGTTCAGTCAAAGCCTCCTCAGCTTTTCTCCGGCCCCAGCCCTTCATTTCCAGGACACCGCTTCCACCTTGGTGCAGCAAGTTCAAAGTGCCTGTCAAGCGAAATCTGGATGTTTTTTTTTTCAAATCACTTTCCATCATGTTCAGGTCACATGACAAGTTTTATAATTAAATTTCAGTGACTCCTACCAGGTCAGGTATGCCTTCAACATTCTCACAGATGTGTTTTCACACACACAGAAGCAATGTGCGTTTAATGCTAACACCTCTCTGGCTGAACTGGTGATGTTTACAAAGGGAATAATCTCATGTTCTAATTTGTCAGTGCGCACACTACATGGGAGAGAGACAATGAATGCTGTGTGAACATTTGCTTCATTCATTTGTCAAATATTAACTGAAAATTTAAGTAGCCCCGGGCCTCCCGTCAGTGCTGGGGCCTGGGGGTCGCAGGATTCTCACAGATGGCAGCTTAGCAGGGCTTCCTCTTTACTCATTTATCCGGATCCCTGTGTCGAGCCACTGCTCCACCACCCGGAAATGGAAATGTTAATCTTGCCGATTTAAGGTATGTTCCATCACGTTAGGGTTCCTCGGCTGGATGAAATCCTGTCCAGGGCTGTGGTCCAGACCCTCCTTCCCCCTGGTGAGGCCGTGACTCACCAGGGGGAAGGGACTTCATGCCATTTGACTTAGAGGCACACAGGGGCCTCAAGTCTCCAGCTCGCTGTAGCCTTCGGCCGCCAGCATTCAGTGACGAATAAGTCAAATTGCTAATGTCCAGTAATAGGCTCTTCCCCCACTGCCCGGGCAAACGGGGATAATCATGCTCTGTGACCTACAGCTCATGAGCCCCCGTGTGCCTGCCAGCAGCATCCGCTTCCAGGACCAGAGTGCTTCTTCTGTCCCTCCTACCTCTTATCACAAGGACAGTGTTTGCACGGTGCATTTGCAGGAGACGAGGTCCCCTCTGTGTGACCCTCTGGCCACTCGTGGCTGGGGCTGCTATGAAGCTGTCCCTCTCTGGAAAGCCTGGCTCTGGCTGGGCTCTTCCCAGGGTGCTGGGGAAAGGGCCGCCGTCTCAGCCCTCCCCAGAGGGGTTTCCCTCATGACCTCGCCTCCCCTGGTCCTCATCAGTGACCCCAGCTCCACCTCAGGAACGGCCATCTTCAGGAGGGCTTGCCAGCTGTGGTTCACAGTTCACACTGTGCTTGGACCGTTCCAGCCCTTAGACCTTTGGGACCCCAAACACCTTTCCAGAATGCCAAAACTAATTTCCTGCTTGTCCGTGGCACTGGCTATCCCGACGGATATATCTCTTTTGTAATAAGACAATTTAACGGAAGATCTACCCTCTTGGCAAAGTTTTAAGTAGGTTATACGAAACTGTTCGCTACCGCTGATCTCCAGGAGTTACTCATCCTGCACAACTTAAACTTTGTGCTCTTTGATTGACACAAACAGTTTTGAAAATTAAAAAAATTGAGGGGCAGGAGGAAATGTTGGAAATTGATGGATGAGCCAATGGCCCAGAGTGTGGTAATGGGCTAATGTGTATATACTTTCCTCTGGACTCATGAAGGTGTGCATTAAATATGGACTGTTCTCTGTATGTCAATCATATCTCAATAAAGTAGTTTTTCATACAAAGACTGATAGATATTTCAAAACCTACTCTGGGGAAAAACTCAAATATTAGACTGTTTCTCCATATCAACTTACGAAGCAATCGTTTTAGTTGGGGAAGGGCCATTTCTTTTCTAAAAACAGAAATCCTAAGAATGAAAAACCATGGACAACTATTTCATGATAAGCAGAGAAAACCAAGTACAGAGCAGTCCGTTGGGGAAGCATATTCATTAGGGTGGGCTGAAATGTAGTAACAATAGACCCTCGATACCAGTGGCTTAGAGATGGAAAAATCGAGTTTTAAAATGGTAGCAGTCACTTCCGGGAAGATGGCGGTGTGAGCAGGGCGGCAGAAATCTCCTCCCAACACTATATTTAACTACGAAAACACAGCAAATACATCTATTCCTAAAAGAGAGACGAGAATACACAGGAAAGCGCACAGCGTGCAGCTACACCCGAGAGCACTCGGCACCCCAAGAGGTGGTCTTAAAGAGCCCAGCTGACATACGTGGCAACTATCAGTGACCAATTCTGTAGCCATGAAAAGACAGAGGAATATGGTTCAGACCAAAATCAACCAGACAACCCCAGAGAGGGAGTCTGAAGGGATGGAAAGGCACAGTCTTCCTGAAAAAGAATTCAGAATAAAAGTCATAACCATGCTGATGGATCTACAGAGAAATGTGCAAGAGCTGAGGGAGGAAGTGAGGGAACTGAGGAAAGACAATGCAGAAATCAGACAAGCGATCGACGGGCTTAACAGCAGAATGGATTAGATGCAAGAGACTGTTAATGGAATAGAAAATAGAGAACAGGAGTACAGAGCAGCTGAGGCAGAGAGAGATAAAAGGATTTCTAGGAATGAAAGAATATTAAGAGAACTGTGTGACCAATCCAAAGGAACAATATTCGCATTATAGGAGTACCAGAGGAAGAAGAGAGAGAAAAAGGGATAGAAAGTGTCTTTGAAGAAATAATTGCTGAAAACTTTCCCTCACTGGGGAAGGAAATAGTCTCGCAGTCCACCGAAGCCCACAAATCTCCCAACACAAGGGACCCAAGGAAGACAACACCAAGACACATAATAATTAAGATGGCAAAGATCAAAGATAAAGACAGGGTATTAAAGGCAGCTAGAGAGAGAAAAAAGATCACCTACAAAGGAAAACCCATCAGACTATCATCAGACTTCTCAACAGAAACCTTACAGGCCAGAAGAGAATGGCATGATATATTTAACGTTATGAAACAGAAGGGCCTCGAACCAAGAATATTATATCCAGCACGATTATCCTTTAAATATGATGGAGAGATTAAACAATTTCCAGACAAACGAAAGTTGAGAGAGTTTGCCTCTCATAAACCACCACTACAGGATATCTTAAATGGACTGCTCTAGATGGAAGTACACCTAAGGCTAAAAAAATGTCACCAGAGAAAATAAAATGAGAGCAAAGAAAGCAGACCATCCAAATACTAACTAAAGGCAAAGAATAAAACACCTATTATAGAAAGAATGGAGGAGGAGGAATAAGAAGGGAGAGAAAGAAAGAAACATCAGACTGTGTTTACAATAACTTAACAAGAAAGTTAAGTTAGATTGTTAGATAGTAAAGAAGCAACCCTTGAACCCTTGGTAACCACGAATGTAAAGCCAGCAATGGCAATAAGTACATACCTATCAATAATCACCCTAAATGTAAATGGACTGAATGCACCAATCAAAAGACACAGAGTAACAGAATGGATAAAAAAGCAAGACCCATCTATATGCTGCCTACAAGAAACTCACCTCAAATCCAAAGATATACACAGACTAAAAGTGAAGGGATGGAAAAAGATATTTCATGCAAACAACAAAGAGAAAAAAGCAGGTGTTGCAGTACTTGTATCAGACAAAATAGACTTCAAAACGAAGAAATTAGCAAAAGATAAAGAAGGACATTACATAATGATAAAGGGGTCAGTCCAACAAGAAGATATAACCATTATAAATATATATGCACCCAACACAGGAGCGCCAGCATATGTGAGACAAATACTAACAGAATTAAAGGAGGAAATAGACAGCAATGCATTCATCTTAGGAGACTTCAACACACCACTCACTCCAGAGGACAGATCAACCAGACAGAAAATAAGTAAAGACACAGAGGCACTGAACAACACACTAGAACAGATGGACCTAACAGACATCTACAGAACTCTACACCCAAAAGCAACAGGATACACATTCTTCTCAAGTGCACATGGAACATTTTCCAGAATAGACCACATACTAGGCCACAAAAAGAACCTCAGTAATTTCAAAAATATTGAAATCCTACCAACCAACTTCTCAGATCACCAAGGTATAAAACTAGAAATAAATTTTAGAAAGAAATCAAAAAGGCTCACAAATACATGGAGACTTAACAACACTCTCCTAATTAATCAATGGGTTAACGACCAAATCAAAACAGAAATCAAAGAATATATGGAGACTAATGACAACAACAACACAAAGCCACAACTTCTGTGGGACGCAGCAAAGGCAGTTCTAAGAGGAAAGTATATTGCAATCCAGGCCTATTTAAAGAAGGAAGAACATTCCCAAATGAATAGTCTAAAGACACAATTACAGAAATTGGAAAAAGAAGAACAAATGAGGCCCAAAGTCACCAGAAGGAGGGACATAATAAAGATTAGAGAAGAAATAAATAAAATTGAGAAGAATAAAACAATAGAAAAAATCAATAAAACCAAGAGCTGGTTCTTTGAAAAAATAAACAAAATAGATAAACCCCTAGCCAGACTCATTAAGAGAAAAAGAGAATCTACACACATAAACACAATCAGAAATGAGAAAGGAAAAATCACGACGGACCCCACAGAAATACAAAGAATCATAAGAGAATATTATGAGAACCTATATGCTAACAAGCTGAAAAACATAGAAGAAATGGACAACTTCTTAGAAAAATACAACCTTCCAAGACTGACCAAGCAAGAAACAGAAAAACTAAACAGACCAATCACCAGTGACGAAATCGAATTGGTAATCAAAAAACTACCCAAGAACAAAACCCCTGGGCCTGATGGATTCACCTCTGAATTCTACCAGACATATAGAGAAGAAATAACACCGATTCTCCTTAAAGTTTTCCAAAAAATAGAAGAGGAGGGAATACTTCCAAACTCATTCTATGAAGCCAGCATCACTCTAATACCAAAACCGGGCAAAGACCTCACCAAAAAAGAAAATTACAGACCAATATCCCTGATGAACGTAGATGCAAAAATACTCAACAAAATATTAGCAAACCGAATTCAAAAATACATCAAGAGGATCATACACCATGATCAAGTGGGATTCATCCCAGGGATGCAAGGATGGTACAACATTCGAAAATCCATCAACATCATCCACCACATCAACAAAAAGAACAAAAAGCACATGATCATCTCCATAGATGCTGAAAAAGCATTAGACAAAATTCAGCATCCATTCCTGATTAAAACTCTCAACAAAATGGGTATAGACGGCAAATACCTCAACATCATGAAGGCTATATATGACAAACCCACAGCTAACATCATACTTAACGGCGAGACGCTGAAAGCTTTTCATCTAAGATCGGGAACAAGACAGGGATGCCCACTCTCTCCACTGTTATTCAACATAGTACTGGAGGTCCTAGCCACAGCAATCAGACAAAACAAAGACATACAAGGCATCCAGATTGGTAAAGAAGAAGTCAAATTGTCACTATTTGCAGATGACATGATACTGTACATAAAAAACCCTAAAGACTCCATTCCAAAACTACTAGAACTAATATCTGAATTCAGCAAAGTTGCAGGATACAAAATTAACACACAGAAATCTGTTGCCTTCCTATACACTAATGATGAACTAACAGAAAGAGAAATCAGAAAAACAATTCCATTCACAATTGCATCAAAAAGAATAAAATACCTAGGAATAAACCTAACGAAGGAAGTGAAAGACCTGTACTCTGAAAACTACAAGACACTCCTAAGAGAAATTAAAGAGGACACTAACAAATGGAAATGCATCCCATGCTCTTGGCTAGGAAGAATAAATATTGTCAAAATGGCTATACTACCTAAAGCAATCTACAGATTCAATGCAATCCCTATCAAACTACCAACAGCTTTCTTCAATGAACTGGAACAAATAATTCTAAAATTCATATGGAACCACAAAAGACCCCGAATAGCCAAAGCAATCCTGAGAAGGAGGAATAAAACAGGGGGAATTACACTCCCTGACTTCAAGCTCTACTACAAAGCCACAGTAATCAAGACAATTTGGTATTGGCACAAAAACAGACCCACAGACCAGTGGAACAGAATAGAAAATCCAAACAGTAACCCAAACATATACAGTCAATTAATATTTGATAAAAGTGCCTTGGATATACAATGGGGAGATGACAGCCTCTTCAGCAGCTGGTGTTGGAAAAACTGGACAGCTACATGTAAGAGAATGAAACTGGACTACTGTCTAGCCCCATACACAAAGGTAAACTCAAGGTGGATCAAAGACCTGAATGTAAGTCATGAAACCATAAAACTCTTAGAAAAAAACATAGGCAAAAATCTCTTGGACATAAACATGAGCAACTTCTTCATGAACATATCTCCCCGGGCAAGGGAAACAAAAGCAAAAATGAACAAGTGGGACTATATCAAGCTGAAAAGCTTCTGTACAGCAAAGGACACCATCAGTAGAACAAAAAGACATCCTACAGTATGGGAGAATATATTCATAAAAAACGATTGTGAATAGCAGTATGGAGGTTCCTCAAAAAACTCAAAATAGAAATAACATTTGACCCAGGAATTCCACTCCTAGGAATTTACCCTAAGAATGCAGCAGCCCAATTTGAAAAGGACAGATGCACCCCTATGTTTATTGCAGCACTATTTACAATAGCCAAGAAATGGAAGCAACCTAAGTGTCCATCAGTAAATGAATGGGTAAAGAAGATGTGGTACATATACGCAATGGAATATTATTCAGCCATAAGAAGAAAACAAATCCTACCATTTGCAACTACATGGATGGAGCTAGAGGGTATTATGCTCAGTGAAATAAGCCAAGCCGAAGAAGACAAGTATCAAATGATTTCACTCATATGTGGAGTATAAGAACAAAGAAAAAATACTGAAGGAACAAAACAGCAGCAGACTCACAGAACCCAAGAACGGACTAATAGTTACCAAAGGGAAAGGGACTGGGGAAAATGGGTGGGAAGGGAGGGATAAGAGGGAAAAAGGGGCATTACGATTAGCAGATATAATGTTGGGGGGGGCACGGGGAGGGCAGTACAACTCAGAGAAGACAAGTCGTGATTCTGTAGCATCTCATTACGCTGATGGACAGTGATTGTAATGGGGTTGGTGGGGGGGACCTGATGAAGGGGTAGTTTAATAACCGTAATATTGCACATGTAATTGTAGATTAATGATAATAAAATAAATTATATTAAAAAAAATGGTAGCAGTCCTGGGCTCATGTCCAGACCCCCGGAGAAGCTCTTCTCCAGGGTCCCAGCTGGCAGCTGCTCCACCATGCTCAGCGCAAGACATCAGGCATGGTCATGACAGCACCATTAGCCAGCGAGGGTGGTGAGGGGTCGGGCATGTGTGGGAGGGAGCTCCAGACAGAACAGGAAAGAGGTCTGCTTGCCCTCCCCCAACACACACCTACCATGAAATGAGGGAGTCGGGCTGGGGTGCTCACATGCAGTGGGCCCCCATCCTCGACATGGATAGCCTGCCCCCACCTATGCTGGGAAATCGCACCAGTAGTTCTGGGCTGCTCTCTGTGCACTGTTTCCCGCAGCCCTGTCTCACCTTCCGTCTACCACAATCCACGGCCATAGCCGACCTGGGCAGGGGAAGCATGTCCCCCTTGGGGACAGCACGGTTCTTCTCTTCCAGTCCCTTTCCTATCGCCCAAGTCCGGGGGCTCAAAGGCAATGGTAGTGCTCATGCAGTAAAAGCCTTCTGCGGCCCAGTCATGTGCCTCTCGAGCAGGAGCACTTAGTGGGCCTACTGGAATTGAGAGAAATCATTTCCGGGTTCAGATAACCAGATGAAAAAGTCTTTTTTTCCCTAGATATAGTTTGTAAATCTCCATTATTTCTTGTCTGTCCCCAAGCCTTTCTCTCTCTGCCAATTTAATGGCAGCTTCCTTGAGGTTGCTGGGGGGAAAAAAAGAGGGTTTGGTTGACAGACAGTATCCTTAATCTGTTCTGTGCTGCCTGGTTAAACCCGTCTGTTAATTGGGAAGCTTAATGGGAATCGGAAGCCTAACACCGTTTCAATCTCATTTCCTACTGCTTGGGATCCAGAAGCTCTTTTCCAGCCCCAGTTTCTGGATTCTCTCTATTCCCTTTAATTTGCATTTGCAGACCTATTCATGATGGCCTGGGTTTACCTCTTTCTTGTGAGTCCTTGCTGTCAGGGACAAGGAGCCCCTGCACACCCTTGTGTTTCGGCTCTCCTGCCTGCGGGCACACGTGCCCCGGCCTTCCCGGACTGTGGTGTTCACTGCTCCTTGCTTACGACCTTGACGGGAAGCTCAGGCCATCGAGCTCAGGTATCTGAGGCTGCAGTGCCCTACCACAGCATGGAATTTCTGTAAGAATTAGAGTATGCTAGGAAGAAATAGGCCTCCACATTCTAATGCTCCCAACCCCCCAAAATAAGACGATTCTTCATTCTTAGTTAATGTTCTGACAGGTGCCCAGCTCTCCTCCCGGCAGGCCTACAAGGATGGAGGCTGACAAGGGTGCTCTTTTTAGCCATGCAGCCTTCAAGGTTAGCTTGCCTTTGCTGGGTGAGAAGAGCATGAAGGCAGGGCACAAACGGGCATTTTCATGGGTCAGGCCAATTCCACTCACCATCTGCTGGCGGGGCCCAGTCGCAGGACCATCCTGACCGCAGGGAGCTGGGGAAATGCAGACCAGCACGTACCCAGGGAACAGCAGCACGTGCCATGGAAAGGCTGCTAGGGACGTAATGAGGAGGTCACGCTACCTGGAAGGCATGTCCACACAGCAAGGGGGACAAGCAGCCCAGGGCCCGAGTCCCCCAGGGCTCTCTGAAATCTCTGGGGAGAGATGAGGTCTGGGCAGCGGTGTGGCCATGGGTAAGAGGCTGGGTTGATGGAGGGCGTTTAGGCTGCCACCCAAAAGAGGTTTCCAGTGGGTGGGGAGATCCCTGGCCTCAGTCTTCCTCACAGCATCAAGAAAAAACATTTAGAAACAGTAGGAATGTCTATTCAGTTCTGAAGGAAAGAAGGCAATTGTCTTTCCAGTACAAAGATAAGAGGCAGACATTCTTATGTGCAAAAACCCAGAAACAACACTATTCATCATCCCTTCTTGAGGGAAAGCACCCAACACGCACAGGGAGGACGTAAATGAGCTAACGCGCCGAGCCCTGGAGCCATCGGACCCGGGAGCGAGCGACCCGGCAAGCTGCAGGTCGGGCTCCAGCCCGGAGCCATGGCTACAGGTTCGAGAGCGAACATAATTGATGACAGAGACGGGGGCAAAGTGCAACTGTGTTCCTCCTTCACTTTGATGACAGAGAGTCAGTCTCTGCCACATAAATTTCAAACACACGCTTAAAAATACACAATGATTGTTTTCAACAGGGATGTCAGACCCTTCAACGGGGAAAGGATAGTCTTTTGAACAAAAGGTGCTGGGACAATTATGTCCACACGCAAAAGAATGAAGTTGAAACTTTTATTCACACTGTATACAAATGCTCCCTGAAAATGGATCATAGATCTAAATGTGAGAGCTAAAAATATTAAATCATTAGAAGAAAACATAGGAATAAGTCTCTGTGACCTTTGCTTAGAAAGTGGTTTCTCAGGTGTGACAAGAAAAGCACAGGCGATGACACAAAAGTGGGCAAGTCGGACTTCATCAAAATCAAAAACATTTACGCTTCAGACAACACCATCAAGAAAGCAAAAAGATCCACAGATCAGAGAAAATTTGATTTGCAATTCACATACCTGACAAGGTACTTGTATCCAGAATCTATAAAGAACCCTTACAACTCAATAATGAAAACATAAGTCATCCTGTTTAAAAACTGGTAAAGGATTCAAATAGAAATTCCTCAAAAGAAGATATACAAATGGCCAATAAGCACGTGAAAACATGATCAATATCATCCGACATCAGGGAATTGAAATACCACTTCCCACCCACCTGGACGGCGGCCGCTGGAAGGGCCAACATCAGCAAGTGTTGGTGATGTGGATGAACTGGAAGCCTCCTACACTATGGGCAGGAGTGTGAAATGGTGCAGCCACTGGGGAAAATAGTTGGTTTCTCAAAATGTTTAACCTAGAATTGCCATATGATCCAGCAGTTTCCTCCAAGGTCATATATATTATATACACACACTTGTACACACATGCTTTATATATACACTTGTACACACATGTTTTATATATAAGAACTTGTACACAAATGTTTGCAACAGAATTATTCATAATGAACAAATAATGGAAATATTCCAAGTGCCCATCAACTGATGAGTGGATAAACAATGTGGTACAGCCATAGGGTGGAATATTATTTGGCCATAAAAATGTAATGACACACACTATAACATGGATGAACTTAAAATGTTTTGCTAAGTGAAAGAAGCCAGCTACTAAAACCACATATTTGTGTGATCCCATTTATATGAAATGTCCATAGTCAGCAAATCTATGGAGATAGAAAATACATTTGTGGCTATCAGGTGCTGGGACTCGAGGAAATGGAGAATGAATGGAGCGCTAGTGGGGACAGGGTTTCTTTCTGAGGTGATGAGAATGTTCTAAAATTAGGTTGTGGGGCTGCTGTCACTACTTTGTACACTTAAATGAGTAACTTTTATAGTGTGTCAATTAAATCTCAATTAAAGCTGTCATAAAGTACACAATGACTCCAATATCCCCATGCATATAGTAGTCATTTTATACTAAAATGTGTACACAGTTTTGGAACTAATAACTCTGGTGAACACATCTTTATTTGGAATTCCTTAATTTCATGAACTGAACTCCCTCCCCTCAGTTTATATTTAATACTATGCTGCTTGCTCTGCTCAGAGCTGTTTGAAGATCACTTCCTACACCTAGGAGAATGTACTGTTATTGTCCCATTTTGCAGAAGAGGAGATGGAGGCTTGGAAAGGTTGCTCATCCAGGGCTCTGCAGACCATAAGTGGCAGCGCAGGACCGAGCACAAGCTGTCCGGCTCCAAGTCTGTACTCAGTCCCTACTCTGCTTTGCTTCTCTGAGCCAAGCTGTATTGAACTCTTTTATTAAAAACTCGATGGGTAGGAGAACATTTTCATTCTATGAGGCCATTTTATCTGGCTTATGTATTTCTCTGACAGTCTGTTAATACATCCTTCAGTCTTCATATATCCACAGAGGTAAGTCTAGAATGACCTTCTCTAAATATTATCTGTGGGTATTTCTGTGTTCTGAGAGTTGGGGGATCTTTACTTTTTTCTTCTGTCAGGTCTGAGTCACTTGACTGTCTTATAATAAACCTGTGTAATTTTTGCAAAGAATAAAAATCATTGTTCTTTTAAAATGGAGAGGCCAATGGAAAAATGGACAGACATATAAATAGGTAAGTGGGTGAATGAAATGTAGATACAAAAGACAGACAGATGCTAGAGATGATAGACTATGGATAGATAGATAGCTATAGGTAAATTAGAAAGATAGATGAGAGAGATGATAGATTAGTAGATAACAGAGAGATAGATATAGATAGATGATAGATAGCTATAGATAGGTGATAAAAGATTAGATAGACAGGTAGATAGATGACAGATAGATAGACAAACAGACAGTAGGTAGGTAACAGAGAGAAAGGGGGAAGGCAGAGGACACATGGTTGGGGGCAGGTGGACTCTGACCCAAGCACAGACATCCTGACTCAAAGCCTGGGCTGAGAACCAGATGCATCAGAGCCCTTCTGGGGGGTTCTGATCACTATTTGGGACCCACTGATGCAGTGGGTCATGCAGGGGTTGGGTGCTAGGCACGGGCACCAGTCTGCAGTCCACCATCTTATACTAGGAGGGACCAGACACTTCCACTCCGCAGGCTCCAGCTTTCCGACCTTCATGGACGGCTGGTTCTGGGAGTCAGGCCCCCTGTCAGTTTCTAGGTCCCTCCTGCTCCAGGGGGGTGGTGTGACAATCACGACAGTATGTGACCCCATGTTCTAAGTTCTTAGTCCCTGTTTTTCTCTCTGGCTTTGTTTTTTAATGACTCTTTAATTAGGGCTTTTTTTCCAAACCACCCCAAGCACTTAATTTACACTGCCTCACTGATGGCCTCGAATGCCCCACCCACTCCCACCACTCTCCTGACAGCGGACGAAGGCATTTCCTTCGGTAGCCCTGCCCGTTCCATCTGTTTGCTTTACTTCACAAATTCCCACCCCCAGTGCACAGACCTCAGCCTTCCCATGACTTCTTTCCCTTATTGACTTACTCATCAATCTATTTATCCATTTTTCACTAATTCCAGGTACACTGTGGGCCCCTGATTTCAGAGGCTGGGGGCCAGTTCCTGGCCGCGTGTGTTTGTAGGGTGATCGTAGGGTGCTGTGGACCAGGGTCAAGGCCGCTGCGAGTCACTCCCGTGCACGTGCCCGTGGACACATGCGCTGGCTCCCTGGGACCTGCACCGCCCAGGTGGTGGGGGCACAGAACAAGCACAGCCAGAAAATACAGGCTTGCCCTTCGTCCACTCACTTGTCGGCTGTGAGCAAAGCTGGGTGGGAAGTCAGGAAGACACAGGTGGGCAAGCACACGCCCTGCTCTCTAGAAGCTCGAGGCCATCTCGGGGGCCTGACCGACAGCAGCCCCTCAAAGCTAGGAGGGCAGGAGGGATAGCGCCCAGCTCATGGGGTGGCGGGAGGTCTGAGTTAGGTCTGGACAGTGAGCAGTGGGGGAGGAGAGTCCATGACACAGGGGGCGTGAAAGCTCGGTGTCTGGGACTGCAGGCCACCTGGGATCATCAACGGTTTAACAAAAATGAGGCCAGCAGGCAGGGGAAGTTGACCACGAGGCTGGGAGGGAAGCAGGGCCTTGACTTTGCGCCCCAGGCAAGCCATCTGGGCAGGATCTCATCCTGGGAGCCTGTGGCCAGACCTCCCTGTCCCCGTGGGGCATATCAGGGCAGAGACCAGATGGGAAGTGTTGACGGCACTCCTGGTGACAGAATCAGCAAGAACAATGCCTTGGGGGGAGGGGTTAATTTTGGCAAAACCACGTTTAAGAGATACTCTCCTGGATAGACTCTGGTTTTTTTTAACTGACTCTGTCCTCACTGAAAACACACAAAGCAACAAGAAAACCTGAAATCTTCCTCGTGTCCCAGTCATATTGTTAAAAAAACCGAATGAGATAATAGTAAAGTGCTCCCACAGGGAGACACGCCCCCCGCTCCTGCCCTGGGTCCCCAAGGTAACTGAGCAGACTATTTCTTCCTAGATGAGCTGGGGCTTCCTGTGGGGACGGTGTCCCCGAGCTCCCCGACCCCCAACTCTGGCTCTCCGTCACCCTCCTCAGCATGCTGACCCAGCTGCCCACATTTCATCCCTGCAGTTGAAATGTTATGGCAGATATAACCATATTTGTGAAGAAGCACCATGTCCTGTCATAAAGCCAGATAAATATGAGATCAAATTAAAAGCTGGGTATGTGGTTTGGTCCTTACAGCTGATTTACGGCCTGGCCTCCCTGGACCTGTAGAACATGTGGGCTGAAAAGACGCCGTCATCTGACGTTCCCACTCACATTTGACTTCTGCTCAGTCGCTGGCAGTGCCCCTGCAAAGACACGGTGACTTATTGTGGACCAGCTCCGCAGTCCTTGGGTGGGGCTGCACCCTATAACTCAGCCATGAAGATGTCTTCCTCATAGGTCCGAGTTCGGTCTTTCCTTACATCAAGCAACTACAAGAGAGAGACATTTCATGATTTGGAAAATCCTGTTGTGGCTCTCGGCAAGCCTGCCTCGATCCCCAGCCCATGTCCGGACTCGGAGGCCTGGCGTCACTGGGTCATGAAGAGGAATCCCAGGCTACATGGGCCTCCAAGGTCCCAGGGCTGCAGTGTCCTCCTGAGACCAGCAGCTCGCTCCCCATCAGCGAGGGCTGCCGACCTGGATGGTCCAGGGCTCCAGGAATGCTGTAGCCGGTTCTGGGAAGCGTTGTCCTATTTCCTGATGCGAACCTGCCGCTATCATTCTAGATGTGATTACAAGGCCCGTAAGTAGGCGCTACACATCTCCTGGGACCAGCTCTCTGCAGACTGCTTCACATGCCCCTCCAGAGAACCCCGTGGGGACTGGGCCAGTGGCTCAGAGGAAGGACTGACTAGCTCAGGCTTGCCAGGACAGAAGGCGGGGCGGGGCAGGGCGCGGATGTCTTTGGACCAGCTCTCAGATTCCATTCTTGGCACTTATCCTTTTGTTTTCAAACTGATGGATGACATACACTCAGAAGAGTACACCCGGCAAAGGGCACCTCTGGGAATGTCCGTAAGCAGAAGCCGCCCATGTGAACAACATCCACTTCAAAGCAACAGGACATTGCCAGAATTTGAGAAGCAGCTTCTTGACCTTTTCAGCTACTAACCACACGAGGCATCCACCGACGTCTGACTCAGAGCAGTTCAGCTGGGGAGCCTCATACCCATGCCAAAGGGCAGTTTGCAGGCTGTGGGCTGGGCTTACCCTAGGCAAAGCCATGTGTGGTGGTTCATCGGTGTGGCTGCATTTTGTGTGACCAGGTGACCTACGTTGTCCTTGCTGCCCCGTGTCCCGTTGTGAGACCACATCTCATGTGGTTACTCTGTCTACTGAGGGTGAGAGTGTGAGTAGTTTCCAGGATCGGCAGCTGTGAAAGGGCTGCTGGGACCACACAGGCACGTTTCATGCTGGAGACATGAATGCATGCCCGGTGAGCACACGGGTAGCAGGGAAACCACAGGGGCCTTAGGGGTGTGTGCTCACCTTAGCCAAGGCCGCCAGACTTGTTCCTGGTGCTTCCCAGTGACACTACATGCTCTCAGTTCCTGTTCCACACAAATTCGCAAGGTCCAGAGGCAGGGAGACCCTCCTTCTGCCACCAGCTCCTCCCTGACCTGGCCCTCCAGCTTCTTCAAGAGGAGCCCCTCTCAGCAGAGAAAGGAAACTGTTGCACAGTGAGGAAGCCACAGCATGGCAGGTATCGCCCATCGCTGCACGCTGAGACTCCAGATGAACCTTTCCTCTCTGTGGATGAACGTGACGTTTAAATTAGGTTGCATTCCCTGAACTGAGGCAAGAAAGCAGAAAAGACAGGGTTAGGAAGCAGGACGATGACACGCCAGCTCTGACACCGGCCACGTGGACAATTCAATCAGTCGTGGAACGGGGAACCCAAAATCCTGTCAGCCAAAAAGGAAGCACTGATTCTCTCCCCAAGTCCGGAGCCAGCCGGCCCTGGGTTTGGGGGTGGCTCTGTCGCACATGTCTCTCACCCTGCACTGGGGCCAGCAGCTCAGGACTGCTTCTCATGGTGGAAACAGAGGAGCAAGAGCAGGCCGGCCCAATCAGAGCCATTCTGCAAGATCTGGGAGTTCCAACTACAAAAACCCCACTTGCCGGGGGGATTCCCATGGCTGAGCCTGGGGTGGGGCCGGGTCAGCCTACGGGGACCTGCAGCGAAGTGAATGGTAGATGGTGTGTGTACCAGAAGGGGGCTCAGTGGGGGCCAAGTCCTTGACCATGAGGGAGCCCGTGACACATGGGCTCTGGTTTCCTGACTGAGCCGCAAGAAGGGACAGGTCGCCAAGGGGAGCAGCATAGAAGTAGGAGACCTATTCTAATAATGGGTGAGGCTGAGGACGCAGGGGCCAGCAGGACAGTGCCCGGCCAGATGAGCAATGCGCCATTCACAGCCCCCACTGGGCAGAGGTGAGGAGTGGGCAGGGGAGGTGAGGGGTCCCCGTGGGAAGAACGCAGGTGCCCCAGGATCGCTGCAGACGTCCCTCGGGAACCCAGCAGGCCAAGCACATTGGGGAAAATGCATCTCTTATTAAGAATCACACAGCTTCCTCAATTTGCATTTCCACAGTGCGTTTCATCCCCAACATCAAAGTTCCCGGCTCACCTCCTCTTCTGGGAAGTTCAGATGGAAAATGGCATATCACAGTTTTCTTTCCCATCTCATCACGGCAGCTGAACATAAGGGTTACCCGGCATGAAAGCAAACAGGCCTCCCCTCCTCCCCACCTGCTCCTGGGGGCGTACCTCTGGGGGATGCCTTCCGACAGATTCAAAGGCTGGTGAAGATCTCTGCAAAATGTTGACAGAGCCCCGGATCTGCACATTGGCCTCAGCTCTTTAGGACTTTGGAAAGCAGCTGGAGGAGGTGGGTCACTTTGCACAACTTTTTTGGGAAGAAGGGGGGCAAATTGTGTTGTGACATCATCCTGGAGCCCGCTGAGGGGCGAGCCCGCTGAGGGGCGAGCCCTCCACCAACACTATTGGACCCATTACTACTAGAGATTGCAGCCTTCATTTAAAATCAAATACCCTTTAAGTCAGGCTTGATTAACTCCCTGTGTAGGTAAGTCAGTGGTGGGCCTGAGAAGTTGAATCACTTGAAGAAGGAGACACAGCTGGATTGGAACCAGGGCTGTGCACCTGTCCTCACCACTGGGCGGCTCCTGCCGTCCTCGACCCGCAAGGGGGTCGTGGATCCTGCCAACCCACCTGGGGATGTCCGGCTGCCATAGGACGCTTGGCTGTGCTTCCCACTGGCCCTGTGAGGGCAGGAGGAGCAGGGCTGACCCCAGAAGAGGGCAGGCACTTAGAGCTTGAGGACAATGACCCGTGGGGTCGTGGAAGGTATGGAGAGGCCAGTCCCTGAAGCTCCACAGGTGGTGTTACATGAAGAAGGAGGCTAGAAAAGGAAGGAGTCCGGAGATCAGTTTTGGACACAGCACAGGGCAGTTGCATGCGGTGTCGTGCGTCAGCCTCCATTGCGGTCCTAAGAGTCAAACCCAGTAACCAGCTGAGAGCAGACGGATCTTCAGGGAGGACGCCTTTTAAGTTGGAGCAAACTGAAACATTCCACCTTGGAAATAATTCACTAAAAGAAAGAAAAGATGAGAATTTGGGTGAGGCGTCCATGAGAATGTTCCCCTGAGAATAGAATACAGTGTTGCAAATGCGGGCAGGGCCACCTGACTGGCAGGCATGTGGGGCCAGGGGGCTTTGGAGCTGCCCGCATGCACTCTGCCCCATCCCCGACCCTGTTTCCATGTGTGTGAGGGGTCTGGGGCTGGCCTCTCAGATCCCGAAGGTGAGAGGCACAAGGCCTTTGCTAAGAGGAAACCAGAGTCAGCAAAGATGTTCATGCGTGGTGGGGCCGGGCTCGGGGTGTGTGAACTTACACAGCGCAGGTGTCTGTCATCCAAGTGCTTTCTAAGCCTACAAATGGTGAAAATAGAGGATAAACACTAACATTTGTTAAATAGAATGCATAACTTTTAATCGTAAGCAAAAAGCAGAAAGATAAAGAAATTCTGATAAAACCAACATAAGGAAAAGAGCAAATAAACAAACCAAAAAGCTCATGACGAGCACAACATAGATGGAAGGCGGAAAGAATCTTAATTGTTCAAGACTTTGAATGCATGCAAACAGATTGACCTCCCTGGTGGAAATATAAAGTCCTGCATGCAATGAAGCCACACCCCAGAACAGGCGTCCACCATGCGCTGTGCACAAGGACCTCAGAGGCACCTGGACCAGCAAAGGCTGGCAGTGTGCAGACAGATGTGCCCTTCACCAGGCCAAAATTTTTTAAAAGCTCAGAATGAGCTGGAGTAAATATATTGATATTATATAAAACAGACATTAAGGCAAAAATCATTATTATGGATAAAAAGGGCACTTCACCATGATTAGGACTAAATTCATAGGGATGCAGCCAACCTGAATCAGCACACACTTAATGATACATCCTTGAAACAATGCAGCAGATCTTCCTGGAATTATAGGAAATTCTGAAACACACCCACACACACACACACACACACGCACGCACATGCCACCGTGGTAGATTTCAATGCACCAAACTAAGACAGCAACAGACTGAAAATTCTTAAGGACACAGCAGGATTTGGCCCCCACCTGTCTTTGTAAATAAAGTTTTATTGAAACTCAGTATGTGCGCATTATTCCCGGTGACTGCTTTCAAGATACAATGAATGAGTGAAGAGGCCGTGGCAGAGCCCGGGGCCCACGAAGCTGAAAATATTTACTGTCTGGCCCTCTGTGAAAAAGTTTGCTCAACCTGACACGAAGCCTCAGAGAACATAATGAGCATGCCTGATTGAGCAAATGCAAGAGTTCTACCCCCCGCAGTTAAGGAAAATACCCTCCTCTCAAGAACGCACAGGACAATTACAAAACTGACCCTGTTCCAAGGTACAAAACATCTCAAACTACTAGGAAATCGATACCACACAGATCATGTTCCCTGACTGCAATTAGATAAAAATGCATTTCTAAGTGACGAGTGGGCAAAAGGAGAGATACGAATGGGAAAGAGAACCGTATTGGAAACCCAAACGTAATGAAAATGCTACTTATCAAAGCCTGTGCAATGCAGCCGGAGACACATTTGAAAGAGAATTCATGCCTCCAAGCAACTCTGCTTGACAAGGGAAAATGTTGGAATTAATGACTGAAATGTCTTATTTGAAAAATTAGAAAAAGAACAAGATAAATCCCAAGAAGGTAGCAGGGAAAATTATTTTAATAAATATGCAAACATGGACCCCAGGTCCTGGGAATTGCTTAGGGTGGACGGGGCAGCAAAGTACTGGAGTCCACAGCCACGGGCCTCTCAGAGCAGGGATACTGAATCCCGACAGGGAGGAGATGCACTGGTTAAGATGGACCCCTTAGGTGTCGCCAGGGGAACGTTCTGTTGTCTTCTGCAGGCCAGGGCTCTACATTTGAAAAGCAGCCGAGTTCTGCCCTACGAACCCTACTGTTGAACATTGGATTTTATCTCCTAAAAAAGACATGTTGAAGCCTTAACCCCAAGTATGACTGAATGGGGCCTTTTTGGAAATAGGGTCTTTACAGAGGAAATAAAATTAAAATGAAGTCGTGAGGCGGGGCCCTGATCCTCTATGCCCGTATCCTCATAAAAGGGGGAAACTCAGCACAGGCACAGACACGCATAGAGGAAGGTCCTTGTGAGGATGATTACAAATGGTGCACCTGCGAGACAAGGACGCCCGAGATCAACACCACCAGGAGCGGGAAGAGGCAGGGAAGACCCTCCCCTGTAGGCTTCTGAGGCCGTGTGGTCCCTCCGATGCCTTGATTTGTGGTCATTAGCCTCCAGATAATGCACCTTTGTTGTTCTCAGCACCCAGTTATGGTACTTTCCTCGGCAGCCCCAGCAAACCGATTCCCCTCCCGGCCTTGATGCATTGTTGCCGGGCCTGGGAACGCAGAGCTGGCTTTGCTGTCCCTCCAGGTCCCCCGTCTCCTCCACTGTGAGGTGAGCACCCTGAGGGCTTGTCTGCCGCATTCCTACCTGATTCCCAGTGTCTGCAATGGTACCTGGGACATGCTGAGAGCTCCACAGATGTTTGTTGAATGAATAATAAAATGTTCACACATATTTTAAACTCGCCCTTTTTAAAAAATTAGGATACAATAATCATAAGGATCCTTTGGTGCGATTCAGCTCCAAAGTTAGCTGAGAGAATTTAAGTCAAAAAAATAATGAGGAGGCACTCCATATACCAGATACCCACTACAAAGCACAGTCGTTGTTAAACAGTCTGAAGGGTCACAAAACAGGTGCAGAGATGAGCGGACCAGAGCAGGATTCAGAAATAGAACGCCTTCTATGAGGGATTTAACATAAAACCAAAGGAGACTTTTAACCCAGCGTGAAAACGATGACTTATCACCCAGAAAGAAGAAAATAAAGCTGAACTCCACTTCACACTGTATACAAAGAAAGTTCACATGAAGAAAAGGGATCTTACAGTAAAATTCTAGAAACTACACTTATGCATCTTTAGTGTGAACAAATACCTTTATAAATTAATTTTAAGTAATGCCTCCCCACCCCACTCCCCCAAAAAATCTAACAATAAAAACAAAGCTAATTCCAGTCCGGACAAAACCAGAAAGATGTATTTGTCATATCGGGAGGGCATAAAAAGACCGAAGCGCAGCGGGGTCCCCACACTCAATTCCTCTTTTTTAAAAGCTCAGAATGAGATGGAGTAAATATATTGATATTATAAAAAACAGATATAAGGCAAAAATCATTATTATGGATAAAAAGGGCACTTCACCATGATTAGGACTAAATTCATGAGGATGCAGCCATCCTGAATCAGCACACAATTAATGACACATCCTTGAAACAATGCAGCAGATCTTCCTGGAATTATAGGAAATTCTGAAACACACACACACACACACACACACACACACACACATGCCATGGTGGTAGATTTCAATGCACCAAACTAAGAGATCAACAGGCTGAAAATTCTTAAGGACACAGCAGGATTTGGCCCCCACCTGCCTTTGTAAATAAAGTTTTATTGAAACTCAGTATGTGAGCATTATTCCCTGTGTAAAATGTTCTTAGGAGCGTGAGAACGCTCGCCCTCAGACGCAGACGGCGCGTGGCTAAGGTCACACGGGTGACCTACTAGTGACGGGTCCTGGGATGTCATCCACAGGTTTTCCACACTTTGCAAAAGTTGCCTTATGCCACTTTACTTTTAGGAAAGACCCACATTAGTACCTGTTTTCGCTAACTGAAAGAAATCCCAGGATCTTCATTTTTACAGAAATGGGTGGAAAGCCAACCCAGGGTTGTGTTGGCTTTGCAGTGAGCTGGCATAGAGAGGCAATGCGCCCGATCGGAGGGCGGCCATCCTCCAAGCTCCTGCCCCAGGGACCACACTCAGCATCTCAGAGCTCCGAGGTGTCCATGAGCGTCAGAGCTTCAACTTGACTTATTGTGTGCATCCATTAGCAAGATGTGTCCTAAGGTATCAGAAAAGCCTAAGGGTGATAATTTGTGGGGTCAGGGAATGTTCAAAATTTTTTCCGTATGAATTAATCGTAATGCTTCTTCGCTTTATGCCACTTGAGCTTATGAAGGGCGTCATAGGAGCGCTCCACTTTCACATACCAGAGAAAACCGTATTCATGAACAGGGAGGAGGAGCTGACATGCTCAGCCCACCTTTTATCCCTTGTCCTTTTGGGGTTTCTGTTCCTGTTGGCTCCAAGTGGTGAGCTCAGAACTCAGTCCTGGGGAGCATGAGGAGGCCAAGTGGTGCCTGGGATGTCCATGCCTGTTGCCAGGGTTCTGTCTTGCCTATGCCCAGCAGAAAGACAGCCCACCCCTCCCCAGTTCCGCTCCCCCACGACTGGTAAATGAGACTCAGAGGTCCCATCTTCAAGGGCCTTCTTTGGGCATGTGAGGATTTCCCTATAACCTGTTCAACTCTTCCTCCTTTTTAGAGAGAAAATATTGACAGTTCTACAAACCGATAAACTGTTTTGTCTCTAGGTTGTGTCGATGAGCACCAAATCATCTCAGTGTTGTGACACACTTTGGTAAAGGAACTTACCAGCCAGGTGCCAAGTACATCAATATGACCTTAGCTTTGGAAGAAAACGAGCATATTCTGTAGAATGAACTCACCATGCTGGGTCACACGCATATCTCTACTTTTCTCATCCTTCAAGGAGCTGTGTATCCATGAACAGAAATTTTTAATTACATTAACATTAAATTCTTAATTATACATAATCAACGGGATATGTCTTAATGTGTCTGTAATCTTTTCTTTTCACATTCAAGTCCCCTAAGAGAATTTCAATTAAAAATATTTCCATCATATAGAACATTATTGTAAATAATAGAACATGAACCCTGAACCCACCTTTCAGATTTAAGTGATGCTACCATTTTGCATTCTTCACTTCACCTTGGGGAGAGATTCCCGCCCAGTACGCCTGCTTATTCCCACCCTCGCTGTGATTCAAGCCAGAGAGAGGCTCGGACTCACATGGTCGGAAACAAGACGGCAGCTTTACTGCACGTAAAAGCTGGTCTGGAGGAGCCCCTATAGTGGGCGAGCACAGACAGGGTTTGCTGACTTTTCCATGCAAGGGGAAGTCACCTGGCTGTAAAGACGGATGGAGCGCTGACACCTGTTACAACATGGACAAATCTGAAACACATTATACTAAGAGAGAGATAATCTGTCAGTCACAAAAGGCCACATCTCATTTGGTTCCATTTAAACAAAATGTCCAAAATGTGCTAACCTCTTCAGGCAGAAGGTGGAGTGGCCATTGCCGCGGTCTGGGGTCAGGAGTAAAGGCAGAAATGCTTAATGGGTACAAGGTTTCTTTTGAGGTAATGAAAATGCCCTAAAGTAGATAGTGGGGGTGGTTACACATGTCTGTGAATACACTAAAGCCCACTGACCGTACACTCAAAGGGGTGAGGCTCTTTGTTTCTGAATTACATCTCAGTAAAACCGTTATAAAAAGGGCTTCGGCTAAATTATTTAGGCAAAGTCATGTGCCCTTCAGAAGCAGAAATGTGAATCTATGTGGCAATTAAACATCCCCCGTGAAAGCACACAGATGTGTTAAGGCAATTCATATTAGAATAGATGATACGACCTCTGGCTTCTGACAAAGGTGAAGCAGCTTATACTGCACTAATCTTCCCATCAAGAAAATTATAAACTCTGGATCACTGTAAAGACAAATATTTAGATAATTATAAAGGCAGCTGCTTTAAGACACTAGAGAGAAAAACCAAAGACAGCGAGAAATTGGATAAATTTGATGCTGAAAAAGGGGAAAACGCAGGGTGCTCTCCACAGTTCACTGCATGAATATAAAAGACTTTTTTTCTTTACATAAATTCTTTACAGACATGAACACTTAAAGCAAACATGATTTATTTTGATGTTTATATCATATATGCAAGTGAGATATACAGAAACAAGATCACAAAAGGCAGGCAGGGTGGATAGAAGGCTCCTGATAGCCATGATAAATTAAGGATGAATATTGCGATCCTTGGAGCAAGCACTGAAAGAATAAAAAGGTAGAGTAAAAAGCCAACTGTTGGGGCATAGGAGGCAATACCAAAAAAATACTTGGCTGAAGCTAAGAAAACTAGAGAGAAAGAACAAGGGCACGAAGACCAGGAGGAAAACGTGGTGCCCAGACCCACACGCACCTGTAGTTGCATTAAGTAGAAATGGCTCCAGGGCTCCGTCACAAAGCCAAGCTTGTCAGGCTACGCAAAAAAGCTGAGACCCAGCATGTAGACAGGCCGTCTGCAAGAAGAACATTCTCAACGGAAAGCCAGTTATAGGATGAAAGAAAAAGGGTGAGGGAGGTAGGACATGCAGGCAACCAGCGAGACCCGTGTGTGGCTATGTAGGCGTCAGACACAGCACACGTCAACAGGGGGCACTTCTGGCATGAGGAAGGCCGTGTCATCAGGAAAATCAAAGACTCCCTCAAGACATTAAAAAGACACAAACCAAAACCTAATGGGTGTGCCTCTAATGAAAGTTTCAAAATCTGTGAAGCAAAAATGGACAGAATGAAAAAGAGAACTCGACAATTCCATCACAATAGTTAGAGACGACAACACCCCTCTCCCAGCAACTGGCAGAACAAGACGCTGAGGACACAGGTCTGCACGTCCCCTGTAACCACCCCGACCTGGCTGATAGAGAGCCCAGCACGGCAGAGCACACTTTGTTTTCAAGTGAGCACAATACAGCCGCCAAGAGAGGCCCTCTGTAGGGCCATAAAACAAGTCACAATAAATGATAACAGAAGCAAATCATATAGAGTATTTATCTAATGAAAACTGAATTAAATTAAAATTGGTAATGATAACGTATCTTGAAAAATTAGCAAACATTGCACTGAGTGAAAACTCCCTCTAATTGACCTATACACTGAAAGTAGTCGTATCTTCAGCAACTGGGGACAGCCATCAATCATGCCCACCTCGTGGGGGTGCCGGGGCCCGGGGACCCAGACAGCGTGGACTCAGCTGTGCCTGGCACGCAGTCACGGAAGACACCCTCACCACCACAGGGCAGGATCAGCTGCTGCTGTTGTACCGTCTGGCGCTGGGACCAGCCTTCCTCGCCCGCCCTCCATGCCTTTGCTCCCCCAGGGCCCTCTCAGGTGCCCCTATCCTCCTTCCAAGTCATCCATCTGCGTCCTGCAGGGCTCCAGGCTTCTTGGGCATCCTGGCTGACTGCTCCCATCAGGCTTACCCTGGGAGCTCCCAGGGACACCCTGACCTTGGGCAAGAAGCTTGAGCTAGGAGTTGGGGGAGGGGGGACAGCTGGTGGGATCTTGCTGGGTTTCGGTCCTGTCCCAGCATCTCGAGGCTCGACTCAAAGCCTTCAGCACCATCCAGCCTTGGCTGCTGGTCCTGACGCTGACCAGGTCAGAGAAGGTAGCAGAGTAGAAAACCACCAGGATGCTGTCCAGAGGCCGCGGGACAAGAGTGCTTCCAAACGTTCCCAGGCACACCTTGTTGACGGCTCGCTTGTTCCGGTAAGAATGAGTTAAATGCTCTAAGACAGGACAGGTTGTTCTGACAGACTGACGTGCAGTTTATTCGAATGTAAACACAACTGGACAATAAAATTTTTCTTCCTTGAATCTTTGTCATGTGGTAGGAAATAAAATTGTTGTGTGTTATGATAGAGATTGTATTTTGCACCTGTAGCTTTTATGAAATGCTAACGTGGTTGTGGGTGGTTTCTTTGAGAAAATCAAAAAAAAAAAATCATGGAAAAAATATCTACCAGCTCTGAGGATAGAATTTAGATTAAAATTTTGTTAGATTGTGACGAGGGTGGGCTCTGATGTTGCTTTCCTTTATCAGCCATTTCTTTATACTTTGCCTTGTTAAAGGAGGGTCCAAGGTGGGCGACCGCGTCAGCCCAGGAGGCTTGCCCACTCTGTGAGGACAGCCCTTCCCCTCGGTGCTGGGACAGCAACTTTGGGCTCTTGGGGGAGTCACGTGGCCTGGCCGGAACCGGCCTTGGTGAAATCCAGGCAGATTCCTCAGGCCATGCCGTCAGCATGTGCCTGACCGGCTGAAGTCTCCAGAGCTGGGAACTGAGAGCTCCTGCCTGGTGCTTGGGCCCCCAGCCCCACTGGCCAGACATGCTCCTCCTGGAGCACAGTGGCCATCTTCCTGTTTCCAGAAGACTCCCCCACTGAACTGTTCAAGGACCAGGGTCAGCTGCTCCCTGCCACGCAGTCCCCTTCCTGCAAAACAACACGGCTCTCCATTTCCCCTGCCGTGAGGTCACACTCAAGGGCCTGGTGTGTCAGGCCCTCTGCAAACTGGCCCACTCAGCCTCTTCTGACCTGCGTCTCGCGATCTCAAGTCCAGCAGAGAGCTCTCTGCAGTGCGAGCAAACGTTCTGAGTTCACTCCGAATCCCAGCAGAACTGGCTGCCATCTGAAGCCGGTGTGTCCCTAGGCGCAAATGCCCCACGTGGCGCAGACAAGGGCGAGTCCGGGAAGGACTGCTCAGGCCGCTCCCATCACTGCAACTGATGACAGGACGACAGTCACCTATGGAAAGCTGTCAATTTCTTGTGCACGTGTGCAGGCGCACGCACGCACACACACACACACACACACACACACACACACACACAGTAATTAAACACAAAATGCCCAGGAATCACATTGAAAACAATCACCTCCCTTTGTTTGGTCAATTATAACCATGTGCATGAGAATTCGATAAGGATGTCTTCAGCGTTTCAAATAATAGGCAATTTAGTCCATCAGGTAATGAGAGACAGCAGGTTAAGTCTTCCTGAGTCTCTCTCCAAAGCCAGTTGTGAAAAGGAAGCGTGGTTATGTCGCGCAATTGCTGCTTCTCTCGCTCAGCCTGAGACTCAGCGGAGCCTAGTCGGCAGCCGGCCACTGGGCACGGGCAGAGGTCAAGTTTGCGTGGCTGTGAGCTCAGGGCCGAGCCCTCGAGCTTGTTGCTCATCCGCACCAGGTAGCCGCCCAGGGTCTTTCTGCCAAGGCTTTTTTTGGCGGAGAGAACAGTCCCCTGCGACTGGAATCACATCCAGTGGGTGCCAGCGAGCCTAACACCACAGGCGCTGGGAAAGTGCTCGGGTGCAAGCCCCTCAGGAGGCCTGTCAGTGCCGCGGGCAGGGCCAGGCCAACAGCCAGGTGAGCTGAGGACCTGCTGCAAGGTCCTGCTGCTAGCCAGGCCGCGAGACAGCCAAGGCTTTGTGAGCACCCTCAGCCCAGAGGGGCCGGTCATCAGAACTGTGTGGCTGCCCCATGTGCCCTGAGGGACTTTAGACCCTTTCCTTAGGGTGGTGTGTCTTGATCTTGCATTTCAACTGGACGGTTGCTTGCCGCGGGTGGCTGCCCTGAGCACCTAGGGAGCCTAACAGCATTCCTGGCTCCTACCCAGTGGATGTCCGGGGTCCCCTCCCCAAGACATGAAACTAAAAATGTCTCTGGACGTCTCCAAGAGGTCCACTCTGAGAAGTCTCTGAGTTTGGGTGGGTTTGCAATGCCCTGTGAAGAGGACGCTGGGTAACTCCTCCAAGAATGCAGAGAGGCGGTTCTAAGACCACACTGCTGAGATGAGCTGCCTTCCACCCGGGGAGGACAACTCCTGCACCCAGTGCCCTTCCAGCCCTGCAGGTAGGGGTCGCTCCCTTGACCAGGGGACGACCTGGGTGATCAGGAGCACGCGCCCGAGCGCCACATGGGTCTTCTGAGCCCTGCGCAACTGCTCTAGCGCCAGGGCGGCCACTGGCCTGTCGTCTCTGCTCCCCACACTCAGCCTGACTTTCAGGGGGTGGGAAACAGCTATGTCCCTCTGATGCAGGATGGACTTGAGAACAAGAACCTGGGAGCTCAGCAAGGCGAGGTATTTACCCAGCATGAGCCCTGCAGCCACGAGCCCGCACTGGGGCCCGCCCATGGGGCTGCACCCATCCCTCGCATGGACAGCAGTCGTGGCACCTTCTGTCTCTCCAGGCCCTGAGAGCTTGGCTTTGTCATCTGTGCTTCCCTTTTACATGGATCGCAACTCAGACCCAGACCACGTCTCACCTTCCCTGAGGGGAGGGCCGCCTCAGGCCCAGCTTCTCGCCTTGGGGGCTGCCGAGCCCTAGAGTCCACGCGGAGAGCCTTCCGGAAGCACAGCGTGCTGCCTGCGCACATCCCCCAGTATTCAGCTCCCTCCCACCCTCACCCTGCACAGCCTGACCTGCTCAGGGGGCAGGAGCTGAGCCTCATCTCAGCCGTGGGCTCAGCCCAGGCCTTTCAGCCAGGACTGCACGTCCATGGCTCCAGCTCCCATCACACGTGAGCAGGTCTCTCATGAGTCCCCGAGACCTGGCAGAAGGAGATGCTGCCAGGGCAACGCAAATTCAGGATTTGGGAGATTCAGTAGTGTCACTGATGAGTACCAGAATGACCCAGAAATGACAGAAGACGGTGGCCTCCATTCTGTTTGTACTTAGAAACGGGCAGTCAGAACAGCCAAGCAGTCTGCCGGGGTCACCCAGCGAGGGCACATCAGAGGAGGGTTCCACCCTAGGTGCGGACCATGCTGGGCTCTGTGACGCCCTCCTCTTCCCAGGGTGACCTCACTGTCATCCTGTCCCCCTGCACCCAGAAGTCCTCTTCCTTAAGAAGCTGGGCTGAGAGACCGTGCAGGAGGGCAAGCCGGCAGGCAGCTGCACAGTGGTCAAGGGGGAGCGTGACACGGGGATTCTGGGAAATGTAGAGCGTCGGGGGAGGGCAGGAGGGCAAGGAACTCCAGTCACTGGGCTTCCACTGGCCAAGCCCTCAGAGACTGAGGGGCAGTTTGAAGGAGGAAGGGGTCCAGGGCAGAGCTCCGGGACTGCGTGCTGCACACAGGGCCTTCACCCAGCAGTTCCCAGGAGTGGACCACCGCGGCTGGACCTCTCCTGCCATGGCCCTCCTGGAGCAGCCCCAGCGATGAGAACAATCCCCTGGACCTGCTGTCGTGGACGTGTCACCTGGACACTTGCCACACTGAGGAGGAAACAGGGGCCCTCAGCACCCCTGCTCACCAGCCTGGGTCAACACCACCTGACCCAACCCACTCCTTTCCGGGTCCCCTGCCTGGAGTCCCTCATCTCACTTAAGCAGTCGAGGCGCCAGACTGAGAAGGGCACACTGCGTGTGGGCCTCCCTCCTCCCCGCCTCCATGCACCCCGACCTGCTGAGCCTCAGAAACCCTCACCGCCAGGGCCCACTCCCCCTTGCAGCTCCAGGCCTGCTTCCTTTCTCAGACACCCAGGGGCAAGGCTGTTCCTTCTTCCCTGGGAAGGAAAATGTCACCAGGGTGGCAGCTTCCCTGATTTTCCCACAGTTTCTCACCAACAATGACTCACGCAATTGGAGCCCATTACAGTCAGCAAGATGGGCACCAGGAGCTCGGCCACCCGCTGCTGCCCCCGCCACTCAGCCTGACTCAGCCCACATAGGCCTGCACACGGAGCTTGGGGGAGGTCTTGGGGACGAGTCTGCTTTCCAACGCAGCGTTGCCATTTAGGACCTGTCACCAGCTTAGCCACCTTCCAGGTCAAAGGGCAGTGATGTGTCAGGAGACGCAGCTGGGCCCAGAGCTCTGCCGGTCCTTTCAGGGAAGAGCCATCCTGCCCAGCCCTGATAGCGCCCAGCACAGGGTACCCCGCGCTGGCTGCCTGCTGCTGGTGGGAGGTGCAGCCAGTGCCCACGGCCACCTCCGTGGCCATCCCTGCCCGCCCAGGTCTGACAAGTGTGGCTGAGCCAGAGCAGGGTGTGCATTTCAGGGCAGGTCTGAGGGGCCCTGACGGGTGAGAGCTCCCTGCACCCCTGTGTGGGCACCCACGCACATGAGCATGAATAGGACCATGGGATGGAATCGAGCAGCAAATGCGGTTTTATTTTCCCTGGAAGCGGGATGAGAAGGGACCCTTCCAGCAGGGTGCCGGAGGGGACTTCTACTTCTGGCCAAGAAGACTGTTCATTTTTCAGGAATACTGTGACATGAGGGCTTAAACATGTGTGAAGTGGGTTGGACTGTGGGGCTCTTGCCCCAAAAGTTGTCAACCCAGAACCTGTTCCCATGCCTGGGCTCGTCTGAAAAAGGGGTCTTGGTAGTTAGGGCTCTGCCGTGAGCTTGTCCTGGCTTAGGGGGAGCCCTGAGTCCATTGACAGGTGGCTTTATAAAGGACAGGTGATGGAGGCTGGGGACCAGACACACAGGGAGGGGGCCCCAGGAAGACAGAGGGGAAGACTGCAGCCACGCCCCACAGGACCCGGAGAGGAGGAGGGACCCGCCCCAGGAGACTTCCGTGGACACCGCAGTGCAGATGCCTTGATTCCAGGCTTCTGGCTCCAGACCTGGGAAGAATACATTTCTGTCATTTTAAGCAACCTAGTCTGCAGGAGTTTGTTTCAGCAGCCCTTGGAAAAGAATATAAAACGCACTATTGAAAATTATACTATGTAAACTTACAATTAAATAAACTAAAATAAGAACAATACCTACCTAAGACTCAGCACTTCCTAACTGCTTTACTACCTCTTACTATTAGCTTTGCTCTTGGAGTCTTATTTCCACCTGCTTTCCTGGCAGTGGAACACTCGATAAGGGCATGCCACCCTTCCACACGCCGTGCTCAGCAAAGGCACATTTGTAGCTTGAAATCGGCCATGGCGGGAGCGTTTACACCGTGGATGTGGACAAATCAACAAACCAGGGCTTGGGGAATGGCTTGGCTCATTGCCTAGAGTGGATGGAAAAATGGCCTGCAACGTGGTTCAACATAAACGTGGCCGTGGCTGTGGATGCTTCATTGGTTCAGACAAAGCAGTAAAGAAAGGCTCATCAGGAATTCGAAAACTGCTCCCTATGTTAGAAAAGAGTCATTGGCCAAGGGGTGACCTTCCAGCACATTCCTTGTTTGGTTTAATCTTGTGGATTACTCATCGGCATAAACAAAAATCTCACCCATGTTCCTGGTGGAGTTACTCTGATCCATCAACACAGCTATAGGTTGGCTGCATGTGCAAAGCTTCAGCAGCTGTCAATGTGTTCCATGAGAATCAATCAGCTATATGGAATTTATCATAAAGGATATTTTGTCATTTACTATAATTTGCATATTATATGCCACACACTCTTTATATGTCAGGAACATTTATAATACACACACTCCCTGAAGATTGGGGTACCTGGGCCAGGTTCTAGCTCACATTAAAGGGAGTTTAGTTACCTGAAATTCCTTGGATTGCATAGAAGAAGCAATTTTAAAACTTCAAGAGGTTGGGATGCAAGAGTGGTTTTATCCATCCATCTGAAGGCCCCTCGATGGCCGAGCATGGCTCCCGTCACCACAGAATGAAAATAAATTGGAAAGCGAAGCAGGAGGCTCTTTAAAAGGATCAGAGAGCTTCTCCCCACCGGCCTCAAGGGACCTGATTCCAGGGGGCCTGGATCACCTGCTCACTCCCGACTGCCTGCACCTTCACCTCGAGGTATCGGACGAGCCTCTTATTCAAAGGAATTGTTAAGTAAATGTAGGCTCAAACATTTTCCTTAAACCCTCATGAGAATTAGTGCAATGCCCAGAGGAACGGGCACTGGCTGTTGGTGAAAGCAGGCCAAGCAGGTAAAAAGGTATTGTTCTTCCCTGACTTCACACTGGAGAACTAGCCTCACCTCAGAGTGGGTCTAGGGGTCTGAGGCAGTGGCTCCAAACACAGCTTGTTGACAGATGCAGGGGGACCCACTCCTCCAACGTGGGTGGTGGTCCTCCCTAAGGCTGGGCAGACCTGGCCTGACCTGTGCAGAAGGCCAAGGACAAAATGCCAGGGCCAGACAGCTGGCTGTGTCCCGACCCCTGCACCAGACCGCCGGGGCTCCTCCTCCCAGAGCAGCCAAATGCCAGGTTGCCTGGGCCACGTGTCTCACCCCTGTTGTCCCAGCCAGCAGCTGCCAGGGTCTCCTTCAATCTCAAGCACATCTGGACTTGAAGGATAAATTCTCCGTTGATTGTGTTGCCTCTCTGCATTCTCCATGGTGCCCCTTCTGCCTCGTGTTCACTTCCTTCTGTTTTGTGCGGCTTACCCTTGTTCATTCCCCATGACTTAATTTGGTCATATTCCTCCAAGAAGTCCACACAGACAGTCTCACCTGCACTGCTTCTGTGTTGCCAACCCTGGAGCACCAGCTCAGGATCACCTGCTCACCCGTCCTGTCCTGACTGGCCACAGACTGGCCCTATCCTTTCTGTACCTGACGCACATAGCACCATGCCCACTCTACCCTCGGTGCCCTGCAAATTCTTGTAGAAATTATATGAACATAACAGTACACAGAAGCAAACCCTGAAAGCAAGGTTCCTCTAGGATCCAGATGAATTTCACAGAGTTATTAATCAGAGCAACAAGACTTCAGGTGCATGAGTGACCTCAGAGAACCTGGGAGATAATAGCTTTTTATCTAAATTAAACATAGCTGGCTTGAGGAGACTTTGCTTCCAGAAAGGAGGCAGGGGACAAATCTGTCTCTGGCTTTGGTTCCTGAAAAATAAATTGATGCAATTATTACCTCCAGACTGCTACTCCACATCCACCCGTCTTTTGTAAAATACACATTAGTTCAACCTGCCCTGGAGACATTTAAAAAGTCAGTATAGACAGCACACTCTTTTTTTCCTGACTGGGGTTGGTTGTACCTGAAGCATGGAACCTGAGATCAGTGTTCAAATCTCCTTGAAGGAGCAGGCAGGCAGGCACCAGCCATATTTATATGCCCTGGTGGAGAGATGAAGACCTTGTTACCTTAGAACAAAAGCCCAGAGTGGGGCCAGCACCAGACAGGGACCTTCCGGCCACCCCTGTGGCTGAGTAATAGGGTGAGGGTGCACGAGTGCGCCAGGGGAGTCAGGGCAGGTGGAGTGGGTGGCGAGCAGTGCATCTGACAAGCTCCAAGTCCGCTCTTCGGCACAGCACAGGCCCTGCTGGTACACACAGGGCATCCGCAGACATTTACTAAGGGCCTGTTATCACTCAGCTCAGCTCAGCAAATTGCCCTGTAAACATCAACACAGGTGTCAGGGAACCCCGTGGGCCTTCTCCCATATACTCGTTTCCTAGCCAGGTACCCACCATGTTTCAGGGTCTGGGCGCCAGGGACAAGAAGTGCTCACCGTGACAATGTGTGGGGCGCTCACTGCAGCTTCGGGAAGAGCAGTGTGTTAGGGCCACGGTGCTGGTCCTGACTCGGTCAGGGAGACGGTTCCAGCGGACACGGCCCTGCCGTATTGATCTCATCATTCAGTCTCCCAAAAAGTTACTGTGTGCAAGATTCTGATCCCATTCAGTCTGAGAACCAGCCCAGCTCTGGAGAGGAAGATACAGAAGTTGTGAAAAGCTGGATGTCAGGCCCAGGCTCCCATCATCACCAAATGGCATCACCACGACGTCTCACCCAGCACTCTGGTGGCTAGGCTCGTTTGCCAGCCCATGTCACCCTACATGTCATGACACTTGGCACCGTGGATCTTCTGAGAAGCCCTCAGACACAAAAGACACCCAGATTCTGTGTAAATTTTATATATATATATAATTATATAAATGATGTATTTACATATTTATATAAAATTATTCATAATGTATAATTATATATTTATATAGAATTATTTGTACATTTATATATTATAAATATATATCATATATATTATATATATTAAATGTTTGGCTAGGTTCAAAAAATATATTGGAATTGCCTATGGAGAAGAAATTAAGGAAGAACATGTCAAAACCATAAAGGTTGGTAGAAGAATGTGGTGAAGCCATGAAAGATGGTGCTGCCTGGGAGGAGTAGCCAATATTAAGAACCTACAATCTGAAAACCTAATGGCAGCTTGGGGGTGTCAGGAAATGAGGGCACAGCTCCTGACTGGTGTTGGATCTAAGTCCCGGTTTCTACATAAAACTGGGGTCCTCAAGGAGCCACATCGTCAAGAAAGGGTAGGGATTGGAAATCTTCCCACTGCAAAGGGAAAAGTTTGTGAACCCTGTCCCCTTCTGTTCCTGTCCCAGGTAGAAAAAAAACAATGTCAATAATAACTCTCTCCATTGATCATGTGTAATTAACAACCTGTTCTTACATAGCTTTGATGTTTAATTTTAAATCACCCACTGTCACAGGCTCTGGCTAAGAAATTAAGATTTCAGGTAACTAGTTCCTTATGGTATGTGGCAGTAAAAATACAATTTTTTTGGTGGGGAGAGATAAATTCTCAATCCAGACCCCTCAGAATTTCCATAGGCTAAATTCATCCAAGCATGAAGGTGGAATAAAATTTAACTGAAAATAACATAAAACAAAATTTCTCAAAAACACAAGGGACAGGCCACCAGGAGTAAAAAGCTTCATGATAAGGGGCGAGATTCAGCATCTTCTTTATGGACTTCAGATAGTTAACTGTTAGCTGAAGGATGTAAAATAATTCTATATGAAAAAACTTTAAATTGAAATATGATATAAGAAAATGAAGAAATAGACCAGACAGTTTCATAATGAATTAATAAAACACCTGGAAATTAAAACATAATGGCTAAAATAAGAAGCATGATGAATTAGTTAAACAGCAGACCAGGTTTGGTTAAACGTAGAATCAAAGAACTGGATGATAGATCAGATAAAATTGTCAAAATGTAGCCAAGAGAAAGATGAGATGGATCCATGGCACAAGGTGAAGAAATCCAGAAAATAAATAGGAATGCATGACAGACATGCAATCAGAACTCAAAAAGGTGGGTAGAGGAAGGGGAAAAGGAAATAATTGCAGTGATAAAGGCTTTGTTTTTGTTTTGTTTTCAGAACTGAGGAAAGGCATGAATCCGCAGATACAAAAAATAAAACACACAACCAGAAGGATACATCAAAAGGAAATTAGACATGCATCTATCATGGTGAATCTGCACAGCACACAAAGATCTCAAAATCTTTATAGGGCAAAGACAAAACCTTAGAAAAGTTAGCTTTTGGGCTGACAGAAGATCCCTCACTAGAAACAATGGAAGCTGGAGAAATTGTGTAATGCCTTCATAGTGCTACAACAAAAATCATGGTCAGACTATAATTCTCTGACCAGTAAGGTGCAAGGTGGGAGTGAGATGCATTCAGAGGAACAGTATCAGCAGACCCTCAGCAAAACATCTAAAAGATGCACTTTAGAAAGAAAGATAATGATCCCAGAGACGAAAAAAAAAAATGCTGACCTAGATAAATGTTGATAACACTGGTGAAATGTGGATAAACATGAACAAATAACAATATATCATTTACAAGGTTTAAAAATAGTAACACATGGTCTACCTAAAACACTGAAAAAAACGACTCTTAGACTGCACTGGCAAAATGAGGCACTGGGGGCCAGGCGGTCGCGTGACCTCGTGTTATCCAGAAAGGGTTAAGTTATTGATTACCTTTAACACTTATATTAACACTTATAACGATTACTAGGCATGTGAAATTTTCCTTGTCATCCAATAGGAAATCGTGGAGGAGAAAATCTAAAGCAATCTCAAGAAACGAGGGGAACGCGATGCAGAAGCTCTGGCTGGAACCACCAAGTAAGACGGTGGCAGGGGCTCCCTGCACTGTAACCCCAATAGACTTACGTGGAGAAAATGAAATGTTTAAAATGTGAATATTGCCAAACGTGCAGCAAATTATCCAACTACATGCTTTAAAGGAGATATAAAATTGAAACAAAAGGGAACAACTGGTGAAGGTGAAAACACGGAAGAACAACCCGTTCACGTTCGCAGCAAACACTAAGGAGGCGGGGCTGCTGCCCTGTTCCAGCGCACACCCTGTGGTTGTAGGAATGAAGAGGGCCCGTGGCATTCCTCCATCAGCGAGGGGGGTACAACAGGGCTGAGCATGGGGGCATCCAAGGAAACCACTTCAGTGTTTATAAAAATGAACAGGACCGCCACGAGGAGCGGGCAAGTCCACCGTCGGCTGGGTAGGTCAGCAGGCAAAGGGACAGAACCGCCCAGTCAGCGCACCACACGGGATGAGACCCCGACCCCGCGCGCGCGTCCCAAGCTGACGTCCTGGGAGAGATGCCCTCAGGGTCTGGACACGGGCAAACGGGAAGAGTCCCCCCCCCCATCTGCCTTCCAATCTCCTGCCAGATTTCTCACAAACAGAACTTGGTTAGAAGCCAGCTGAAAAGGGTGTGGGGAAATTAATGCACAGAAGCTCGGCCCCGCATCCCAGAGCAGGGCACAGAGGGTGGGCTCCGAGCCGCTCCCACTTCACAGCAAAACAGGGAACCATTCCATTGTCAATCACGAATAAGAAGGAATGATGTCTGCATTGTTATTTGTGTATGATACATTCTAGACAGCATGACAAAATGAGGTACATAATATAAGAATATGGAAAGGAAAACATTGTTATTATTTGGAGGTATTATAGTTGTCTAAATAGAATCCATGATGACATTCTACAAAAGACAATTAAAATTAGTTTCCCTTTGATAATGCACCGAATATAAGATCAATAAATGTAAAAATAAGCACACTTTTCTATAAATCAGCAGTATTTAAAGTGTAACTTTTAAAGATATTTATAATTATAACAATACAAGGTACATGGGAAGAAATTAGCAAAATATGTGCAAAACCTCACCTGAGGAAAATTGTACATCTTTGTTGAGAAGGAGAAATAAATATGGAAAGGTATTCCATATTGGTAGTGAGGAAGTTTCAATATTTAAAGATGTCAAATCTCCCTACACTGAGCCAGATTCAGTGGAAATCTCAGCGCCAGTCTCTGTAGAAATCCTAACATTTACATGGGAGAGCAGAGGAGCGAGAACAGGCAAGATGTTCCTGAAGCTGACGTCTAGCATCCTGAACTCACATCAGCGCACTGGGTTTAAATAAATCACCATCAGCGTGCGCAGCAGTTGTAAAGACAGAGGAAAGAGACCTGGGGAACAGAAGGTAGAGCCCCCAGAGGGGGTGCAGCTGGGACGGTGAGGAAGTGGTGTGAGGCAGGACAGCTGGTTTCCCAGGAGGCCAAAGAAAAGGAAAGAAGAAGAAATTGTACACCTACTTCACAATGCTAACATACCAATTGGATTGTTTAAAGAATTAAAAGTAAGAGGCATAGCTATAAATATTTTAAAGGAAAACATTATAGGGACCCATGGGCTGCTTCACAAGACACAGGACTGACCACCAAGTGTCTAAGAAGTAAAATCTTTGTTTGTGAAATGACACCATTAAAAGGTAAGAGAAAAGCCACAAGATGAGATAACATATCTATGATGTGTCGGATCTAGGGAGGGTTGATATTCAGAAAAACAATCTCCTATAGCTCCATAAGAAAAAAAACATGGCAATCAATGAACACGGGGACAATACATAAAAACCCATTGCTCAAAAGAGGATCTGTTAATAGTTAATAAACATTCTACACCGTGCACTTTGTGGACCGTGCATTTAGTGGATCACACATTTGTGGGACCTGCCACTGCCGAGTACGAGTGCCTTGCTCTCCCAAGTGAGGTCTGTGGCCACCTGGGTAGCATCACGTGGGAGCTCGCAGTCCTGCCAAATCCCAGTCCCCAGACCTGCAGAATCAGAATCTACGTGTTAACACCCCCAGGTGATCCATATGCACACTGACGTTCCAGGAATCCTTCATCCTGTCCCTGGAACTGGCCAAATGTCCGTAAAAATCTCTCCAGGGCTTGTTGGATAGACAAGTCCAGGACTCTGCCGGGTGACTGAGCAGGGCCTGTGTCCGTCCGCTAGGGCTGAGGCACTCTCACAGCCCTGGGGCGGAAGTCTGAGATCAGGTGTCGGCCGGGCGGGCTTCTCTGAGGGCGGAGAGGGAAGGTCTGCTCCAGGCCCTTTCCTGGGCTTCCAGACCGTGTCTTGCCCCCGGGTCTCTTCACAGTCTTCTCTGTGCTCAGATTTCCCTTTTTGTAAGGACACCAGTCTAACGGGACTAGAGCTGCCCTGCTCCAGTATGACCACATCACTGGTGACCCTATTTCCCAAAACATCACATGTTGAGGTCCTGGGAGTTAGGACTTCATTTTGGGGAGGACTTACTTCAACCCATCCTGGGCCCTATGAATCTGTGTTTTTAATAAGTGTCCTGTGGGGTTCTGAGACACAGCTAGGTTTGGGCACTGCTGGCAGAGCACCTGAGGCCTAGAGTGCCAGACAGAGGAGAGCGTAGGTGGGGAGGACACTGGGTGAGGCTGCTTGTCTTCAGGGCTCAGACGAGCAGCTCCTGGCCCCTGGGCAGCTGCTTGCACCAGGGGCCCTGACGTGGAACTTCCGGGGACAGCTACTGAGGGCTGCTAAGAGCTTTCTTTCCTTTCCTTCCCCAATGCTGTATTCCTAAAATATGAAACAAGCCCCAGAGGCCCCCACTCCCACCCCGGGGACTTTTTGGTGACTGCCCCTGTGGGGTCACACAGCACTGTGCCCTGGAGTCAAGTGAAGGGATTAGTGGCCCTCCTGCAGAAGGCAAATGGTTAGCCACAGGCCTCTGTCCGAATGGGGTCCCCGATATGCACTGTCAGTCACCTGAGTTCTTATTCAGAGGCTATTACATTTTTAAACCTGGAAGCTTAGCTGCCCCCTTGGGAAGGAAGACATCTCCTTCCTCAAGAGCAGGTGTCCTTGTCGCCGCAGGGACCGCAGGGGTGGGGACAGAGGGAGGGGCAGGCTTCCTCAGGCTCTGAGTGCTTGGACATTCCGGACATCCTGGTCTCCACAGAGGCTGGTGCTGGCATGGCACAGGGCTGTGCCCAGGCGAAGGCGGACCAGCTGTCAGAGGGAAGGACCCTGGCAAGGCCGTGACACCCCCGTGCACCTGCCTAACACGCACAGGAACCCCAGGAGTCCCCTGCGTGCCGGCCCCTCCCTCTGTCTCTGCCCCCTAATCCCTCCAGCTCAGTACTCTAATCCTGGATTTATTCTTCCCTGGCTCTCTGTAAATTCCTTTGCTGGGCCAAAGCCAACCAGTTCTCTGAACCAGAATATTTTGTCAGCCCTTAGGCAATCTTTATAGCTCAACAATTCCCAGACTCGAAGACGCATCTGTAATCTAGACAGGGACCTTTGGGGTAACTAAATTGGCTTCCAAGCCACGTTCATTTAAGCCTCCAGAATTCCAGGCTGGGAGCAGTGTGGAGAATCGTGTCCTGGCGTCCCCCTCACCGGCTTGGAAGGAAAGCTTTCAAAGCAGTTGGACAGCCACGGGAAGAGGATAAAGGGAAGGTCTCCCTGACTGAGAAACGAGGCTTTAAAATCATTTTCTAGAACAAAGAATGACAGGGCCGATTACAAAAGATTCTTATCTAATCACTGCAGCAGGCCCTGCAGGGCCTCCCTTGTAATGTGCTGGCTTTTTATTCATTGTGGAGTGTGTTCTCAGAGGGAAGGAGATCTGGTTTGCAGAATAATGGTCCATAATTGAGATCTCCCATGAAGCAGATGGCCAGCCTTTTCCTCTGCAGTCCAAGACAGTGAGGTCTGCCTGCCCTGCCCAGGGCTCCATCAGGGGGTGTGGAGGGCACTGAGCCATCCCTGTGAGGGGCAGGGGGCTTCCAAACTACCAAAACCTCTTCTGATGTGCCTTACCGAGCTGCTTGTAAAGCCATGAGTGCCCGTCTGCCACCTACTCCCTCTGTCTACGGGAAGGCCCAGAGTAGATGGGGGCCTGCTCAGTGCTCGGGGTGTGGGAAGGGACAGCTACACTCTCCACGCTGGCTAAGCCGTCTTCCTTAAAACATAGAACTGCTTTCCAGGGATCCAACAAGATGCAGACCAGGTTTCTTTGGGCCCTTGGCTAATTGACACATAATTGGTGAGGTTACATCCTAGGTATTTTAACCAGGAAGGAATTGCATCTGGGGGAACTGTTATCAGGCTGGAGGGGCAGAAGGGGGTTCACAGCCAGGCAATGGTGGTTGAGGGCATGCCACCACAGCTATCATTGGAAGCCTCCTGGCACTGCATCCCCACGACTGCCGTCACACCTGTGATGCTGGCCAGGATGCTGGAAGGCCAAGTCTGGCTGTCAAGTTGCTTCAAACACTTCTGCATGGCCTCTTGTCAGAAGCAGAAACAAAAGGGGGCAGAATCCTTTCTTCAATTCCAGGTGAGGGACCCAAGTGGCAGAAATGTCATTTTTAGCTTTTCAGCTTCTATTGTGTGGATAAAAAGAGAGTTCCTGTGGCCAGGATTCTCACCTGGCCCTGGTTGACTAGCTCACTGCACACCTGTGGCCAATACATGGCTGTTGACTCTATATAAAGGGCTCCACCCAGTGCTCTGGGCGTGACACGGTGGCACGGCTGCAAGGCTGCAGGAGAGCAGAGCAGAGGCTGGAGTGGTGGCAGTGCCAAGGACAGAGGCCCAGAGGACGGCTGTGCGGGATGACTGTGCAGACAGAGGGGCCCAGAGGCAGAGACTGGCTTGCTGCATGCAGACTCACTCTGAGTAAACAGGATTTTAGTGACTGACCTGCCACCGTGGAAATAAAGTTGGATATAACCCTTTCACCCCAAGAACATTTTGCTGTCAATTTCTTTGGTCACATGGAATCCATAGCAAACTTGCCAGGGGCTGAAACCCATTGGCAAGACAATTGGAAAGAAGGTGTGGTGGAAACCGTGAAAATCAAGCCCGGTGACTCCATGCACCGTGTGGAAGCTGATGCTAATGGCAGGTACCAGGTGGTGAGTGGGGGTGTCGGCACGCTTTCCAGGGTGTGATTCCAGCACTGACATGCTGGTGGCCACACCCTCATGCTGGCCAAAGCCAAAGCAGGTGTGCTTGCCCAGTGACTAGCCCTGCTACCTTCAGACTGTGTGCTAAACCTCGCTGGCTGATGTGGGGCTAGTTGGATGGGTCTGAGTCAGCTGCGGCCTGCTCCTGGGGGCAGAGGCGTTGTATGAACTGGAGGTCACCCCAAATCAGGTTAACCCTTTGGACCATTGCCAGCATAACTCCAAACATACCAGGTATTTCACATGTGTAGAGTGCATGTTATAGCCCACTTGTTGAAACCTTTCCTTTCTGGACACGAGTCTTGTAGGAGGAAGAATCCCCAGAGGGTTACTAAGAAGCAGAAACCCTTGTGGGCACTTGGAACAACCAGCTAGGAGAGCAGGCCCGAGCCAACAGAGGACAGCCAGCCCCCTGTGGTCTCCGTAGCCCATCTGGTGTGTGAAGGCACCAGGACCTCAGGTCCTGGCTCTGACCTTCATGCACCTGAGGCTAGGTAGGTCCAATTGACATCTCTGTGTCCTGAATTCCTGCTGTGTTCCAGAGCTCCATTCTGCTGTGGAAAAAAGGATTCGTATTCATCTGCACCCTTTCAGAACAAGATTGAAGTAGAGACCACAAAAAAGAAACAATATAAAAATGTGCACATCTGTTCATGGGAATGTAAACTGGTGCAACCATCATGGAAAACAGTATGGAGCTTCCTCAGAAAATGAAAAACAGAACAACCACATGACAAAGCAATTTCACTTCTTGGAATTTACCAGAAAAGGACAGAATCACTAATTTGAAAAGATATTTGCAAACCTATGTTCATTACATCATTATTTAAAGTAGCCAAGATATGGAAGCAACCTCAGTGTCGGTCAATAGACGAATGGATAAGGAAGATGTGGTACACACACAAAATGGAATATTACTCAACCACAAAAAAAGAACAAAATCGCACCTTTTATGACAACCTGGATGGACCCAGAGGGTATTATGATAAGTGGAATAAATCAGGCATGACTTCTCTTACATGTGGAGCCTACAATCCAAAACGAACAAAGCAGAAGGAGACTCAGTGACACGGAGAATGAACTGGCGGGGGGCCAGCTAAGCGGGCGAAGGGGACACAGGGGCTGAGGCTGGCTCCTGGGTGTTGCTGGATGGTGTCTGCTCCAAAGGGGTTACCGAGCAATCAGATGGGAGGGTCTTGGGTCTTCAAAGGGTCCTCGGAGCAGAGGGAGGACCGCCAGCCTGTGCTGGCTAATCTACTACAGGAGGCAGAAATACACATCTATCTTAGTTTTTTTTTTAATTAAAAAATAATAATAATGTTCATGTGATCCTTACCTCACACTGTGTACCAGGACATATTCTAAATTGATTAAAAATGTAAATGATGACCAGCTTGTTCTCCCCCCATAAATATATATGTATATCAACTGTGGATAACATACATACATATGTTTAATCTAAATAATGCACATATCCACCTTTCAGGCTTTGGAAACCAATGTGAGGCCATAACCATGAAAGGAGGGACATGCAGGAGGTGAGCTCCATACCCTCTGTCAATGTCCCAACTTAGCACTTGGAAGTGTAGCCCACAGAGGCAGCAAGAGTCCTGTAGACGCGGCTAAAATCCCTATCAATCAGCCAAGTTCAAGGAAGGGTGATAGTTCTGGCTAATCTGAGGGGCCCGATGCACTCAGCGGAAAGGCCTGAGTAGCAGAGCTGTGGCTTTCCCGGTACCCCCTGCTATGGACAAGGGAGTGAGCATGGCTCTTCAGGAGTGTGTGATTTCCTACTCACAAGCATGGCTTGCACTTGCTGCATTTGTAACAGACTCTCTCGTTGGCATGCACGACATGCTTTCTCCCCAAAACGTCTTCCCTCCAGAGGGCAGTTGATTTTGCCTCACACCTGTGGCCGTGGGGTTCAGGGAGGGGGACTGTCCCTTCGACCCTGGGGGATGAATCCTAGCTGGTGACATCCCGTCATGGGGAGGATGGAGGTCTTCCACCTGCCAGTGCTGGCCGAAGAGCTGTCTAGGGATGAGAAGGCTGGCCACGCTTCCAGAAAAGGCTTGGTGATAGAGACAGCACACCAGGAAGATGGGGAGGCAGAGGGCGGCTGGAGACAGGATGCCCCAGAGCAACTGCCTGGCAGGGAGGGAAAGCCACTCCCACCTCTTATGTATTTTCTGCTCGTGAATGACATAGTCAATAGCACTTTGGGGTTGGGAAAGTGTCAGATTTCAAGGTCACCCTGCTGTCTCCATCCCCCACCATGCCAGCCCAGTGCTGGGCAGTCTCAGTCCTATGCAAAGTCCTTGATATTTGATCGTCTGCCTCGAGCCCCTCCCACTTTTCCTGTTAGCTCTCTAATGCCCCTGACAGTGACTCTGGGACCCCCCCTAGTGAGCCAGGACAGCAGTGAGCTCTGGGCCACATCCCCCAGGCTTCCTTCTGTCCTGCCTACATTCTTGGATTTTTTTGTTGCTGAGAGATTCACCCAATGCAAATGTGATTTATTAAAATGCTTAACAAGAACTATCCCCAAATGCTTGGTCTGGGGCCAGCTCTGCCCTGCATAAGATAAAAGACCTGAAGATTTCTCAGAAGTTAAGAATGACATTTCAGGTGAATTATACAAAAAGACTTTCTTTTCAGTTGAAAATCAATGGGGTGGGGGGGGTGAGGACAACTTCCCTGTAGCATGTTTACCTTCTCTAAACTGGATAGGAACTATCACCCAGCTTCCTCTACAGCTGTCATGAAGCCTCACGTGAGTGTCAATGTTTTAAGTATTTTAATTCAACACATATTTATCCTGCATGTACTACGAGTCCAAACAGTGCTGTGTACTGAGGAAGGTAAGTTTTAAAAAGAAAGAAATCAAAACACTGGGAGTATATGGAAGGGTAGGGTTGAATGACTATAAATAACTGGGACAGACACACATAGGAGAGTTCCACCTTTCAGGGTCCTCTTGAAAGAAAACAGGGTTCCTTCTGCTTGCGGGGCACACGAGTGTCCAAGGCTCATCCTGCTGAAGTGCCTCATTTCCCACAGGAAGTCCAGAGCTGCTGACCTGACGGGTTCTAAGGTCCTTCCAAGAGGAGAGCTGGAGCCCCCGCCCACCAGCACTTCCTCACCTCCTTTCCTTCACCCTGGGGCCGGTGTGACCAGCACGCCCCAATGTCCACACACTTTCCCTCCCCAGACCCAGAGGAGACTGCACCCCCGGCCGCCTGCAGTGCCTGGGCTGGACCTGGAGGAACCAGGTGTGTGGGCTGGACGCAGGGCGTTCTCTCGATTCCCTTACTGCTATGGTGGCAGAAAAGGCTGTGGTCCAGTCCAGCCTCAGGAAGGCAGAGCCCACATCAGCCTGGGGTCCCAAGAGACCATGTGGCACGAAGCCCCTGCCAAAGTGTGCAGAACAAGTAAGTGAGCAAGTGGTCATCTGTGTGTGTGAGTGTTTAAGACATGAAGAGGTCATGGTTATTTGTTATTGCAACAGAATTTAACTTATCCTGATTGATACAGCTCGTTACTCACCACCCGTGCTTACCCAGCGGGAACCCGTTTGCTTGCTTCTGCACCTGCAGGGAGGTCTCAGGCATAGAGGGAGCACTGCTGGGAAGGCAATCTGGTGGCCTTGGGTTTGTACGTACTTGGGTGTCTCCGATGTTGCTCTTGGAAAGATGTGGACTTTGTTTAAGTCACTGTAGAAATGTTCTTGCAAAAGGAAAAATTCTATGCTGTCCTGGGAATGCATAAAATACTGTTTTCTGGTACAGTCTGAGCCAGACGCACTGCTTTTCAAATCTGATGACTCAGAGGTGCTTTTACGTATATTTTTTGAAGAATACACATCAGTTATCTTTTAAAATGTCCCTCGATTTTGGTTTGCTTACTATTTCCCAATGATTAGATTTAGTCTGCACATTTGGGGCTGAAAAACTGCACACATGATGCTTTGAGTTTTTAGGGAACCACACCCAGACACGTGTCTGTTGCCCCTCACAAGTGATGTTAATTTCTGACACGTGCTAAGGTGTTGTCTGGTTTCTCCACTGTATAGTTATTAGGTTTCATTTTGAAATTAGTAAATAATCTACTGGTGATTCCAGGAGGATGCATATATCCTGATCCTCAACAAACATGACCCCATTTCCCGGATTCCGTAACCACGGGCCATGCTTCCCCGAATCAGTTGTTACTATGGTTACAAATGATCGTCCACCTTCCTCCTTCCCGGGGTGTTTATGAGGAGGCATTCCACTCTAAGGAAAAGCCCACCCTTCCCCAACTTGTCCATTGGTTAAACTCTCTTTGGATTTGTTTGTAGGTATTTATGTATTTATTCTAAGTACAGCCTTGTGGGTTTTTGTTTCATTTAATGGGCATCGACCCATTACTTGGTACCTGCTTTGAGGCTCAGATGGTCCCAGATTCAGGGAGGGAGCACCTCTGTCTTGCAACCTGCCTGCATCGCGTCATGTGCTTGGCTTCTGGTCCAGGAAGAAGGTTCAGCTCATACCTGAGTCTGCTTTTTTCTCCAAGGAGCCCTGCCCCTCTTAGGAAGGAATGTCGAAGACACAGATTAAAGGAAACTAAGCAGAGGTGATAACTAAATGCAATACAGGATTCTGAGCCGGAAAAAAAAATGCTATAAAAGACATTTTTGGAGACAGTGGCTGAAATGAGGAAGTGGATTACATCTTGGATTATTTAATCACCAACAAAAGTTTGAATGTGTGTCTGTCTTAAGATTATTAGAGAGAGCATCCTCATTCTTTGTAAACACACATAAGTATTACGGCGTAGCAGGGCCTGGTGCACGTGGCTTATTCTCAGAAGTCTCACACAACAGGGACCGTAATAATGGGTAGAGAGAGTGGAAATGATAAGGCAAAGTCAGCAATTTTCTGCTAAATTTGAAATTATTTCAGAATAAATCATTTTAAAAAGAGACACTAAAAAATAAGCGTTCACATGCTCCAGCCGCGTTGCTTGGCGGGCTCTAAATGAAACCGTCATGATGTCAGATCTGGGCTTGAGGCTGGCTTGGTGCTGGTCGTGCACCGGACCCCCAAACCAGCACCTGTCATTTCCCCCACACCCACACCCACACGATGCCATTGGGATGATGTCCTCAGAGGTGAGAGCAGACACCAGACAGGGGCTTCTGTAGGGCCTTTCAGCAACATAATGCTTATATTCTCAAAATGTATTAACTAGAATAAACCTATCTAAACAAGCATGACTCAAAAGCTCGCTCCTGACTTAGGTGAACGGATTTCGGTGTGCAGTTTGCAAATTCTTCCCTGGAGTTTTTTTTCGGAGCCATTTTGCACAATCATGCTCTTAGAATAGTTGTCAAAGAAAGAAAATGCCTAGAGCAAAAATGATCAATCCAACAGTGGAGAAGGGACAGTCTCTCTGGCCCACCTGCTCTTGAGCAGAGCTGAGCAGCTCCTGAGGATGGCAGAAGGCACCGGGGAGGGCCTGGGAGATATGGAGCGGCACCGCACGGCCTAGACGTGGCGGACTGCAACAGGGGCTCTGGAGAGCATGTCCAGTCCCTGTGCCCAAGCCCCGCCTCCACATCTTGACCCCCCCTGAGTGCCCACGGATTTGGGCCCCTGGGCAGGAAGGGTCCTTCCACCACACAAGAGGCTGCGTGCTTGGTCAGGTGTGTTCCCATCTGTCTCTGGAGATGACAAGCGCGTGTGAAGCATTCACTATACACAAGCCACAGCCCCAATGTTGGAGAGAGTCTGGACGCACGGGGTGCCATCCCCACACACTCCTGGAGGAGAGCTTCCCCCACAACAGTGGAGAGACTGGCTCCAGGCACTCCTTCTCTTAGCAGATGCCACAGCTGGTCCGGGCACCTCCTCACAGCACCCCTCCCTGTGGCCTCTTCCTCCCCTGCTCCTGCGCTAGCTCATCCTCAGCTCAGCGACCTTCATGGGCGTGCCCCTGCTCGGCCCTCTGCTGTCCCCGGCCCTGGCACACTCAGCCTGAGCCACCTTATGCATGCCTGGCCGTAAGGAAGACCTGAGACTCCAGCCATGTGTCTCCAGTCCACGTGCCCCCGCCCGCCTCATTTGCTCCTATAAACCACTGAACATGCCGGACCCGAATGTTCATGAGCATCTCAAATGTCACGTATGATTCCAAACTCTTGATTTCTCCCTCCAACCTGTCTCTCACTCTGGTTCCCACATCTACAAATGGGAAAGTTCCCACCTCGCTGCCTCTCCTGGATGCATCCAGAGCCTATGGCTCCCTGCACCCCCTCGGCCACCACTGGTCCAGACGGTGAGCATCCCATATGCTTCCCAGGCCCCCTCTCCTCTCCTGCCTCTTCCTTCCCATGTCCCTCCTGTCTCTGCTTCATGGAGCTGCCAGAGAGACTGAGTAGGTGCCAGGGGGGATGGAGCCTAGGTGTCCTCAAGGTGTTTGCAGCCGATCTGGGGTGAGGACGGAGGGAGAAGTCTCATCCTCCTTTGATAGACATTTCAGCCTTCATTGGAGAGAAGTGGTTCTGGGGCAGCATTTAATTCGCTAATTGCCGCTTGTGTTGGTGAGAGCCTGTCCCTTCAGGAGACACAGCTGCTACTTCTTCTGGTGACTGTGATTTCAGAGCACCGTGCTAACTGACCTCACTTAAAAACCCACTGAGCTACCAGCTATTGAGATTTACCCTCTCACCCCTGGGAGATGGATCCGTGTTTGCTGGGCCTTCCATAAATAAGGATGTGTGTTAAGCATGAGTGGCTGCGGGATGAGAAACGGAGTTTTAGGACTGGCAGGCAGTGTAGGACTTGTGGCTTCCGCACGGGGGCGGGGGCTGGCTGAAGCCACCAGTCCCAGCAGAGGTGGGGGCCAGCACCCAGGGCCCAGGGGGCCATAAAGACCCCCAAGTGAGCAAGCAGGGGTGCAGGGGGCAGACTCATTCCGGACCAGCCAGAGAGTCCACTTCATTTGGGTTAAGATAAGATCTATCGGTAAATAAGTCTGTGTGAAAATAAATATATAATAAATAAATGTATAAATAACAAAATAGGTAAGAATAAAAATGTAATGTAAGTAAAACTAATAAACATCAGCCCTGCCAATCACTAGCTCTAGGACTGGACAACCTTCTTCATTCTGCCAGCCTCAGTTTGCTGATTGGAAAAATCTGGAAAATATTTCCTTCCTCCCGATGTTGTCCAGGGGATTCAGGTTTTTCCATGTAAGGAAAATGGTTCTTGCAAGCCATGACAGAGGGCCATTCTGGAATCCCAGGAAGCTCTTCCGTAAAGATGGCTGGGTTCTGGAGAGAGCCAGTGTCTCCTCGAGAGCATGCCCTGTGTTCGCATGCTCCAAGCAGGTGCGTCCTCTACTGCTCACACGGACACTAAGAAAGGTTGATGTCCGTGGAAGGGCGTCCACTGCCTTCCTGGCTGAGGACAGCCGCCCTCCACTCTGCCGAGTGGCCCTGCGCCATGACCTCCAGAATCTGGAGCGGGAAATGTCTGCTCCGAAATGCAGTGTGCACCCGAGTACACCGGCACTTACACTCCATGCCAGTTGCTTTGCTAAAGGCAAAGCTCTTAAAATAAACAAACAAGTTGGATTTACAAAGAAGCTTCACCGTGGATTTAACTCCATGGCTTGCTGGTTTTCTCTCCGGCAGAAACCTTCAGTGCTTTTCTGTGTGCGGCATGTGGACACGTGGTGTCCTTGCAGCATGCCGGGCCCTGCACCGTCCGTGTAAACGAAGGCCAGGCTTCTCCTGGGTTTCTCCCCTGTGCTTCCTGACAGCAGCTGAGCGGGGCTCCCAGAGACAAATGTTCCTGGGGGCCCCATATGACACTGCGCTTTGTCACGGCGAGCGCTCGCTGCAGCCTGGCTTCTCACTCCAGCTCCCTCTTGACCTTGATGAGGCAGGGCCTCACTCCCACGTGGCTGTGGCCTTCCCGGTGCACTGCCTGCTGGAGGACAATGAATTTGCAGCCAAGATGTTGCTGGAACACTGTAGAAATTCAAGAGACAAGACCCTTTTCTCAGCAGGCTGACACTGACAGGCAATGTCTTAGAGACTAGTACTGAACTCAGAGCCGGGAAAGGTGGGGTCAGGTCTGCGAACATGGCCTTACACATACATCACATGACTAGCTCCTGACATCTTGGAAAAATGATGCTCCCATAACTAATGGAGAGGGCTTTGCTCCTCCAGCAACATTTCCTATGGGCCGGTCCTGGGACGTGCCTAGGACTGAGTGTAAGCCAGAGCATCCCCAGCGGAAGGGCGGAAACCAGCAAGGGGACACTTCAGCATGACTGGTAAGTGCTCAGTGACAGGGCACATCAGGTCAGAGCTGGGAGGCCGGATGGAGGGGGCTCCAGGACGGGACAATCTTCATCTCAGTCCATCAACACCGATGACCCAGGCTGATGCACTGGGCCGACAGTCCCTGCGTGAATGGCTTACTGGATATGGAAGCTCCTTCCATACTGCGTGTCGGCAAGGTGGATATAATGGCGCAAATATGTGGCATTGAATGGTAAGCTTTCAAAGTATTTCCCCGGTGGAGTGGAGGGTCCTGCGACCAGCGAGAAGCCAGGCAGGTGCAACTGAATGTCCCTGCCTGATGTGTGAGTTGTAAAGTTAGAAAAAATTCATCCTCTGGTTCCCTCTGATTCTGCGGCTTTTCGGGGAAGCCAGACCGCTTGAGTCGCACCTCCCCCTGCCCTCTCTGGAAAACCGTCACTCACGTACAACCGCTCCGTCTCAGACCCTGTTGCTCCCTCTTTAAAACTGACCTGGGGGAGAGAACTGCACAGCCCTTTTCTTCTTCTAGCACGTGGGACCCATGAGCGCGCTGTTTCATTGAACGTCTGGGTAACCAGGGATGGGTGCTCTGTGCAGTAAGTTAGGGTTCTTCCTCAACCATTCATGCCCACGTGTTCAAGCCCAGCCCTGCACAAAGCTGACTCGCATTGGAAATGTCGTGTGCTGTTTCCAGGCAGACCTTCTCCCCTCTCCTTCCCTCCCCGCCACTCCCTTGTTTTAAGCTGAATTTTGTAAAAACATGCAATTCAGCTGGCAGGAGCTTTCAGATTTAAATATAGAGATTGGATTAAATTGGTGTTGAAACTGTGTTTGAATCCACACTACAAGAAATGCATAAAATCTGATAATGTTAGGGAATGTGGCAGAAAACTGAGGTGGGGAGCTTCAGCCACATCAGATACTTTCTTCAATGTCAATTACATTCTAGTTAGCTTTAGTTCTTGGTGTTTCATTAACATGTAGGCTAAGACATCTTTGGGGGGAAAAATTAATTGGGGCTTTTCTTTTTTTCTCTCAAAGTAAGACTCTGAGCTCTGCTTGTGTTACTCACCTTTCTGTTTCAATTTGTGGCAGAACGCCAGAACTCGACTCCTTCCCCTCTTTACCCACAAAGTGGGAGTTGCCTTGAAACGTGCTTTAGCCAATGAATTGAGCAGAAATGTGCAAATGGGTCTCATGAAGGCATGCACGCTTTAATTCTTGCTTTTGGGCCACCAGCATATGAATACACTCCAGCTGGCGAACTGCGCGCAGCCTCAGCTCCTGTCAGGAGGTGGCCGACGGTCCGCTGACACGTGCATTAGCCAGCCAGGACCAGGAGCGCTGCCCAGCCGAGCCCAACCCAGACTGCGAACCCACAGGACCATGTGCTAAATAAATGATGTTATCTGTAGACATTGAGTTTTGAGGTGTTCAGCTGTGCAGTAAAGCTAGCTGCCGCATGGTCCGGTAATAAGGCGCTGGATGATCTTTGCTGCATGGAAGCAGGAAAAAAAAACCCTGCTGCTAATTCTGTTCTTTCACGTGAGGCAGTGAACGGCTTCTTGGTGAACAGGGAACACTGCTGTCCAGGGAACCCTGCTGTCCAGGGAACCCCATGGAGTTCAGATCCTATAATCTTCCATGTTCTGGCCTGCGCCTGCCTCTCTCCATGTGAGCTGGCAAATGGGCCTTCCCCCCAAGCCCTACGAGGGCCAACTCGCCTGGGGCTCCCAAGCTGCTGCCCAGCCCTCTCCCTGGTCTGAGCACCAAGTGGAAATGGAGCACAGGTCAGGTTTAGGAACATTCCTCAACGAGCAATCCAGATCCCTTTATACAGGCATTAGGGTCACAAACTTGACTGCCTAAACCCCAGTCAGTAGCCCCCAAAATAGCAGCAAAATTAACATCTGCACACGCACATGGCACATAGCGGGAACTTGTGTTTGTTGAATGGGTAAATAACAGTATTGTCGGTGACTGGCACATGGCGAGTGCAAGCAGGAGGCCAGCCTGGGATTAGAAAGCCTTTTGGAGTTGCGGTCCACCGATATGACCACTGAGGGCTGTTGAGGGCATGTGTAAAATGGGGTAATAGCCCTTGCAGTACCTGGTCCGTGGGGCCGTCACCTATGGAAGGTACTCAAAGCATGAAAGATATTTTATTATTCTTTGGGTGGTGTAGCTTCTGAGCACAGACCTGGCACATGCACAGGGGTTATAGACATGCCCGTGGTGTGGTTCCGCATCATACACTTGAATCACACACAGTCCTCTGCACCTCCACTCCGCCTCGGGTTTTATCCCTTTCCCATGGAAAGGAGTCACTTCCTGGAGAGAAAGCAGGAAAACAGCCGGGGGCTGCTTCTGTGGGCTGTTGCCTCTTAGAAACGGAGTCCTGGATGGACAACCTGGCTCACGTATTAACGATTTTTACCGTTTTTGAATACTGAAGGCACCAGACCTTTCATGTTGTCATCTTATCTGATCTCTCCAACATCCCTGCAAGGCAGATGGCATTATCCTATTTTAAAGAGTAAGATACAGGGGCTCAGGAGGGGTGAAGCCCTGCCAAGGTCAAAGGTAGCGAGGGAGGGGCCGGGATCTGAGCCAACAAAGGGAGCAGGGAGACGTACCAGCCTGTGGGTACGTGGGCTGGTTTGCTGGCCCAGCGTGCTCCCTTCCAAAGGAGCTTGTCCCTCTGACATCCTTTCCCAGGTATCCAGAAAGCTCTGACCAAGAAAGAACATATCCCATTTGCATGTTTCTTTATAAAACAACCATTCAGTGTTGTACAAAGTATTCAGGATCCAAATAGGCATCTCAAAATGCTTTGGTAAAATGCACTCATGAAAACCCGAAATGCTTTATCAGGATGAATGCACTGGGTGAATGTTGTGGGCAGCCGTAGACCATCTGCCACGGGGGAGCCTGTGCCAGCTCACAGACTTCACACGACTGCTAATACCATCGCAAGAGATAGAATTCTATAGCGCCATTCAGACATTGTGCATTTCTACACTGGCCACAAAAATGTTGGAATGTTGTTTCTCACCAGCTTCCAAGGCAAGCTCCAGACTCACTAAAGCATGTTTAATTCACATGGGCAACTCCCACATTTCAGTTATTTTTATAAGTCTAAGATATTATTACTGAGCAGCAGAACAGTCAGTGGTAATTATCGCTCGGTTGAGTTGCCTGCCTTTATCATTAAGGCAGGAGGAACATCTTGCTAATTCTATGTTTAATTCCAAGAAGCATTCCCATTGCACCTGCTCTCTTTCAGGGAGGCTGGCTCCAGGGAGAGGTGGGGCCTCTTTGGGTCTCATTTGCTTACTGGCAATGGACCTACTGTGTGTCTGCAATGGTAGAATTTCAAACTGTTGGACAAGCTTCTCCAGCCTGTCAGAAATACTTACAATTCCCACATGCTCACCTCTGTGCACATCCTAGGAAATGTTTTCACACCCAGGTAATGTAGAGAGACACCATCTGAACCAGGGTGAAGCCTACTCCAAGGGAAAATTCAGTGCAATGAGCTTTAAAAGCTTCATGGTGAGTCATCCATCTGCGGAGGCCCCACTGCCTGGTGTCATGCCAGTGACAATAATATAGTGGCACCTACTCGGGTCTCGATAACTCTCAGCAGCCACCACCACCACCACCACCACCACCACCACCACCACCACCGCCACCACCACCACCACAACCATAACCATCACCATCACCATCACCACCACCACCGTCACCAACATCACCACCACCACCGCCACCACCACCACCGCCACCACCACCGCCACCACCACCACCACCACCACCACCTCCATCACCACCACCACCACCACCATCCACCACCATCACCTCCACCACCACCACCAAACCACCACCACCACCATCACCACCACCACCACCACCATCACCACCACCACCACCATCACCACCACCATCACCACCACCATCACCATCACCACCACCATCACCACCATCACCACCATCACCACCACCACAACCACCATCACCACCACCATCACCACCACAACCACCATCACCACCACCATCACCACCACCATCACCATCACCACCACCATCACCACCATCACCACCATCACCACCACCACAACCACCATCACCACCACCATCACCACCATCACCACCATCACCACCACCACAACCACCATCACCACCACGACCACCACCATCACCACCACCACCATCACCATCACCACCCTCACCACCACCACCACAACCACCATCACCACCATCACCACCACAACCACCATCACCATCACCACCCTCACCACCACCACCACAACCACCATCACCACCGCCACCATCACCACCCCCCCCCCACCACCATCACCACCACCACCACCATCACCACCATCACCACCGCCACCACCACCATCACCACCACCAAAACCACCACAACCACCATCACCACCGCCACTGCCACCATCACCACCACCATCACCACCATCACCACCACCACCACAATCACCATCACCACCGCCACCACCACCATCACCACCACCACCACCACCGCCGCCACCACCACCACCACCAATCACCACCACCACCACCACCACC
>JAVSCE010017802.1:0-13184 GCA_032199065.1 Smutsia gigantea | reverse complement strand
TGAGTTAAAAATATATTTTTGAGAGCTAAATGGACAATAATAAGTTGGAAGGAATTTCAGAAGGAAATATCCAGAATAAAGCATGCAGCAACAAAAAGAGAGAAATATAGAAAACAGTGTAAGAGAAATGGGGAAGTGTAAAAATTCTACTATAGGTTTACACTTCTGGGCTTCCAGAGGAGAGAAAAGAAAGGGCAGGAACAATAACAAAGCAAAACTGTTTAGATTTTTTTCTGCAAAAGATGCAAGACACTGAACCACAGATTCAGGACATTATGAACAATAAGTAAGACACATCATATTATGTTAAAACTGATAAAACTAATGAAAAAGTAAAAGCCTAAGAGCAGCCAGGAAAAAAAGATAGTTTATCTAAAAAGATGCAACAATCAGAATGTCAGCTGACTTCAACAGAAAGAATAGAAACAAGAGAAAAAACAAAGAGAAATATATTGAAAGAGTTAAAATAATTCAAAACCTAGAATTCAAAATTTAGTAAATCTTCTTAAATGCTGAGTTAAAAACTTTTGCATTCAAACTAAACAGAGTATTATATTAACACCGAATAAACCATTGAAGGAAAGATTTGCATTCAGGGCTTGTAGACCCTGAAACTCATTAACTTTGGGTCCCTTTTTAAAAGAAAGAATTCAAGTTATGAGTGCAGAGTTAGGTTGAAAAGTAAAACTTATTAGAATGAAGAAATAAACAACAAAGAGATACTTTTAAGAAAGCCGAAAGATACCACACATATCTCTAAATCCAAATACATATTTTAATTAATTAACTACTAAATATATCTATAATATTTTAAAATAACTCTGTGTCACTTTGTTGGGCCAATTTTGCCTACTGTTTCATCTAGGCCACTAGATATTAATAGGAACATACACATAAAATACTCTAAAATATGATTCTTTCAGTTGAGTTGTATAAAACATCACATATACAAACTTGATGTTTACAGTACTTTTACATGTTTATACTTCATAAACACAGACTTTCTGATACATTTTCTTTTACACAATTCCCATCAAGATCGAAAAATGTATGAAGAAGTTCAAACCCTGTAGCTATGAGGGTGAATCCAATTTACATATATAAAGCAATAAAATTAAGTCAACTGTCGTTTAAAATATGTCAGAATCAAAATACATAACAAAATAGCATGTATGTCAAGAGGAAGAAAAATAGAGCTATTATTCTAAGGTTCCTGAATTGTCTTGGAAAAAGGATAAGAGTAGCTGGGAATATTAGATTTTAAGTACAGAGGCATATTTTAATCTAGTGAAATCACTGAAAAACTAGTAAAAGAGTGTACAACTACTGAGTTAATAGAGAGGAAAATGGAATACTAAAAGATCAACACAAAATTAGGCAATAAGAGAGATTCAAGATGGCAGCGTGAGAGGTGACATGGAGAACTCCTCCCAAAACCACAGATAGTACAAAAATATAGTTAATTCAACTACCCCTAAAACAGCAAGAAGAAAGAAGGCTGAACCAGACAGCATACAGACATCATGAAAGAGCAGACTTCACGAAACAGGGTAACGTAGGAAAGCCTTAATCCAGTGGGACCTAGGCCATTCCCCCACCCCAGCTCACCAGCTGGGAGGAAGAGAAACGGAGTGAGGAGGGTGTGGAAGCCTGGGACTGCTGAACACCTAGCCCTGGAGATCTGCTTTGTGAGCGGAAGCCTATAATGTGTGGTGCCCTGGGCGTTGGGGAGCTCGGGTGGGCAGAGGACCTGGGAGACTGACATTCTAGCCATTTGTGGAGGAGGGGATCCACACCTATCCGCTCTGTATCAGAGGAAGGACGGACAGTCTGAGAGGCTTCCTAGCAGCGAGAGGGCTGCTGAAGGGGCGGGGTTTGCACTGAGCTTGCTGTACAGGAGAAGGGAGAGCTGGACAAGGTTGTCGGGGTGCACTCTGCCAAGCTGGTTGGGAACTTTGAGAAGCTTCAGGTGCTCCATCACTCTGGCTGCCTACTGAGCTCTGAGGCCCCCCACTGTGACACACAGCCTGCCCAGCCTTCCTACTGGCCTGCAGGCACCTGCTCGCAAACCCACAGTCACTGTGCAGGCGTCAGGCCAGGCAGAGGTAGGCCCTGCCTACAACAGCTAGAAATGCAAAGGACAAAGGGTCACATGTGTGTGCTTGGCCCACTGGCTCTGACACTGGAGACAGGCACTGAAGACGGGAATCAGGAAACAGATCTTTCCTCCCTCAGGTCCCAGTGCTGCTCCCCTACGACCCCCAACCTCACGCTAGGGGCTGAGCAGCTCAAGAGACTGGAATTTCTGTGCACAAGTGGGCACCCCACAGAAATATGAAACGTCAAAAGAACATGGTTCAGACCAAAATCTCACAAACACCAGAAAAAGGGCCAAATGAAACTGAACTCAACAATCTTCCTGAAAGAGAGTTCAAAACACAAATTATAAACATGATAATGGAGGTACAGAAAAATATTCAAGAACTCAGGAACAAATTTAAGACAGAGATTCAATGATTAAGAAATTCCATATCTGAAATGAAACATAAAATGGAGGGATTTAAAAGCAGATTAGATGTAGTAGAAGAGATGGTAAATGTAATAGAAGTTAGAGAAGAGGAATACAAAGAAGCTAAGGCACAGAGAGAAAAAAGAATCTCTAAGAATGAAAGAATATTGAGACAAATGTGTGACCAATCCAAACAGAACAATATTTGCATTATAGGGGTACAAGAAGAAAAAGAGAGAGAAAAAGGGAAAGAAAGTGTCATTGAGAAGGTAATTGCCAAAAACTTCCCCAATCTGGGGAAGGAGACAGTCTCTCAAGCCATGAAGATGCACAGAACACCCAACACAAGGGACCCAAGGAAGACAACATCAAGACATATAATAATTAAAATGGCAATGATCAAGGATAAAGAGAGACTTTTAAAAGCAGCTAGAGAGAGAAAAAGATCACATACAAAGGAAAACCAATCAGGCAATCATCAGACTTCTCGATAGAAACCTTACAGGCCAGAAGGGAGTGGGATGATATATTTAATGCAATGAAGCAGTAGGGCCATGAACCAAGAATACTCTACCCGGCAAGGTTATCATTTAAATTTGAAGTAGGGATTAAACAATTTTCAGATAAGCAAAAGCTGAGAGAATTTACCTCTCACAAACCACCTCTACAGTGCATTTTGGACAGACTCCTATAGATGGAAGTATTCCTAAGGCTAAATAGATGTCACTGAAGGGATACACAAAGAGTACAGAATATGATTCGTAACATAAAAGAATGAAAGATGAAGAAAAATAAGGAAAAAAAAGAATCTTTAGGTTGTGTTTGTAATAGCATACAAAGTGAGTTAAATTAGACTGTTAGATAGTAAGGGAATTACCCTTGAACCTTTGTTAACCATGAATCTAAAGCCTGCAATGGCAATAAGTACATACCTATCGATAATCACCCTAAATGTAAATGGTCTGAATGCACCAATCAAAAGACATAGAGTTACTGAGTGGACAAAAAAACAAGTCCCATCTATATGCTGCCTATAAGAAACTCACTTGAGACACAAAGACATAAACAGACTGAAAGTAAAGGGATGGAAAAAGATATTTCATGCAACTAATAGGAAGAAAAAAGCAGGAATTGCAGTACTTGTATCAAACAAAATAGACTTAAAAACAAAGAAAGTCATAAGAGACAAAGAAGGACATTACATAATGATAAAAGGGTCAATCCAACAAGAAGATATAACCATTATAAATATCTATGCACCCAACACAGGAGCACCTACATATCTGAAACAAATACAATTAAAAGGGGAAATTGAATGCAATTCTTTCATTTTAGGAGACTTCAACACACCACTCACTCCAAAGGACAGATCAACCAGAAAAAAAATAAATAAAAAGACAGAGGCACTAAACAACATATTAGAACAGATGGACCCAACGGACATCTACAGAACAGTCCATACAAAAGCAACAGGATACACATTCTTCTCAAGTGCACATGGAACATTTTCAAGAATAGATCATATAGTAGGCCACAAAAGAACCTCAATATGTTCAAAAACATTGAAATTGTACCAACCAACTTCTCAGATCACAAAGGTATGAAACTAGAAATAAATTACACAAAGAAAACAAAAAGGCCCACAAACACATGGAGGCTTAATAACATGCTCCTGAATAATCAATGGATCAATGACCAAATAAAAACAGATCAAGCAATATATGGAGAAAAATGACAATAATTCAAAACCGCAAAATCTGTGGGATGCAGCAAAGGCCGTGCTAAGAAGGAAATATATTGCAACATAGGCCTACCTCAGGAAAGAAGAACAATCCCAAATGAACAGTCTAAACTCACAATTAATGCAACTAGAAAAGGAAGAACAAATGCCGACCAAAGTCAGTGGAAGGAGGGACATAATAAAGATTGAAGCAGAAATAAAAAAATTGAGAAGAATTAAACAATAGAAAGAATCAATGAAAGCAGCAGCTGGTTCTTCGAGAAAATAAACAAAATAGATAAACCCCTAGCCAGACTTATCAAGAAAAAAAGAGGGTCTACACACAAAAACAGAATCAGAAATGAGAAAGGAAAAATCACTATGGACACCAAAGAAATACAAAGAATTATGACAGAATACTATGAAAAATTATATGGTAACAAACTGGATAACCTAGAAGAAATGGACAACTTTCTAGAAAGATACAACCTTCCAAGGGTGACCCAGGAAGATACAGAAAATCTGAATAGACCAATTACCAGCAATGGAATTGAATTGGTAATCAAAAAACTACCTAAGTACAAAACTCCTGGACCAGATGGTTTCACTGCTGAATTTTATCAAACACTTAGTGAAGACCTAATACCCATCCTACTTAAAGTTTTCCAAAAAGTAGAAGAGGAGGGAATACTCCCAAACTCATTCTATGAGACCAACATCACTCTAATACCAAAACCAGACAAAGACACCACAAAAAAAGAAAATTACAGACCAATATCCCTGATGAACATAGATGCAAATATACTCAACAATATATTAGCAAACTGAATTCAAAAACATCAAAAAGATCATCCATCATGATCAAGTGGGATTCATCCCAGGAATGCAAGGATGGCGCAACATTTGAAAATCCATCAACATCATCCACCACATCAACATAAAGAAGGACAAAACCACATGATCATCTCCATAGATGCTGAAAAAGCATTTGCCAAAATTCAACATCCATTCATGATACAAACTCTCAAAAAAATGGGTATTAGAGGGCAAGTACCTCAACATAGTAAAGGCCATATATGACAAACCCACAGCCAATATTATACTTAACAGCAAGAAGCTGAAAGCTTTTCCTTTAAGATTGGAAACAAGACAAGGTTGCCAACTCTCCCCTCTGTTATTCAACATAGTTCTGGAGGTCCTAGCCATGGCCATCAGACAAAACAAAGAAATACAAGGCATCCAGATTGGTAAAGAAGAAGTCAAAGTGTTCCTGTTTGCAGATGACATGATAGTGTACATAAAAAACCCTAAAGAATCCACTCCAAAACTACTAGATATACTATCTGAATTCAGCAAAGTTGTGGGCCCAAAATTAATACACAGAAATCTGTTCAATTCCTGTACACTAACGGTGAAGTAGCAGAAAGAGAAATCAGGAAAACAATTCCATTCACAGTAGCATCATAAAGAATAAAATACCTAGGAATAAACCTAAACAAGTAAGTGAAAGACCTATACCCTGAAAACTACAAGACACTCTTAAGAGAAATTAAAGAGGACACTAATAATTGGAAATTCATCGCATGCTCTTGGCTAGGAAGAATAAATATTATCAAAATGGCCATCCTGCCTAAAGCAGTTTACAGATTCAATGCAATCCCTATCAAAATACCTATAGCATTCTTCAATGAACTAGAGCAAATAGTCCTAAAATTCATATGGAATGACGAAAGACCCCAAATAGCCAAAGCTATCCTGAGAAGGAAGAATAAAGTAGGTGGAATTATGCTCCCTGACTTCAAGCTCTACTACAAAGCCATAGTAATCAAGACAATTTGGTACTGGCACAAGAACAGACCGATAGACAAGTGGAACAGAATAGAGCACCCAGATTTAAACCAAAGCTTTTATGGTCAATTAATATACGATAAAGGAGCCATGGATATACAATTGGGAAATGACAGCCTCTTCAACAGTTGGTGTTGTCAAAACTGGACAGCTACATGCAAGAGAATGAAACTGGATTACTGTCTAACCCCATACACAAAAGTAAATCAAAATGGATCAAAGACCTGAGTGTAAGTCATGAAACCATAAAACTCTAAAAAAAAATACAAGGAAAAATCTCTTGGACATAAACATGAACAACTTCTTCATGAACATAACTCCCCAGGCAAAGGAAACAAAAGCAAAAATGAACAAGTGGGACTATATCAAGCTGAAAAGCTTCTGTACAGCGAAGGATACCATCAGTAGAAGAAAAAGACATCGTACTGTATGGGAGAATATATTCATAAATGACATATCCAATAAGGGGTTGACATCCAAAGTACATAAAGAGCTCATGCACCTCAACAAACAAAAAGCAAATAAGTGAATTAAAAAATGGGCAGAGGAGCTGAACAGACAGTTTTCCAAAGAAGAAATTCAGATGGTGAGCAGGCACATGAAAAGATGCTCCACATCGCTAATCATCAGAGAAATGCAAATTAAAACCACAATGAGGTATCACCTCACACCAGTTAGGATGGCCAACATCCAAAACACGAACAACAGAAAATGTTGGCAAGGATGTGGAGAAAGGGGAACCCTCCTACACTGCTGTTGGGAATGTAAGCTAGTTCAACCATTGTGGAAAGCAGTACGGAGGTTCCTCAAAAAACTCAAAATAGAAATACCAGTTGACCCAGGATTTCCACTTCTAGGAATTTACCCTAAGAATGCAGCAGCCCAGTTTGAAAAAGACATATGACCCCTATGTTTATCGCAGCACTATTTACAATAGCCAAGAAATGGAAGCAACCTGAGTGTTCATCAGTAGATGGATGGATAAAGATGTGGTACATATACACAATGGAATATTATTCAGCCATAAGAAGAAAACAAATCGTACCATTTGCAACAACATGGATGGAGCTAGAGGGTATTGTGCTCAGTGAAATAAGCCAGGTGGAGAAAGACAGGTATCAAATGATTTCATTCATCTGTAGAGTATAAGAACAAAGGAAAAACTGGAGGAACAAAACAGCAGCAGACTCACAGAACCCAAGAATGGACTAACAGTTACCAAAGGGAAAGATTCTGGCGAGGATGGGTGGGAAGGGAAGGATAAGGGGGCAAAAGGGGCATTATGATTAGCACACATAATGTAGTGGTGGGGGACACGGGAAACACAGTATTTATAGAGAAGACAAGTAATGATCCTATAGCATCTTACTATGCTGATGGGCAGTGACTGTAGTGGGGTATGTGGGGGGGACTTGATAACAGGTCGTCTAGTAACCATAATGTTGTTCAAGTGATTGTACATTAATGGTACCAAAATAAATAAGTAAATAAATAAATAGTCAATAGAACAGAGCAAAAGGAACAGAATGTAGGCAAGACAGATGGAAAACAGTAAGATATAGATATAATTGGAAATATATGTTATCATATTACATGTAAATGAACTATCTGTAACACTAAAAAACACAGACAGTGAAACTGGATTAAAACACAACTGCACACTGCTTACAAATAATGCACATAAAATCAAATATATGGCATGTTTGAAAGTTAAAAGTGTAAGAGCAGATATGTAAAGAAATGCTAACAAGAAAGCTGTTCTTAATAGATTAATATGAGACAAAGGTAAAAAATTTTATTAAAGGCAAGCTGGGATATTTTGTAATGATATAATATTAATTTCACCAGGAAGCTTTAATAATTCTAAATAGGTATGCTGTATAAAGCAAATACTGACAAAACTAAAAGGAAAGTGGACAAATCATATTTATATGGGAAAATTTTAACATACCTTTCAACATCTAAATATTTAAGAAACAACACCAATCTCCAAAGAAAAAGAAAAGAAAAGAAATAAAACTGAGATAAGGAAGAGAGGGATACTTGTCATCTCAATTTATATAGTCTCACAGGGACACTAAAAGAAAAATTATAGGTCAATCTCACCCGTAAACATAGAGGTAAAGCTTAAAAAACATGTTATCAAATCATATCCAGCAATATATAAAACTGATAATATGCAATGACTAAGTTGGCTTTATTTTAGGAACACAAGGTTGGTATAGTAAGAAGATGAAAACTAACCAATGCAATTCATCATGGCAACATAATAAAGAAGAAAACTCATACATATTCTAAACATGCAGAAAACACTTTTTAAAACACATACATTCATTATGTAAAAAAATGTAGAAAACAGTGGCTAAAAGAGAACTCCCTTAACTCTGATAAAAAATACTTTTTAAAAAATGCATCAATTTTAATGATATTGATCCCTCTGAGATCAGTGTCAAGACAAGGAGGTCTGGTAGAGCTGTTAAATATCATTCTGAAGGTTAAAGCCGGTAAATTAAGGCATGAATGCATAAATAAAAGATAGGATTGGAAAAAATAAAAATAAAAATTGTTATTTATAAATAATTGTGTTTTCACACAAAATTTAAAATCCACTGTGAAAGTGCAGAGAATACTTTTGATTGTGATTATGTTTGCATTCTTTAAATTAGTTTGGAAAAAATCAGCAGCTTTACAGTGTTGAATATTCTAACCACTAACATGTTTTCTCTCTTCATTTATTTAGATCATATTTTATTAGTTCTGTCAATTCTTGTTCACATATTTTGAGGGCATAATTTCAGAAGATATAAATGTTTTCCTGATGAACTGAGTTTATCATTTGGAAATCTTTATATTCCTAATAATGCTTTCTCTTGATAGTCTAATTTCTCTGATATTAATCTAGCTATGTCAGATTATTTTTTTGGTTAGTATTTGTAAAGCCTTTTTTTTCCTTTTCAAATTTTCTGTATTTTTATGTTTTAGATGTTTCTTGTAATAGCATAGGGTTGTAATGATCTAGTCTGATCATTTTTTTCTTATAAGATTGAAGAACTTAGTATCTTCATATGTAGTATAATTGCTGATACATTTGAATTGAAACCTACCATTTTTAAAGTGTGTTCTATTAGCCGTGCTTATTCTATATTCCTATTTCCTTTCTTTATTTTCTCCAGCTTTAGAGAGATATAATTGTCATATAATATTGTGTAAGTTTTAAGTTGTACAACATGATGATTTGATATACATATAAATTGAGAAATGATTACCATAACAAGGTTAGTTAACCCATTCATTGCAAACTATCTGATAAGGGGTTAATATCCAAAATATATAAGGAACTTACACAGCTCAATAGTAAAAAAACAAATAGTCCAATTAAAAAATGGGCAAAAGGACCTGAATAGACATTTTTCCAACAAAAACACACGAATGGCCAGCAGGTACATCAAAAGGTGCTCAGTATCATTAACCATCAGGGAAATGCAAATTAAAACCAGATATTACCTCACACCTGTTAAATGGCTAATATCAAAAAGACAAGAGATGCCAAGCATTGGCAAAGATGCAGAGAAAAGGGAACACTTCTGTGTTGTTGGTGGGAATGTAAATTGGTACAGCCACTGAGGAAAACATGGTGTTTCTTCAAAAATTTAAAAGGGAGCTACCAGATGACCTAGCAATGTCATTTCTGGATATTTACCTGAAGAAAACAAAGAACACTAATTCAAAAAGATATGTTCACCCCATGTTCATTGCTGCATTATTTACAATAGCCAAGACATGGAAGTAACCTAAGTGTTCATGAATGGATAAAAAAACTATGGTATGTATGAACAAGGGAATATCACTGAGCCATAAAAGGAAGGAAATCCTGCCATTTGAGGCAAGATGGATGGACCTTGAGGGCATTCTGCCAAGGAAAATAAGTCAGACAGAGAGACAAATACTGTCTGACCTCACTTATAGGTGGAATCTAAAACAAAAACAAACCCATAGACAAAACAGATTTTTGGTTGGCAAAGGTGGGGTGTGAGGGTGAGAAGTGGGCAAAATGGGTCAAAGTGGCTAAAAGATACAAACTTCCAATTATAAAATAAATAAGTCCTGGGATGTAATGTAAACCACAGTGACTATAGTTAACCATATTGTATTTCATATTTAAAAGTTGCTCAGAGTAGATCTTAAAAGTTCTCATCATAAGCAAAAACAATTTGTAACTATGTATGTTAACTAGACTTATTGTGATCATTTTGAAATACATACAAATGTTGAATCACTATATTGTATAACTGAAACTAATATAGTGTTATATGTCAATTATACCTCAATTAAAAAAAGCAGGAGATTAGGACACAGACACACACAGAGGGAAGGTCATGTAAAGACACAGGGAGAAGCCAAGGAGAGAGGTCTTAACAGGAACCATCCTGCCAACACCTTGACCTTGAACTTCTATCCTGTAGAACTATGAGAAAATAAATGTTGCTTAACCCAAAAAGAAAAAAAATAGCACCACTGCTTTTTCCTTAGTAAGTATCAATCTACCAGAAGAATTTAAGGCTAGGCCACAACTCACATATTATTAGTGTTCATTGCTAGCCACCTACCCAGAAAAAAATGTAGCCCTTCAGGTTAGCACAGTTGAAATTCGAATCTAGGAGTAGTAAGCCCTTGGGAAACCGAGAGGCAATAAATTCAGTTCAGGGACATTTTCTGCATGTAAAATGATACTCAGTGTTGACCCTGAAATGAAATCACGTTGAGAATTGATTGCAGAAAAATCAGTTGGGATAGTTACAGCATATTTTTTTCATGCTTTTATAGTTACTAAAAATCAGAGGCTGTTTCCCCTCATCACTGTATCTCTAAAATGACAAATCCCCATAAATATTCTAAATATAGAGGCACCAGAGTAGGACTCCGGTGGCATGAGGTTCATTCTGTGTCAATGTTAGTTTTTTGTACCTTGCATCTTATGTCCAGTCCTCATTTATGCATTATCATTGTCAGAAGAAGGTCAGCACAAAAGCTGCTCTAGGAATTCTGGGAAGAAATGTGGCTTTTTCTGATATAGTGGGATGTCCAGCGAAGTCACCTTACCAATCTGGCCATGAAAGCCCACAGGTGGAGAGGATGAGAGGGGTGGGCAGTGAGATGTTGTGAGCTAGAAAGAAGACAATGGAGGGATGCTCACCTTTGTTTCACTTACAGCCTGTAATAGTAGACAAAAATCTGTGGCAAAGCTGGATTTTAAAAGATGCTTAGATTATTCACCAGGAACTGAAATCAGTCAGGTTCCAGGATGCTAAGGGAACTCAAGTGGTTTGAAATTGACAGATTGGTGAAAATTTTATTATGGTTAGATCTTATTTTAATTTGTTTTTCTATCACCTATGTCTGAAATAGAGGAAGCACTTAAATTTGTGAAAGGTAGAAAAAGGAAAGGAAAGAAAGGGTATATCACTTGTTTGCCTAAAAATTCCTCAAGCAAATTAAAGAAATAATTTTAAATAAAGCTAAGAATGGAGGTGAGGCAAAATCTGTATTTGTCATCTATGGGATATATGTCTGGAAATGTATCTTTTCTGAGCAAAGGGCAGAAGTGCATCAGTGAATGTATATGTAACTGGAAATGTCAAAGCTCCTTTCCAAACAAATGTAGAAAAATTGTAGCCTGGTTCTCTTTTGTGCTAACATTATTTGTAATATTATTCAGTCATCATGGAGACTGGCCTAGAAAGTGGTAGGTTAAAAAAGATATTTACAGTTCCTGTTGGATGTTGATATATCAAATAGTGTCCAAATCTATCTTTCAACAAATCTAAATTTAAAGTGTCCTCAGAGTTTTCTATTGTCAGGTTTGTTGGGAATGGAACTGAATCTGGTAACATATGATAATATTATGCCATTTTCATGAGTTTTACCCAGAAGGTTGGTACAGATATAGCCAAGAGTATTATTCTGAAAAACTGAAATCTTTAAATTTGCTGTATTATCACTTGAAATTATTAAACTCAATGAATAAGCTGTTAATTAATGAAGCTGATAAGTTCACAGAGAAATGTCATATGCTCCTGTTTTCAGGTCTTAAAATCAGTGTTCCTAGAGTCCACACTCTACTTAAATGGCCTCCCTAATTCAGGGACATGAGATAAAAAGTATTTAAAAACTGCTAGATATTTAGGGTATGATGGTTCCCAAACAAGAAAAAATAAGTTACAAGAAGACAGTAGAAGCATATTTCTGGTTCTAATTTTTTTAGGAAATTGTATTTGCTTACACTTGAATTGTGTGATGGACTCATTAAATTCATATGCTCGGCTCCTTATCTCTTTCAAAATATATTTGACTGAATAATTTGATGACTGTGAAAGCTGTGGTCCAACTGCATCTCTGTGGCCACCTTTCATGAACTGTGGTGGGCAGAGATGACTTGCCATATCATGATGGTTCATTGATACGAGATGGATTAGTTTTGGGGGGGGGGGCATGGTCCCACACAGTGAAGCTACGGGAATGAAGTGACGATCCAAAGTTATTTGCTTATGTTATCTCCATAGTCGAGCACAGTGCCCAACCATATTTATTTAACTGAAACTATTAAAGAATAACTTAGTAAGTAAATGCATGAATGAATGAAAAGGAGAAAGATGGAGGTAGGTTGAGCTGACATTAGACATTCATCTGGAAAAGTAAGGCGCAGTCTCTGTGGAATTTGATATTCTGTAGTAATAATATAGGCAAGTGGGAGACATCCTGTTTCCAGTTGTTGATTTGAGTTTGGTGAAAGGCAGAATGTATAAGTTCAGGATTTGTCTGTCATCAGTCTTTTCATGACTCCCAAAGCAAAATGTGGTGAAGGCTGGGATGCGGGAGGGGGTGTTGGGCAAGAGCGAAGCACAGTTCCAGTTTTTTAAAGACTCAATTCTTTAATCATTCTTAAGCATACTTTTAAATCCAGATGTTGTAACATTATATACTAACATTAAGAAAAGTATACATCTCAGGCTTATAGTTCCATGAATGTTTAACGAACTGAACAAATCCATTTAAAAAGATCTATTTCAATAAATGGAGTATTGCCTGCACCCCAGGAAATCCTTTTTT
>JAVSCE010017801.1:0-35090 GCA_032199065.1 Smutsia gigantea | reverse complement strand
CAAAACAGAGTTCCACTATTAATAATGTAACACTGAACTTTCGCGAGTAAAGGATAACAGCTAGGCATTCAGACGTGCTTCCTCTCCCCTTTCCACCTCCCCTCAAAGCGCAGCATGCAAAACTTAAGACTCATTTTGATAATCAGCCTCCTTAGGTTGTCATTCTGATGCTATCTACAAGTAGTTGCTGCTGCTTATGTGTTTACTGAGCATACTGTACTTTCAGATGCTCATCTTATCCAAACACCCTAAGGAAGTTTCTGTGAAGGGCTCTTGATTTTAAAAGACTAGGTTCATCGTTGTGCTTTTTCACAGCACTGTCAATTGCAGGAGAAATATACAGACTGAGGAGGGCAGATAGGCTTGGAATTCTGAGCTACTGTAGACCTTGCTAGCATAGTCAAGTAAACTGTTAATAGTAACTAAGTTTAAGTGGCCTTAACTTTGGTTTAAAAGAGTAGTTCTCAAATTTTGGCATGCATCACAATCCCTGGAGGACTTACTAAAACACACATTGCTGAGCCCTAGCCCCAGAGTTTCTAGAGTGGGGCTCAAGGATTTGCATTTCTAACAAGTTCCCAGGGAATGCAGATGATGTTTAGGGATCACAGTTCAAGAAACACTATTTTACAGTATTTAAGCAATAAGTCAAAATGGATATGTTTCAAACTCCACAGTTTGAAGGGGTTAATCTAAAAGCCCTCCACAAGTAACATGAAAGAAAATCTATTTTCATGTACCAGTTGCAGAGCTCACATTATTTCTTCTCTACCTAGGATGAGGAAAACTAGAAGGAGCCTCTAAGATGGCTTCAGCTACTGCATCATGCAGGGTCCCTAATGGTGAGATGTGGGTGCTTTCAGACAGCACTTATTGACAGCTGAGCACACTATGCTTGAATTGCTATGCAATACCAAAGAAACAGAAAGACACAGCCTCTGCCCTCTCCCCCTAAGGATTCGTTCTCGTCTATAAACATTTAAGTGGTTAATATGAACCAGTCAGTCACTGGTAAAAAAGCTAAGGATGCAGTGGTAAACAAGGCGATTACATGGAAGTCACACAACACACAATTACAAAAAAAAATCTGTAATGAAGGTTGTGATGAGTGCTCTGAGGGAGAAGTGTGAGATTCCCTAACAGCAGACACCTTTGAGGCCTCTTAGGATTGATGGGTGACCAGAGAAGCCTTTCCTTTTCTGAATGTGACACTGCATACCTGCACTTGTTCCAACAGTAGTGGAATGAGATAGATAAAAACCAAGAAGTATTTTCACCCTCTGGGGGTCTCCAGGAACTTTTGGCAGCTTCTTTTCCCTCTATCTCTGTTACCCATTCCACTAAGGGAGTGATACTGGAAAAGGTAATAAGAAGTGATTTCTATTACAGTCCAGGCTCCAGCCACTTATCCAATACCCTAAAAATATAATTACTGTTTGCACTATGTCTCAGACCAAGAGGGTAAATAACTTACCTATCTCTGTGTTGCTCCTTCTTTGAGCCTAAGAAAGCAAAAATAATCAGAGCACTTTAAACTAAAACATGCTAGACGTTTCCTAAAATTATAAATCCAGACCTCCAAATATGCAATTGGTCTTACTAGATACACAGGCTTTTTGGTAATAATACTCAATTAATTGGTTGTTGCTAAGATAATATTAAAATAGGGAGATCAGTCCAGATTATCCACCTGGGCCCAGTGCCATCACAAGGGTTCTTAAAAGTGGAAGAGACATGGAGAAGAGAGAGAACCTTGGAGTGGGTAACATGAGAAGGACTGGCCCAGCATTGCTGGTTTTGAAGATAGAGAAGGGAGCCATGGGCCCAGGAAGTGCCTTCTAGCCTCTGCAAGTAAAAGGATTTTCCCCTAGAGCTCCAGGAGGAATGTGGTGCTATAGACAACTTGATTTTAGTCCAGTAAGACCCTGTCAGGCTTCTAAACTCCAGAACCGTAGTATAATAAGTTTGCGTTGTTCAAGTTACTAAGTTTTTGGTAATATGCCACAGTATCAATAGGAACCCAGCGTGAGTATAAACATGAGAGGGAGCGTGTATGGTTGGACAACAGCAGTGAGAGGAGAATAGCAGAAGATAAAGCTAGAAACTGAGGGGAAAGTCAAGTTTTGAGAAGTCTTCTATTCTGAGCATTTGGATTAAACCTGTCAGACCACAAGAAGCCAATGGAGAAGCAGGGTCACAAGAGTTGGACTGAACTGATATGAGAGATGCTTTCAGGGAGAATTGAAGCATATGATGACTGGTTATATATAGGAAATAAAAGAAAAAACAGGGAAGGAGAAAGGGCATCATGTATAGAACTGTTGCTTGGGAGGAATTTAGAGGCTATCCCTCCAGCCATCACTGGCTAAAAGCCCATCTCCCTATCTTGCATTCCCATCCCTCAGGCCCTTCTCAAATTCTGTCAGTGGTATCCAACTGGAGTTAGCAGTCCAAGACCCGAAAATGCTTCATGAACAGGACATAACACTGTTTGAAGGGATCTCTTTCCTTGGTGTACAGGGAGTATCTCATACAATGCTGGAGACTATTTCATCCTGGAAGTCTTTGCAAACAGGTTTGTTTTCCACATTTGAGAAGTTAAGAAACCAATGCTCTCCTCTGTCTAGGAATAATGGAAGTCAGGCAAGGCATCCTGGGGTAATGTTGTTCCATATTATTAGCCGGCATCAACATTTTCTGGAAGCTATTATTGACCTGAGAAGTAATTTTCAAGCTGACATTAGATTCCTAAGGTTGAGAATAATGATCATAGTAGTTGTTTTTAGTTTATATAGCACTTGCTGCCTTGTCAAGAATTTTCTCATACATTATTTGAATTCAGAGGATGGATGGACGGACACACACACACACACACACACACGTACACACATACACACATACAATTGAGGTAATAAGTGAAAAGGTTATATATGTCTGAGTGAATTCAGCCATGTCTGCCTCTGGGTATTAGAGTTGATTCCCAGGATTCTCTTTGTTCAGTAATTTCCCTCTCTGTCACTGTGCACATCTGTTAGCCTCAGTAGTTTTCCGATATGTGTGGACTACAAGGCATTTATATACACTTTTATGGGTGAAAGGCAAAGGGAATAGCATACATAGCAATTTGTTTGCCTCTGTAGCCAGTACGTAATAACTTTTTGAAAACTAGAAAAATCCAGGAAAGATGAGGGAATGTTGCCAAGGACAATCGCTGTACCTGGTGCATCAGACCCCTCCATGAGGAGGCTCATGAAGGCCTCCTTTTAGATCCTGTGTTTATTTTTTGCAGCCTGGATACTGGGAAGGATTACAAGGGTGAACTCTTACAATGTTTTCTCCATAATTTAATTCTAAACTTCAGTTTCTTTTCAAGAAAAGAGAAAAAAAACGTGGAGACCAAGTTATTTTTCTCTTAAACTCTAGCACTCAGCGTATCTACCATGAGCATCTCGTGTATCCCATTTTATTGGATGTTCTCTGTCCTCAGCCCATAACAATATTTTTCTAACACCAAATAAAAGGATTTTAAAGCAGCATTTTGTATAAATAAAAATCCCTTAAGTGCTCCACCCAAAGTATCTTTAACATTCAGAGCTCTCCTTCTAGAACTTAAATGGTCACTCTAAATCCTAGAGTAACTGTGGTGTTAGGACATGATTCACTCCGTTGTATCATTGACAGCAGGAGTGATCAACCTTTGGGTATTAAAATAAATCTCTGCTACTCCAAAGTCTATTTACAGAATGTTATCAATTACTTCAAAAGCTTTGTAAGTCACATTTTCATTCAAAGTCCACGTCACCTAAACTTACTAAAGGTACAGAAGCCATTCACTCAAGATTTCTACCTCCGTTTTTTCATGTAATTACTCTCTGTGGTCCACTAGAAGAAAGTTCAAAAGTCAATTATCACAGGTATTACCACAAGGATTTGAAAAATGCAGCCTTTTAAACGGTGGTCTTGCTATCAAGGTCTGTAGATGGTGCTAAATTTACAATACTATGAAAAGAAAAAGTATCTTTTACACAGAATGGTATTTTGTTTAACAGAAGTAATTCCAATGGTCAATAATTTTGTCTAACTCACTAACTTTCTTGGTTGGAAATTTATTCCTTGCCAAGGTTTTGGGAGAGTGTTAGAGTATGCCTAAAGTCCACACACTGTATTTAAAACATCACATGCTGGAATTTTCTGCAAGGAAAATTACCATCTTTCAAAGCTATATAAATAGATGTGCGATGGTCTAAAGAATATATGGAACTACACTGAATTTCTCCCTCCAAATCACCCTTTGCTCCAACTGGCCAACCCTACCCTCGCTCCTCTCCCTGCTTTTCTCCAGGTACAAGAGAGTGTATGTGGACACGCTGACACTTTATTACTGTTCTGTATGACTACATAGATTTTTCTCCCTCACTGCATCTCTTGCTCCCTGGATGGAGGTAATTATGTGACAGAGGAAATGACATGGCCTCTCTCAAGTAGCCCATGATGGTGGAGAAAGATAGATAAAAGAGTAATTGTAGTCAAATGAGATAAGTGCCCTGGTACAGATCTGGACAGAATGCTGTGGAATCACAGAAAGACACTAACTTTTTCTGGTAGGGCCTTGGGAAAATCTTGGAAGGGAAGTAGGAGTTCAGCAAGCACAGAGCGGGGAGCCAGAGGTGGGTGGGGGCAGGATCATTTTCGGAGAGGGATTCATGGGCACAAGGCACAGAGAGATGCAGTGTGATTTATTTAGGGATGTTAATAGTTTGGTGTAGTTCCTGGAAAAATTAACTTTCGCATTTAAAATTGATCTTTTAGCACCACTTGCTTATTATCTTGAAAAAAAAGTCCACAAAGAGGAAAAGGATAGAAAAGGAAAGAAAAGGAAAAGTCCAAGAATCTACATAGCTTTTTATTCTAATGTAATGCTAACAAGACCAGTGAGATCATTGGACAGTTAGTGCTCACAAGACTGGCGGGCACGACTTACCTTGTACAGCCTGAAGTGACCAGACACAGTTCTCTGTAACAAATCAACTACATGTGGTTTCTTCTAACAAACCTTTATAATTTCAACATATAAACGAATAATCCTTGGAATGAGTAGATTAAATATCTGACTCTTCTAGAAAAGCAGTAAAAGCTCAAAAATATGGTGAAATATGGAATAATTATAAATTTAAACTAAAATATGGAGTATGCAGATATTTTCACACGCCAAGACTCTCCTTGTATTTGAGGTTGATCTGTGAAGCCTGTTTCCCTGGCTACTGGGAGAAGGATAATGCGGTGGTTCCGAGTCCAGGCTCAGGAGCCAGAAGGCCCAGGATCAACCCTTGGTAGCCATGCGATTCTGATGGCATTACTTATTCTTTCTAAGCCTCCGTTTCATCCCATATAAAATGCATAGAATCCCAAGTCTGCCAAATCACAGGGCCAGTGATTGAATTATGTAAGACCTACATTCAGCGGTGCCCCCACCCCCAACAAATGTGAGTATTGTCATAATCACTACAGGTGACATGATGAGTGGACAGAAGAAAAAAGCATAGTTTTCCTAAATAGGACAGAGTGGAAAGCAAAAGCACTGTGGACAGAGCTGCCTAGATCAGCAAATATATAAAGCTAAGCAAAGAAGAGTCATCAAGGGAAATCAAGGGAAATGAGGTGGAAGGAAAACCAGAAGGCAAATCTGAGAAAGTAAAGGGAAAATAAAAAAGAAGCCTAGAAGAAGAAGTGAGTATATGGCATTGTTAAAAATCTCATGTAGTTCCAGTGGGATGAAGACTCAAGAAAGATTAATAGATTTTGTTGTAAGGAAATTGCTGGCGACTGAAGCAAAAGTAACAGAAATGAAGCTTATTGCATGACTTCCATGTGCACTAACAGACAACTTCACACACAGTAACAAGAAAATAACTTCAGTAGATCCACTAAGGAGAGCTCATAGGAATACCACTAGTTAAAGAGTAAATGGAAATTTAGAAACTGGGAGTATATTAATTTGTTAGGGCTGCCACAACAAAGCACCAGAGATGGTATGGCTTAAACAACAGGAATTTATTTCCTCAGTGTTCTGGAGGCTGGAAATCCAATATCAAGGTGTCAGCATCTCTCCTTGTACACAGCTCTCTTTCCTCTTTGTCCTCACCTGGTCTTACCTTTGTGTCTGTCTGTGTCCTGATCTCCTTTTCTTATAAGGATACCAGTCATTTTGGTTTAGGGCTCACCTATAGGACCTCATTTTACCCTAATCACCTCTTTAAAGGGCCCCTCTTCAAACACAGTGACCTTCCAACGTACTGGAGGTTAGGACTGCCATATGCATTGGGTGGGGGAGGGGGCACAATTCAGTCTGTACAGGAAGTAACAGTTCTCATTTAAGATGTTTAATTATAAAGCCAAGGTCAGACACAAAGTTGGAAAGGGAGCAGATTTAAAGAAGGTAGGCTAAAGATTTAAAGAGAAACTTTGTAGGTAAGAGACAGGTGCTATGGAAGAAATTAGATAAAGAATTACAGCGGAAAAGGAATAATTGTTCCATCAGAGGTGTTGAGAGAGACCCACGATGCCTGACAGAATCAATGGCACCTGTGGATAAAAGGTAAATAATCCAACATTCAATGGCTTTGCTTTTCTATAGTGTGTAGGCAGGCAATCATTTGTGTGAATGAGAAAGACAGATGTAGGGAAGGACCTTGAGGAGAGAGATAAAGAGTTGAAATGCCTGTGGAAAGGCATGAAATAAGCCAACGGCTGAATATTAAAAAAGGATTGAGAAGTAACATACAGAGGTCTGGATGAAGTTGGAAGCAAATATTAAAATTAGTACAATTAGATTGCTTCCTCAGACATAACCAGGTCAGCTGCAAGCAACTGTTGAACTAATCCAGAGTTTGGGATAGACAGAACCATTTTAAATTGACATTTGTGCCATTAGTATCTTTCATTTTCAGGGTTTTTTTTATTGCTTAATTTAAATTGGGATTTTAATTGCAAATTATATGAAAATAGTGGAACATTTGCATATAATAGTCATCTATTCCTGTGTAACAAATTACCTCAAAATTTAGGGGCTTCAAACAACAAAAATATATTATTTCCCTATTTCTGTGGATCATAAATCTGGGTGCAGCTTACCTGGGTTCTTCTGACTCAAAAGATCTCTCATGGAGTTCCAGATATGCTGTTGTCTGGGGCTGCCATCTCATTCAGATCTTGACTGTGGGAGTGTATTAGTCTGTTCAGGCTGCTATGACAGAATACCATAGACCTGGCAGCTTGTAAACAACGGAAATTTATTTCTCACAGTTCTAGAGGCTGGAACGTCCAAGATGAAGGTGCTAGTACATTTAGTGTCCGGTGAGACCTGTTGCTTAGCCAGCAGTCTTTTTGGGTGACCTCTCATGGCTGAAAGAACAACAGAATTTTCTCATATCTCTTTCATAAGGGCACTAATTTCATTCATTCATGACCTAATCACCTTCCAATGGCCCACTTCTTAGGATATCACACTGTGTTTCAACATATGAATTTGCAGGGAACTCAAATATTCAGTCTGTAGTAGTGAGTGTCCAAGCTCACTATGTGGTGGTTGGAGGGATTATGTTCCACAGGTAGGTTATATTGAGGACCTCAGTTCCTCCATCGCTATTAGCTGGCGGTTTCTCCTACTCCCCTTGACGATGTGCCTCTCCATTGGGCAGCTAACAATAGGAATAGCCTGTAGGTAGAGGGCCTGGCAAGCAAAGGGCAGCAAGAGAGATGAAACAAACATTAAAGTCTTTAGAAACATGGGACTGGGGGTGGAGGTGCTGGTGAAGTGACCAGAAGCAGCCAGATTGTAAAGAGTCTTGTGTGTTCAGCTAAGGTGTTTATATTTCACTGTATGATAAGTTTATCCCTTTATGATAGCCTCAGAATATTTTTAAATAAAAAAACATTATGAAAAGATTTGGCAACAGTACACACGCTGGACGGGTGGCCATGAGTGGTAGGAAGTTGCAAATATGGCCTATATAAGAATTAACTAGGATGTAAATTAATCATGGAATGAAAGGGTAAAGCTATTGCTCAAACTGTTGGATGTTGAAGACCAGGGAAGACACCCAGAATTCTGGGTTGAACCACTGGGTGGGTGGTGGGGCCATTCAATATGGGAACAAAACAAGAGACAGAGTAGGGGAAGGAAGGGCACCCAGATCCATGGTAGTAAGTACTCTACAAATATTTGTGGGTTATATGATGAATAAGAAACAGATTATTTTTCTTGTAAAACAATTTTATAGCAGTATTCAGACCAATTAGGTTAAGCTGGATGGAGAAATGACATGAAAGATTCTCAGCCTTATTTCTGAATCACAAATCTTGGTATGTTGACTTTGGAAATCCATTACCCTTGCTGAGTCTTTGTTTCTTAACCTAAAATATGACAGATTGTTGTCTTTTCCTTGTTTATGATTCTAATAACCTGTGATTTATTTAAAGAACTTTAACTTCTCAATTCTCATAATAACCTTAGCTGGCCTTTTCCCTTAATATCTCATTTTCATTGTACAGCCACACTTCTTTTTCTTCTTTGACTATCTTTTTTTCCATATCCATTGTTTTTCATTTAAACAACTTTTTCTTGTCTCATACATCTTTTTTAATTCAACATCTCTTTTTTGTTGTTTTTCAAGGGAGTTTCTGGGAAAGATAAAATGAAACAAAATACTCAGTGCCGCTCCTCAGAGTCTACCCTCCCCAAATTTGGGGGCAAAAGGTACATATGCAGATATGCATCAGATAAGTAAACAATTTAGAATTATTATAACTTAATAAAGAATATAAAGAATTAGAGAACCTGCTCTATACAGTGAACATTTAATATTTCCCACTGTATTGTAAAGGGGTTAAAACTATCAGAACAATTTCAGCTCTGAAGCTTTGGGTGCAAATGTGGATATCCAGTGGTACTCACCGAGTGAAATTATTGAAAAGACTCTAGGAATACACTGCGAATCTTATGAAATTTCCCTAGCAATAACATGTTCCCTTTATTTATTAATGTTAGTAGCATCTGGTAGAAAAAAAAAGATATAGAGTTTAGCCTAGAATTAGGTCACATACAAAACTAGATTGGGGCATTCATTTCTATATATGGGAAAGTGTTTTTCAGACATTAATCACAGTGATATTTTTCCTGATCTACCATAGACTGAAACTCCCAGTGTGCAGAGCTTGCTAATATGCCACAAACTAAGCACTTAATGATTATGTTTCAGAACAACCATTGATTTAGTCCAGGAATTGAGAGTTCATTTGAAGAATTCTTTTTTATCCTAGAAATCTTATCAGTAAGGACCAACGATCTATGGGATAATGGTGTATGCAATTTTGCTCAAGCCAGATAGTGTCTGTCCTACTCAAGTCAAGTGATACAAACCTTGGTTTGAACATTGAGGAGAAGAAATTATTCTGCAACACCAGAGTTCTGGAAAATTCTCATACATTCTTTTATAACTTTCCAGGAATTGGCTGGCTGGCAAAGTGGGTTACGAGGCTGCAATCATATCATTGGAATCCAATGAATGAGTTTAAAAAAACTCACATAAATTCTTTTTTTAAATAACAGCTTTATTGAGATTAAAATTTACATACTTTACAATTCACCCATTTAAAGTGTACAATTCAGTGGGTTTTAGCATATTCACAGAGTTGTGCAACTATCACCACAATCAATTTTAGAACATTTTCATCACCTTCCCAAAAAATCCATACCCATTAGCAGTCATTCCTCATTTCCCTCCAAACTCTTCCGGCCCCTGGCAACCTCTAATTTACTTCCTTCTCTATCAATTTGCCTGTTCTGTGCACTTCACATAAATGGGATCATATACTATGTGGGATGTTTTTATTTTGAGAAAAGGAGTAGCAAAATAGCAATGGTCTGTTTTTCTATTATTGTGAGTTTTTTGTCTTATAATATTTAGAGTCCTTCTGTCCCTATATACTATCTTCCTAATTCCCATCACAGATAGTAATAGAGGGGAGGATGGTTCCCGGAAAATTATGGTGTCTCGACAGCAGGAACTGGTGTCCTGCTGCGCAAAGTGCATGCTCCATGCTGACCCTGTGGGAATGGGAGCACATGCCGAACCCATCTGCTCTTGTCAGGCAACAATGCTGCCTGCGGGATTCCCAGCAACCTGAGTATAGGGTAATCTAAGTAATAAGGTAATGTGGAGTAGGACAGGCCAGAGGGGTGAGTACCAGCTAAAAGCCTGTGAGAAAGTGTTGAGAGTCTAACACCAAATTAGTTCAAACGTCAAGTAGAAGACGACGAAAACAAGATTGGAGTCATAGTTGTAGTGGTGTCTTGGGTTTAGGCAGAAATCAGAACAGAATAAGAATAGGTAAGGAACAACCAAATAATATCCACAATGTTAGCCAAAGCTCTCTGGTAATCTTAATCTAGAGCATAGGTGTTCCACTGGGAGACGCCAAAGGGCCAATAAATCTTTGCCATTGATTCAAGTCTTTTTTCTTGGAGAATGGGTAGACATTGCTGGCTACCTCCAAAGAGTCACCTAGCCCTTTGCCTACCTCGTGACCTAAATTCCTCTTCTGTTCTGGCTAAGTATAGTTCTGAAAATGCCAGATATTATATTTTCATTCCTTCGTGCAGGTAGGGCTAAGCATGAGATCCAATAAGCTTGGCCAATGTGACCTACTGGGAGACATCTTGGAATGGATTTCCTCCCTAATAAAAAAAGACTTCAGAGAAAAATAAACAATATTTTGGCAAGAGATTGTCTTCATTTGATCCCTAGAAGTTTAATAATCATCTTGAGCCCGTGAAGGGACAAGTCAGAGGATGGCCAAATGGGAATACAGAATACACCCAAGTCCTTGATTCCCAAGTTGTGCTTCTGAAATAACACACCCTAGAGTGCCTTTTCTCAGCTTTTGGTTATGTGAGTTTAAACTGTTTTTAACTGGTAGTCTGATACTTTCATAGAAAGTATCCTAGAATGATACCCTAGAATGTGTATACCACTTTCAGAGGATCACTGGTTATGAATCTTGATTACCAGGTCAACTATACAGTTGTATTTCCTGTGTGACTTTAATTCCTTTGATTTCTCCTTGGAAAACTCCTCCCAGTGGAAGAGTTCCTATTTAGTCAATATTCTAAGAGCTAAGGGTGTTGTGTAATAGGAGATCCTCAGAACCAAGGCCAGTACTTGCAGCTTACCTTGAAAATGATGCTTCCTCAGAAACAGTGGGATCAGAGAAACACCAAGGTACAATGCCAAAAGTGGGCATAACAGCTCCTTGAAATTGGGGGTGTGGGGGCAGTGCAGTTAGGGAGGCTGATTTTCTTAATGATGTAGGTCCTAAATACCAACTTCCACAGGTAGTGCTTTGGGTTGAATTATATCTGGGCCACTGACCAGGGCCTTATCTATACAACATCTCAATTTTCCATAACCTACTTTGTATGATTTTAAGGCAAACCTTGGATGGAAACCAGAACATCTCATTTTGATTTAGGTTTTAGGTTTAACAAAGGTCAAAAGTAGGGCCCCAAATCACTATGATCAATATATTGTGACATTGCCCAGAAGCAGTTTTCATAGCTATTGAACCAGAATGTCCTTTTTTAAGTTAAGGTGGTACAGTCATGCTGCTTCATGGTACTACCTCTTCTGGAAAGTGATAGGTCTGATGCCAAGGAACTCTGCTATACCTCTGTCTTAACCCCCTTTCCTACATTAAGGAAACTCAAGAAACAGAAAGGGTGTATACACTCCTTTTAAGCAAGTATCTCTATCTTTAGGCAAGAGTCTGTTCTGCAAAAGGATCTTTGGGTTCTCCCAGCTAAATGTAGAAATCTCCTGCTTATTCCCAGAACAAACTACTGTGTTGCCAATGGTCTTGAGTGAGTGTAGGGAAAATGGGAGTTCCATGGCCAGGATCCTCACCTGATACTGGTTGCATACATGCTATAAGGCAATACTTAATCTTTTGCGCAGGTACGTGCTTGCATACCCTTTGGCAATAGCCATTACTGCCGGTACTGCTATAGAAGAGGTTCTCCAGTGCTGAGAGCGGAAACAGGAGATCCTAGAGAAGGGAGCCTAGAGTAGAGAGCAACAGAGCAGGAGAGAGGGGTGCAAAGGCTAGAGGCAAGGACAGAGCCTAGAGCAGATACAGCCTGAGGCAAAGATGGAGGGGAATGGGATTCTAGCACTTGACCTGCCACCATGAGAATAATGCTTGGTATGAGCCCCTGTTTATCCACAAAGTTCCATTGTCATTTTTTGTTCTCATCAAATCCAGAATGAACTTGCTCAGGTGAGACAGTGAGACAACAGTAACACCATGCTTTCAGGCTTCCATACAAATCATGCACTTACCATGTTTATTTAAAAAACACAGACACAGGTGCGAGGATTAAAGATGGCGGCGTGAGAGGTGAGACAGAGGTTTCCTCCTAAAACTGCATGTAATATGAAAATATAATTAATACAACTAATCCTGAAAGAGCAACAGGGAAGAAGACTGCACAAAATAGCATACACCTGGAGAAAAGAATAAACCTCAAGGGACAGGGTAATGTACCAAAGCGGGCCCAGTGGGACCCAAGCCCTTCCCCCACCCCAGCTCACCAGAGGGAGGAAGAGAAACAGAGCGGGGAGGGAGTGAGGCCTGGGACTGCTGGATACCTAACTCTGGAGATCTGATCTGGGAGCACAAACCTACATTTCCTGGTGTTTTCATAGTACTTTTGTGATTAGGGGGTTGGAAGGCCAAGACAGGCAGAATACCTGGAGAGACTGAGATTCCAGCCACTTGTGGAAAGCCAGAATCCATATCCAGCTGTTCTGGGACAAAAGAAAGGTGGGCAGTCTGAGAGACTTCCTAACAGCAAGAGGGCTGCTAAAGGGGCAAGGACTGCACAGAGCTTACTTCTCAGGAGAAAGGACAGATAGACAAAATTGTCTGGGTGCACTCTGCCCAGCAGGTTTGGAATGTTCACGATCTTCAGGAGCCGCAGCTCTCTGGCTGGCTACAGAGCTACAAGGCCCCCTCTCCGTGATATGCAGCCTACTGAGCCTTCCTCCCAGCCAGCCCCACATGGCTTAAAAACTGGCAAAACCTACCCTGGCATTGGGCCAGCCAGAGGGAAGCCCCGGCTACAGCAACTACAAACGCAAAGCACAGAGGTTTATACCTGTGTGCTTGGCCCACTGGTTCAGGCAGTGGAGACAGGCATAGCAGCCGGGTAGCAGGAACAGCTCTTTCCTCCCCCCAGGCACCAATACTGCTCCCCTGTGAGCCCCAACATTGCTTCAGTGGCTGAGCAGCTCCAGAAAGTAGAGCTTCTGGGCACTAGAGGGCATCATATACAAATATGAAACGCCAAAGGAACCTAGTTCAAAGTAAAATTATGAATACAACTCCTAAGAAAAATTCAAATGAAATCGACCTCATGAATCTGCCTGAAAGAGATTTCAAACTAAAAATCATTAACATGCTCATGGAGGTACAGAAAAATATTCAAGAACTCAGGGATGAATTCCAGTCAGAGACCCAATCATTACAGAACAGAGTATCAGAAATGAAACATAAGAAGGAAAGTTTTAAAAGCAGATTAGATATGGTGGAGGAGACAATAAATGAAATAGAAATTAGAGAAGAGGAATACAAAGAAGCTGAGGCACAGAGAGAAAAAAGGATCTCGAAGAATGAAAGAATACTGAGAGAACTGTGTGACCAATCCAAATGGAACAAACATAGCATTATAGGGGTACCAGAAGAAGAAAAGTGATAAAAAGGGATAGAAAGTGTCTTTGAGGAGGTAATTGCTGAAAACATCTCCAGTCTGGGGTAGGAGATAGTCTCTCAGGCTATGGAGGTGCACAGATCTCCCAACACAAGGGACCCAAGGAAGACAACACCAAGACATATAGTAATTAAAATGGCAAAGATCAAGGATAAGGACAGACTATTAAAAGCAGCCAGAGAGAGAAATAAGATCACATACAAAGGAAAACCCATCAGACTATCATCAGACTTCTCAGCAGACACCTTACAGGCAGGAAGGGAGTGGCATGATGTATTTAATACAGTGAAGCAGAAGAGCCTCAAACCAAGAATACTTTACCCAGCTAGGTTATCATTTAAATTTGAAGGAGGGATTAAACAATTTCCAGAGAAGCAAAAGCTGAGAGAATATACCTCCCACAAACTGTCTCTACAGTGTATTTTGGAGGGACTGCTATAGATGGAAGTGTTCATAAGGTTTAATAGCTGTCACCAGAGCTAATAAAACCACAGTAAAGAAGGTAGAACAGTTAATTACTAAGCAAATGCAAAATTAAATCAACTATCCCCAAAGTCAATCAAGGAATAGACAAAGAATACAGAATATGATGCCTAATATATAAAGAAAGAAATAGGAAGAAAAAGGAAGAGAAAAAAATAACCTTTGACTGTGTTTGTAATAGCATATTAAGTGAGTTAAGTTAGACTCTTAGATAGCAAGGAAGTTAACCTTGAACCTTTGGTAACCACGAATCTAAAGCCTCCAATAGCAATAAGTACATACCTATCGAAAATCACCCTAAATGTAAATGGTCTGAATGCACCAATCAAAAGACATAGAGTCACTGAATGGATAAAAAAACAAGACCCATCTCTATGCTGCCTTCAACAGACTCACTTTAAACTGAAAGACATACACAGACTAAAAGTGAAGGGATGGAAAAAGACATTTCATGCAACTAATAGGAGAAAAAAGCAGAAGTTGCAGTACTTGTATCAGACAAAATAGCCTTAAAAACAAAGAAAGTCACAAGAGACAAAGAAGGACATTATATAATGATAAACGGGTCAATCCAAAAAGAAGATAAAACCATTACAAATATCTGTGCATCCAACACAGGAGCACCTACATATGTGAAACAAATACTAACAGAATTAAAAGGGGAAATAGAATGCAATGCATTCATTCTAAGAGACTTAAATACTCCACTCACTCCAAAGGACAGATCAATCTGACAGAAAAAAAGTAAGAAGACAGAAGCACTGAACAACACATTAGAACAGAGGGACCTAAAACATCTACACAACCCTACACCCAAAAGCAGCAGAATACACATTCTTCTCAAGTGCACATGGAACATTTTCAAGAATAGATCATATCCTAAGCCACAAAAAGAGCCTCATTAATTCAAAAAGATTGAAATTGTACCAACCAGTTTCTCAGACCACAAAGGTATGAAACTAGAAATAAATTATGCAAAGAAAATGAAAAAAACCCACAAACACATGGAGGCTTCACAACATGCTCCTAAATAACCAATGGATCAATGACCAAATAAAAACAGAAATCAAGCAATATATGGAGACAAATGATTCAACACCGCAAAATCTTTAGGATGCAGCAAAGGCCGTGCTAAGAGGAAAGTATATTGCTATACAGGCCCAACTCAGGAAAGAAGAACAATCCCATATGAGCAGTATAAACTCACAATTAAAAAAGCTAGAAAAATAAGAACAAATGAGGCCCAAAGTCAGTAGATGGAGGGACATAATAAATATTAGAGCAGAAACAGAATTGAGAAGAATAAAACAATACAAAGAATCAGTGAAAGCAAGAGCTGGTTCCTCAAGAAAATAAAAAAAATAGATACACCCCTAGCCAGACTTATCAAGAAAAAAAGAGAGTCTACACACATAAACAGAATCAGAAATTAGAAAGGAAAAATCACTATGGACACCACAGAAATACAAAGAATTATTAAAGAATACTATGAAAAACTGTATGCTAACAAACTGGATAACCTAGAAGAAGTGGACAGCTGTCTAGAAAAATACAACCTTCCAAGGCTGACCAGAAAGAAACAGAAAATCTGAATAGACCAGTTACCAGCAACAAAACTGAATTGGTAATCAAAAAACTACCTAAGAGCAAAACGCCTGGACCAGATGGCTTTACCACTGAACGGTATCAAACGTAGTGAAGACCTAATACCCATCCTCCTTAAAGTTTTCCAAAGAGTAGAAGAAGAGGGAATACTTCCAACTCATTCTATGAGCCAGCAACACTCTAATACCAAAACCAGGCAAAGACACCACACACACAAAAAAAATTACAGACCTATATCCCTGATGAACATAGATGCAAAAATACTCAACAAAATATTAGCAAACAATTCAAAAATACGTCAAAAAGATCATCCATCATGATCAAGTAGGATTTATTCCAGGGATGCAAGGATAGTTCAACATTCAATAATCCATCAACATCATCCACCACATCAACAAAAAGAAGGACAAAAACCACATCATAATCTCCATAAATGCTGAAAAAGCATTTGACAAAATTCAACACCCATTCATGATAAAAACTCTCAACAAAATGGGTATAGAGGGCAAGTACCTCAACATAATAAACGCCATATATGATAAACCCACAGCCAACATTATACTTAACAGTGAGAAGTTGAAAGCTTTTCCTTTAACATTGGGAACAAGACAAGGATGACCACTCTCCCCACTTCTATTCAACATAGTACCGGAAGTCCTAGCCATAGCAATCAGACAACACAAAGAAATAAAAGGCATCCAGACTGTCATGGAAGAAGTTAAACTGTCCTTGTTTTCAGATGACATGATATTGTACATAAAAAACCCTAAAGAATCCACTCCAAAACTACTGAATTCAGCAAAGGTGCAGGATACAAAGTTAATACACAGAAATCTGTGGCATTCCTATATACCAACAATGAACTAGCAGAAAAAGAAATTGGAAAAACAATTCCATTCACAATTGCATCAAAAAAAAAATACCTAGGAATAAACCTAACCAAAAAAGTGAAAGACCTATGCTCTGAAAAGTACAAGACACTCATGAGAGAAATTAAAGAAGATACCGATAAATGGAAACACATCCTTTGCTCATGGATAGGAAGAATTAATATTGTCAAAATGGCCATCTTGCCTAAAGCAATCTACAGATATAATGCAATCCCTATCAAAATACCAACAGCATTCTTCAATGAACTAGAGCAAATCGTTCTAAAATTCATATGGAACCACAAAAGACCCCAAATAGCCAAAGCAATTCTGAGAAGGAAGAATAAAGCTGGGGGGACTATGCTCCCCAACTTCAAGCTTTACTACAAAGCCACAGTAATCAAGACAATTTGGTACTGGCACAAGAATAGACCCAGAGACCAATGGAACAGACTAGAGAGCCCTGATATAATCCCAAGCATATATGGTCAATTAATATATGATAAAGGAGCCATGGATATACAATGGGGAAATGACAGCCTCTTCAACAACTGGTGTTGGCAAAACTGGACAGCTACATGCAAGAGTGTGAAACTGGATTAACCCCATATACAAAAGTAAACTCGAAATGGATCAAGACATGAATGTAAGTCATGAAACCACAAAACTCTTAGAAGACAACATAGGCAAAAATCTCCTGAGCAACTTCTTCCTGAACGCATCTCTTTGAGCAAGGGAAACAAAAGCAAAAATGAACAAATGGGACTACATCAAACTAAAAAGCTTCTGTATGGCAAAGGACACCATCAACAGAACAAAAAGGCATTCTACAGTATGGGAGAAAATATTTGTAAATGACATATCCAACAAGGGGTTAACATCCAAAATATATAAAGAACTCACATGCCTCAACACCCAAAAAGCAAATAACCTGATCAAAAAATGGGCAGAGGATATAAAGAGACAGTTCTCCAAAGAAGAAATTCAGATGGCCAACAGACACATGAAAAGATGCTCCACATGACTAATCAGGGAAATGCAAATTAAAACCATAATGAGTTGTCACCTCACACCAGTAAGGATGGCCAGCATTGAAAAGACTAAGATCAACAAATGGTGGCGAGGATGCGAAGAAAGGGGTACCCTCCTACACTGCTGGTGGGAATGCAAGCTAGTTCAACCATTGTGGAAAGCAATACGGAGGTTCCTCAAAAACTAAAATAGAAATACCATTTGACCTGGGAGTCCCACTCCTTGGAATTTACCCAAAGAATACAACTCAGATTCAAAAAGACATATGCACCCCTATGTTTATCACAGCACTATTTACAATAGCCAGGATATGGAAGCAACCTAAGTGTCCATCAGTAGATGAATGGATAAAGAAGAGGTGGTACATATACACAATGGAATACTATTCAGCCATAAGAAAGAAACAAATCCTACCATTTGCAACAACATGGATGGCACTGGAGGATATTATGCTCAGTGAAATAAGCCAGGTGGAGAAAGACAAGTGCCCAATGATTTCCCTCATTTGTGGAGTATAACAATGCAGCAAAATTGAAGGAACAAAATAGCAGCAGACTCAGAGACTCCAAGAAGGGACTAGTGGTTACCAAAGGGGAGGGGTGTGGGAGGGCATGTGGGGAGGGTGGGAGAAGGGGATTGAGGGGTATTATGATTAGTACACATGGTGTAGGGGATCACGGGAAAACTGTAGCACAGAGAAGACAAACAATGAATCTGTGGCATCTTACTACAGTGATGGACGGTGACTGCATTGGGGTATGTGTGTGGACATGCTAATATGGGTAAAAGTAATGACCAAATTGTTTTTTCATGTGAAATCTTCATAAGAGTGTATATCTTAATACCGTAATAAAAAAAAAACACAGACACAAAACAAAAAAACTGAGCATGGTGATTTGCTGGATTTCATGTGGTCTTTTGGTTGTTGCGACTTATGGACTTAGGAATGAAACTGGGGTCTTAAAGCATCTGTGAAAGATTGCTCCACCCAATTATCTAAGAAGTTGGACAACACATTGGACACCAGATACCAGGAATCTATTTCTTCTCTCTGTGCCGCACAGCAAGCTGATCCACATTGTCAAGGACGTGTATAATAGGGTTCCTGAACCAGCGATTGTGAGGGTGTTAACCTTAAAAATAAAACAGCCCAGTATTTTACCAACAAAAATATGTTTGTCCGGGAATAGCAGAGAATTGCAATCTGGGACGAGCAAGCTATAGCAACACCATAGGTATGTCTGGAAACAAAGGAGAGGAAAGTGCTTTTCTAGAGTAGAGGGTCCAGCTGGGAGGGCTGTCCTAAGCAAAAAGTCCATTGGAGTAAATTGGGAGTCCCATGTATCATGGCTTCTCATTGGCTGAGTTGTGACAGTCTCTTATTGGCTGGATTTTTGCAGGGGGAAACATTTCTTCCCTCTGGTTGGGAATGTAGTGAGAACAGTGTGGCCTCCATCTCTTCCGGTGGGGGGGGGGTCCAAGATTTACGAGTGGAGAGTGTGAGAGCTCCCCCTGCAGGTCTCCTGACTCCATGTCAGCGAGGTTTCCTTTTACTAGTTTTCGTAAGGTCAATGTCCCAATTCCCCTTTCTTAGAAGGTCAAGCGGGCTGGACCAAGGTGCCAGGCTAGCAGTGTGGCTTGCCTGGATCTTGCAGGGGAGAGAATTTCCTATCAATAGTAATCTGGAGGGGAAGAAGGCAGGTAAGAAAGCCAGATGCTGAGGTCAAGATGTGAATAACACAAGGGAGATGGTAGGGGCTTGAGCAGGTAAGTAGCCACCTTACCATCATAAGTATAGCAAGTTGCTCTGTGCTGGAAGGGAAGATCCAAGAGGAGGAAGTGAGGAAACAGAGAGGATGGAGGTGGAAATGTTTGGGGAAGTCTTCACGTAAGATGTGATACTGGAGCTGAAAGGAATTTGCCCTGCGGTAAAGGGATAGGAGAGCTTGTTTGGCAAGGCAAATCATTAAAATCATGAATATCGACACATACACATTGTATTTAGGGCACAATTGTATTTTATATAGAGATAGTGTAATTTGTATCCAATGAAAGGCTCATAATTTGGAATGGAAACAGGAGGATGGTGGCAGGTAGTAGAGAAAGTTAAGATGATAAGAAAGATAAGATGGGCACATATTCTCTCGCTTTGAGGGCATGCTCAGGAAAATGGCCTAGAAACTGTTTCTAATTTGGTGACATGGTCTGAGGCCCCCCCCCAGCAAGTTCCTCTAATTCACTTATATGCCTACAGGGCTGGGCCCTTAATACAAAGAATGTAGAAGCCATGTGGAGATGGTGATGAATTATGCCCATCTGAAGGGGCCCAGCTCTAGGGTATTTCTATCATTTGAGAATACAAGCCAATGTCCTCAGATCTTTAAAAAATGTTTTATTGAAATATATTTGACATGTATCATTGTAAACTTAAAGTGTACAGCATGTTATTTTGATACATGTATATATTATAATATGATGCCCTTATAGTGATAATTAGTACCTCTATCATGTCACACAATTATTGTTTCTTTTTCCTGGTTGGAGTAATTAAGTTCTAGTCTTTTAGCAAGTTTGATGATTTTAATACAATATTGCGGTCTATAGTCACTATACTAAACATTAGATCAGGCCTTTAAAATTTTTTTAAAGGAGCCAGAAAGCCAGCTACATGAAATTCCTTATTTTTCACTATTGGCAACTAATTTAAAACCTACATTTTCAACAGTTTGTTGGCTAAACAAAGCATTTCTACTAACTGGATTTGTCTGAATCTGAGGGTGTCTAGATTTTTACTCAGCACTAAACAATGCTGCTAAGTAGATAAGTTGCATGTGGATTATCTGTTTTCATGGTTTCATCACATTGAAATTTTAAACCAGATTTGAAAACCCAAAGTATTTAAAGGACCAATTAATGGCAAGGTGGCTTAGGAGACAAGTGGCACAAAGGACTCTGAGGTTAGATATCTAGTTTGATGACTGAAACAGGTTTTTCAGTGACCTTTAATAAAGTCATTAACCAGGAGTGGCCTCAGAATCCAGGTCTGCAGCACAAAGATCCCAACTGCCAACTGCTGAGCTCCTGTGAGAAGAGCTACTGAAGGGATTTAAAACATTTAGTTTTAAATCCAAAAAAGTGCTTCAAGAATTCATAATACTCTCTGTCTATAATTTTAAAGTTTGTCTCAGTTGGAAATTCCCCATGAATTTTGCCAGAATCTTCAGCTAAAAATGACAGTTAAACACTATCAGGTGAATGAGAGGTTTTGTAGAGTGGTGAATAAACAAAACAAAACCAGATACTCCTTTGATAAATTACAACATATATTTTCTGGGAAAGAATACTTCCATATAAGTTAAGAACACTTCCATACAAGTTAATTTTTTTTTTCAATTCCTTAGCCTCTGAACTACCTTTATAAAGCAGAGTAAAAATGATACTGTATTCAATATTGCCAGTTTCATAAGCTGTATTTTATAAACGTAGATGTGTACTGCACAAGTATGTAAAGTATTAATAATTTCTAAAGTGCCAGTCCAAATAAAATGTATATACTCCAAAATTATTACATGGTATAGAGCACATAGTTTCCCTGCTCATCAGAGCAAAGTTCTTCTTCCCTGTTGATATGACTTAGTTTGGGCCTTTACTAACTCCCTCCGTTTCATCCACCCTATAGCTGGCATTGAAAACGAATCCTTGTTTTGTGAACTCTGTGATTTTAATCAGCATTATACATTAGCTGATTGCTGTTTGTTCTCAAACCCTATAGCTACTTCCTATAAAAGATAACCGGCCTTGGCCTTAGAAAATCAATGGGCACACTTCATTTTTGTGCATTGTTAGTTTTGTGACATGGTCCCCCCTCATCCCTGGGTACCCCTCTCCTCTTCCTCTTTAGCCACAGAGCACCTGCTCCGTTAACTGCACCCTTGTTTTCTCCTTTCTCAACTAAGCCCTTTTCTCAGCACCCCCTGCTTCATATGGACCTGACTCATTTGGCATCTGTGTGCATTTCTGACCCTCCAGCCTCCTACACAAGGCTCGCTCGCTACTCTGCCCAAGCCCATCTTCTGACTGCACGCTTTGTCTCCCTCGCCCACTCCCCAACTCCATCCCTTGTTTTTTATTGACCTTTATGCTCATAACCACCTCCCACGAACATTCATAAACCTCCTTACTTTGCTCCCTCAGATCATTTCCTGGGAGGGCTTTCTAGTCTGTATAGTCCCTGCTTTTCTGTCTGCATGTCACCCTCTTAGCTGTTCCCAGCCCATTTATAGCAATCTACTTTTCTTCCCTGGAAAATTTTATTTGGAGCCTTAATTTTTTCTGGCTATTTTCCTTACAAAAATAATCAGGGAAACTGCAACAGTATATATTAAATAAACACACACTTTTATTTTTAAGAAAAGTATGCAAACACATGGGCAGGAGTAATCCTATTGTCTGATGACCATGTGAAACAATGATGGCAGAACCATAGTTGTTTCTCATACATGGGAGACTTACATCTTTGCTACAGTATTTTAATAGCCACTATATTAGGAATTTTGACTTTTTCATAAAAATACAAGCTTGACATTCTAAAAGGCTTTTTAAAACACCTTTCTGAAAACCCCTTATTTTCAGAATCCTTGAGTAGTTTCACTCTATATAGTAGATGAGACTTGAATGAAGTTGCATGCTTTTCAGTCGCTTTGAAAGGACAGACTATTATATCTTTTTCAACTACAGCAATTACCAAAGTAGCTTTTGGAAGAAGCATTTGTCATCTGTGTACTGCAATAAAACTTCATGCAGTTTCCAAAAATTGAAATTCTGTAGGTCTACATTCCCTATGATCAGATATGAATTAATGTAAAAATAATAACGATCAATAGAAATTACAAGTTTTGGACTCATTGCAATCTAATACATAGGACAGGCTGCCAAACCTCTCTTCAGAATGATAACTCCCGGTCTGGGAAGAGATTGATGCTAAATGTTCACTGCTTTGCCCAAAGGACAAAAAGTACCCTTTGTCCCAACCTGTAAAAGTAGCAAAAAGAACATGTTGGATTCAATTTCTTCATTAGATCTCTCCTCTCTCCAGACATCTACTGTGCTTCAGCTCTATGCCATTTATCTCATAGTTAACCACACAGCCTTTCTTTCTCTGTGTGTTCGTCTTCCTGCCACTTTCTATGTGGAATTGCTAGAGGCAGGAACCATAGAGTATGTTATTTTTGCTTGTCACTTCAGAATTAGTACACGCAAAGGGAGGTATATGAATTTATTCAACCAATATTTTCTGTATATCTATTATGCACCAGCTACTGCAAGGAATCCTAGAGATACACTGGTAAACAAGCCAAGGTCCTGCCCCCAGAAAACTGAAATCTCGTGGGAAAGAGAGACAGGCAGGCAAGTATGCAAGTACCACAAGATGTGGTGAGATCATTAAAGCCAGGATTAGGGGTCATGAGAGCACATTTGGGGGGACTTGAGTTGCCTGTTGAGTCGAGGATGAAGTGACTTCTAACCTGCAATCTGGAAATAAGTGGGACTTAGCACAGTAAACAAGGATTGGAGGAAGCGGATGAGTTTTCCAGATGCACTTCCAGAAATAAGAAAGAGCAGAGCACATTAAAGGAACAATGAAAACTTCAGTTTGTGTGGCGTTTATAGTGGAGATGGGGATGGGACTTCGGTGAATGAAGATCTTAAGATGAGCAGAGCCTAAGAGACACAAGAAGTTTGGTCCACTTCTGGGAATTTACCGGAAGAAAGCAAAATAACTGATATGAAAAGATAGAGGCAGTTTCCCAACCACACCACCCATATTTAGACTGTACATTATATGACATCCCAGAAGTTTTACACCCTGCGGCAAGGCAACACATCACGATTTAAGTTGGGTGAGAGCAGTACTTTCTTTTGTAAGGAGAGCAAAGGGCACTTGGGAGAGGTAGGCAGGACAGGAAAGAAGAGTATCTTGACTTTCAAGTATATTCTCAGCCAATTTTAGAAACGAATACGCATGGAAGTTTAGGATCAGGAACATGAGTCCTAAAAATGAACTTGCCCAGGAACCCTTCAGAAAGTTTTCAAGTATCCCAGGGATATGCCTGCCTAATCTTTGAAGACCTAATCTAGAGCAAAGAGGGTGGCTTTCCTTAAGTGAGCGGAGAGAGAGCAGAAAAGGTTGGGTGGCTCGCAGACTGGTGCACAAATGTGTTGGTTGGTGACAGTCATGGCCTCCTCTGCTCAGCATGCTGTCCCACCATTTCCACTGTCAACATCCTCACAGCAGGCATCTCCTTATGTCAACTTAAATGTCATCTCTTAAAGGAAGCTTCCTCCATCTTAAGCAGCTACCTAGTCCCTTATCATATGCTCTCAGGACTATGAGATTTTGTCCCACCAGAATGCTGGCTCCTGGCAGGAATCATTTTACCTGCAAACCTCAGACAGTATTTGCTGAATACATAAATAGAAAGAAATTTAAAAAAGAATGTAAAGAAGCCAGGGCTATTTCTGTCTAGTGGCCTGTAACTTCTCTGTGAGGAGGGAGACTGAGTTGTTTGTTGAGAGGAAAGGTGGTGGGTTGGGCAATTTGAAGAGAGCAGAGTTTAGGGGTGGGGGATGGAGGAGAAGAAGGGCACAGCAGGGCCTACATGCACTGTTAGGCAGGATCCCAGCCTGGACACTAAAAACGCAAATGACTGGATGGATGAATGAGCATGTCATTCAGTTGCCGCTGCTTTGAAATAGATTTCTGATAAAGTGATCAAAGTTTAATCACACAGTATCTGTGGTGCACAGAATAATGGCTTCTCAGAGATGCCCATGTCCTAATCCCTGTGAATACATTACTTTATATGACAAAGGGATTTTTGTAGAGGTGATGAAAGTTTAAGGAATTTGAGATGTGAAGAGAATCCTGGATTACACAGGTGGGCCAATGTAATCACAAAAGTCCCTAAAAAAGAAGGCAGGAAGTCAGACTCCTAGGAGACATGAAGACAGAAGCAGCAGTCGAGATGGGGAGAAGGCGCCACAGGCCAAGGAATGAAGGTGGCCTCTAGAAGCGGAAAAGTCAAAGAAATGAATGCTCTCCTGGAGGCTGAGGAAGTGAACACGGTCCTGCCCACCCCTTGGTCTGAGGACCTCTGACCCCCAGAACTGCAAGGAAGTACATTTTTGTTGTTTTGAGCATTAAGTTGGCGGTGATTTATTACAGTGGCAATAAGAGACTAATACGTTCACTCCTTCAGTCCAATGTAGACTCAAACCATAGTGAGCAACCATTTGGGATCTTGTCAAAATGCAGCCTCTGATTCAGTAGGTCTGGTGGTGAATTGCGAGACTGTGCATATCTAACATGCTCCCAGGTCCGTGGCCACACTCCGAGGAGGAATGGCAATGTCAAGACAAGAGACAAATAGGTATTTGGGGCATATAGTAGGTATGTGTTGCATTTGTATAGTTTCCTCAAATGATGTATTACAATAGCATTGCTATGAGTCAGATACTGATAATGTTTCCTTTTAGTGACAAAGAAAGTGATATTCAGAAAGGTAAGCCACTGGCCCAGGCTATTCAGCTGGTCTGTTAGAGTTGGTGTATGACAGAATCAGTAGTGGAGCTTAAGTTTTGTTCTCCAAGTTCTTTTCACTATGGCAAAGGTAATATTTAAAATCAAGGTCTAGAAACAACCAAGTACCTATTAATTCAGAAGCATGAGTGTTACTTGAGAATGAGATGTACCAAGTGCCATGAAAGGACCAATGGTGATTCCTGTGGAATTTAACTGACACAACAATGGATGGGAAATGATCATGAGCTGTTACTTGATTTTTCCACTTTGAGACTTGACCAAAGTAATAATCATGCTTCAGACGATCTCGGATACACTTGTAGTGTGAGGCAAATTGCTTTGATACAGCTATCTTGACAAGGAATAAATGTAAATTTCAGGAACTTTGACACATTTTGCCATCTCTTCCTGAAACTATGTATTGTGTTCAATCCTTATTGACAACCTACTGTGTGCCAAAGCCCCATACCAGGCACTACAGAATCAAATAGAAATGAGACTGTCTCTGTGCCCTGGAATTTTACTGTATGTTGGCAAAGAGAGAAAATGCCGAAACCCTCAAATTTATATTGTGATTCATACAATTATAGAAGAAGTTTGAAAGACTGAAGGAAGGGCTGATTAAGTATAGAAGAAGAGAATGTGAAAGATGATGGATTTTGCTTTGTTTTGCCTGAGAGGGAGTTATACATATTACAAAATGTCTATTGAGATTAAAAAAAAAATGTTCCATTTATTAAAGTCACAGATTCACAACTCTAGCTCTTCCCAAAGTCCACATTACAATATTCCTACTCTATTTTGAGAAATAATAAACTGTCACTTCTAGGGGGCCTGTTACTAATGCTAAGTCTGGCCCTATTTAATCACTTTAGGTCTTTAAACCTTTAAACTGCATTTGCAAATTTAATATATCCCACTTTCTTTACAACTTTTTCACCTAATAAAATCGAACTAAGTACTAGCTAATCCTTCCTTATACATATAATAAATTGAACTTGTAAATACAATGAAGTTTAAGGTCCATAAACATTCCAACTCAGGAAGATTTCAATTTAAAATCACAAGTCTAAGTCAGTTACTCAGTCTCCCATGTTAGAGTTATAAAGCTAAAGTTCTAATAGGATAAATTATTTTACACCATAAAAATAAATAGGAAAAGAAATGCATGCATATTCTTTAATATCTACAATAGTATCTATGGTTTTGATTTTACTAAATATTTTCCTCAACATTTGATTTTCCTTGGTTGCTTCCAATTTTAGGTAATTATGAGTAAAACTGGTATAGACATTTGTTTGCAGATTTCATGTGAATATGGGTTTTCAAATAAAGTGGGTAAATGAGATTGCTGGATCATAAGGTAAGACAACGTTAGCTTTGTAAGAGAATGCCGAACTATTTTCCAAAGGTGCTGTAGCATGTGTATTCCCAGCCAGCCATGAATGAGAGTGCCTGTTCTGTTGTTTCACATGCTTGTCAGCACTTGATATTGCCAGTGTCTAGGATTTAAGACATTCTAAGAGATATGCAGTGGCATCTCACTATTGTTTCAATTTGAAAATCCCTTATGACAAATGACATAGGCATCTTTTCATATGCTTGTACACTAGCTCCCTTAGTGAGATGTCTGTTCAGATCTTTTGCCCATTTTTCAGTTGGGCTGCCTGTTTTCTTACTGTTGAGTTTTAACAGTTACTTGTATTTTTGGATGAAAGTCCTTTATCAGATATGTGTTTTGCAAATATTTTCTCACTGCCTTTGGCATGTCTTTTGATTCTCTTAATAATCTTTCACAGAGAAGTTTTTAATTTTGATAAAATCCAATTTATCATCCTTGCATGGAATGTACTTTTGGAGTTATACCTAAAGACTCATGGCCAAACCCAAGGTCACATACATTTTCTTCTGTTTTCTTATAGAAGTTTTATAGCACTGTGTTCAGTATTAGGTCTGTAATCATGAAATAATAGAAAATATTTGCATATAGAACTCTGTCCTATATATAGAACACAGACATCCTAAATCTCTTGAAATTGATAACAATGTGTTTTGTTCTGGTAAGAGAACCCTTAGTGGGCTCCTGGATCAGGGAGTCTGCTCACCAGAAAAACCAAAGAACGATGAGCAGCTTGGAACTTTCAGCCCCACACTCATTCTCCAGAGAGGGGAGAGGGCCTGGAAATGGATCATGCCTACGTGATGAAGTCTCCATTAGAATCCCAAAAGTACAGAGTTCAGAGAGCTTTCCGGTTGGTGAATAACCCCACGTGCTGGGAGGATGGCATTCCCCAACTCCACAGGGACAGACGCTCCTGTCCTCAGGACCCTTTTGGACCCCACCCCATGTATCTCTTCATCTGGCTGTTTATCTGTGTCCTTTAGTTTGTAATAAGCCTATACATATAAGAGAGTGTTTCCCTGAGTTCTGTGAGCTGTTCTAATGGGACTTAGCTCGTTTTAACTTGGGGGTCTGTGTTCCCTCTGGTTAGTGTCAGAATGGAACTGAATTATAGGACCCTCAACTGGTGACAGAGATTTGCTCAGAAAACCCACACATCCGATCACAGATATGTTCGGTGGGTGAATAGATGAAAACTGCATTTTTCTTTACAGTAGTCCCTTTGAGTTAATTTTTGTGACAGGTGTAAGGTTTGTGGGTCACAGTTGAGCTGCTGCTTTCTCCTCTCCTCCTCTTCCTTCCTCTTTTTCCTCATATGGACGTCCAATTGTTTCAGCAGAATTTGTTGAAAAGACTATCTCTTTTCTCTACTGAATTGCCTGTGGTTCTTTGTCAAAGATCGGTTGCCTATATTTATGTAGATCTATTTCTGGACTCTCTTTTCTGTTCCATTAGTCTGTACCATTTTAGCTCCTGTAGTTCATAGTAAGTCTTGCAATCTGGTAGTGTCATCCCCCAACTATATTCTTTTCCAACATTATGTGGACTATTCTGGGTCTTTTGCCTTTAAAATTAGTTTATCAATATCCACAAAATAACTTGCTGGGAATTTGATTGGTATGTGTTGAATCTATGGATCAAGTTGGGAAGATTAACATCTTAACAGTAATGAGTCTTCCAATCCATGAACAGAGTAGTCTCCATTTCCATAAATCTCAATTTAAATACACTAAATAATGAAAGGAATCTATTTGAGTACATTATTGATATTTTCCAGGGTAACATAGCCTTCAGGCATAATTCATGTAGAGCTTCATGTTTCATACAGGGTGCATGTTTGCCCCACAGAAGCTGCCTTCCCTCATAATGCTAAATTGACCTCGAGTAACCCAGGCCTCTTACCATCTACCACACAATCCAGAGCCTTTGAGCAAGAAATTCCAGCCCTAATACTAGATGCATTCTGTTTGACTAGCAGAGGTCATGTGCACATTCTTAAGATAGTATTTCTGTGTTAAGCCCCATATCCCAATCCAGATACTAGGTATCAGGCAGGGGGAGTCAGCGTCCCTAAAAGCCCATGGATTTCCAGATGGAAAATGGGTACAAATATATAGTGTGTATACCAGCTGACCTGTTATGGCCAATAAGACATGACAAACCAACTCCAGCTGTTCCTTCCCAAGCTCCTCGTGGGACAGCTCATTCCTCAGCAGCTCTGGCTCTTATGACTTTGTAACATTCATCTTTGGAACCCACTTTGGGGTTCCTTTGGGACCCAAGAGGTGAGTTTAATTTGGTCATCTGCACTAAGGCTGTGGAACAATGGGACTTAGACCACTTCTTATCAGGAATCACTGCCTCTAACCTGAGGTCCAGAATAGGAACTACAGGCTACTTGTTTTACTGTGCTTCCCAGGTATTTTTTTTTAATAAGCTGAAGGTCTGGGGCAACCCTGCATTAAGCAAGTCTGTTGATGCCATTTTTCCAACAGCATTTGCTCACTTTGGCTCCCTGTGTATCATTCTGGTAATTCTCACAATATTTCAAACCTTTTTGTTACTATGATTTTGTTGTGGTGATCTGTGATTAAAAGTCTGATTATGGCTCACTGAAAGCTCAGATGATGGTTAGCATTTTTTAATTAAGGTGTGCACATTTTTAAAAGACATAACGCTATTGCACATTTAATAGACTACAGCACAGTGTAAACATAACTTTTAGATGCTCTGGCAAACCAAACAATTCATTTGACTCACTTTATTGTGGTGGTCTGGAACTGAACCTGCCTATCTCTGAGGTATGCCTGAATTCCCTTTAATTAATATTTTATTAATGGTTTTGTGGAAGTATAATTTATATGCCAGAAATTCACCTGTGTTAATTCAATGAGATCTTAGTGTATCTACAGAATCGTGTAACCATCACCACAATCTCATTTTGAAACTTTTCCATTCCCATCCCCCAAATAAAACTCATAACTGCTTATGGTCACTCCCCATTCCTACCCTCTGTTGCAGGCAAATGCTAATCTGTTTTCTGTCTCTATAGAATTGTCTTTTCTGGACATTTCTTACAAATGAAGTCATAAGAGATGTGGCCTTGTTTTGGTATAGCTCTTTTGCTGAGCATAGTATTTTTATAGTTAATCCACATGCTAACCTGTATTAGTACTTCCTTACTTTTATTGCCAAATTATATTCCCTTGTTTGGATATACCAGACTTTTTATCAGTTTACTGAAACTATTAATTTTTAGTATTAGATCATAAAAATGTATTCTAGCTCAGAAAATGTATTCTGAGGAACCTGCCAGACGTAGTCAGATCTAGGTTACCAGGATGGATTCATATCTGCCCTTGGGGATATTTGGGAATTCTTGGTAAGCATTCTCTCCCTGAAGTGGACTCAAAGCTCCACAGAATGGGAATCTCTGGTTAGGAACCCTAGACACAGTAACTCACAGCTCAGTCTCTCCTAATCCACTGAAACTTGGTGGATAAGCACAGCATGGAGGGTCAGGAAAACCCTGGGCCAATCAGAGAAACATTCACCCGTTGGCACTCATCTGAGGGTGGCATAAGTAGAGGCTTTTTGTTGACAGGACGATGACAGTTCAGAACAGCCAGCAACAAAACTTGGGAATGTCCAGCTTCTCATGCCTGGTGGCGCCCTCAGTCTTGGTGAATTTACAATTCTGCCTTTCTGTGTTTCTAGGATACTTTGGCTGGGAAAGGCCTGGAAACATTTGGATTACATAACTGGCTCTTATTTCCTTTGTCCAACATTTATTGAGCTCCTAATATGTGCTAGTCCATTTGCATATGTGGTTTAATTAAATCCTTTCAATGATCTTATAAAGTAGCTGCTATTATGCTTATTTTACAGATGGGAGAATTGAACCTCAGAAATATTAAGTTGTGTGCCCAAATTATCCAAGCCAAATGGTAAAGTCAAGAACTTAAGGCCAACTCTCTCTACATACTAATGAGCTACATTGAACAAGTGGCATTAATAAAAGGTGCTGGGTGGGGAGACTTAATTTATTGTGGTAGAGGGAGGAAGTAGGAGGTAATTAAAACGACTTTATTATAGTAGAAGGAGGAAGTAGAAGGTAATTAAATCAGGACTTTTCCGGGTGTTTCAGGACAGAAAATGGACAGAGGCTGGCCATCTATCAGAATCATGGTGGGAAGGAGGCTCAGGAGAAGAGGAGACCACCTGTTCAGTTTGAAGTGCACGCAGTGGGATTCCACTCATTTCTGTTTTCCCATTCCACACCATTGTCTGGCTTATACACTAGTTACATAAATAATTGCAAGGATCAGATAGTTCTTAAAAGATATTAAATAATTTATACTCCATTCTGTTATGATGAAAATAGGTGATAGATAAATGGAAATGTAAAATATTAAGAGCCTTCCCAGGAACTTAAATGCTGTGAAAATAGGATCATAGATTCTGAGGCATGGAACCTACCATACTAGCTACTTTTACCAAACTATTTAGCTTCCAAGGCTTGATTCACACTTTTTCCTCCACTCAAAGACTTTTCTCACACATTTTGCTTGCTTGAATCCTTCTCAACCTCTGTTTGAATAGCAGGTCCTTGGAGAGGCCTTCCCTGACTACCCACTTTAAAGTATATTGGTTGGATTCTTAGAGCATCTGTTCTTAATCTTCAAGCTTTGATCACAATTCATGATTATGTAGTTTACCAACTTGATCATTGTCCAGCCTCATCCCTTACACTGTAAGTTGCCTGAGAGCAGGGAGCAAGGCTGTTTTTTTTTAACATTTGTTTTTTATTGTGAAATGATTATCACAGTAAGTTAACATCCTTCAACATACATAGTTACAAATTATTTTTTCTTGTGATGTGAACTTTTGAAGTTTTTTCTCTTAACTTTTCAATACACAAGACATTATTGCTCACCATGCAATGAACAAGTTCCAATACAGTGAACAAGCTCCCACAAGGTGAACAAGGCAAGGAACAGAGTGAACAAGTTCTCACAAGGTAAACAATGCAAAGGCAGTCATATCAGAGAAACTAATTCAGTTACTATAATCAATCAAGTCAACTATGATTATTCATATGATTTTTATACTTAAATTATAAGTGAATCCCACATTTCCCCCTTTTTTTGTTTTAATTAATGCAAATGAATATGCATATATTTGTGGAAGGTACCAGAATAATGATTACTGGGCTCGGCCTGTGACATAGGTTGTCACAGGCAATGTCTCTCTCGTCTGGAGGGGTGAGGTTCTATGCCTCACCTCAGTTGGCCCCCACGTTGCTCACCTGAGGTCCCTTATGACTGTGCCTGTCTCAGGTTGTTCCTCCCATGAGGAATCTTACCCGTCTCTGGCTAACCAGGAGAGCAAGGCTGTTTTAAGCACCACTATAGACCCACCTGCTAGTGTACTAGCACTTAAGTGAATCATTAACAATACCAGCAGTACATCACAGGGAAAAAAGACTTTTCTTTGTAGCTACCTCAGGTGACAGATGTTAATTGAACTTAACTGTGGTAAGCATTTCACGATGTATGTGTATGTCAAGTCACTATGCTGAACACAAACTTATACAGTGTTCTCTGTCAATTAAATCTCAATAAACCTGGGAAAATTAATTCAATGTAATTAAAAGTAAAAAACAAAATGATATAAGCAGTAAGACAAACAGACCAGGCTTGGAGCAATGTCTGCCAAGCCCATGTTCAAGTTCCTTAAATATGGTAGGGAGTTGCCACTTTGTGGGAGTTAACACATATTGCCCGCCAGCAGACTGCGGGGTACACACAGTCAGGCTGTACTCAGCCCACTTCAGTCTTGCAGCTGAAATTGATCCAATTTGAAGCTCTCTAACTTTGCCTGAGACTCATAAAGCTATTGTCTTGATGGAGATAAGTTAGCATATCCATCTCCAGACACCTCAGATTTAACCACTCTAAAAAGTCCTAAGAAGGGACATTTTAAATTGTAAAGGAAACCGCTCAACTGCTCAGCTGCTATTTTTTGTTGTGTGTTTTCAATCTTATATATGCATCTGCCTTAAATGAAGTTCCAGGAGCTTTAGTGGGGCACAGGAAGTAATGCCAAGAAAATGTTTCCTTTGCTAGGAAGCATCTAGAAGGCTACATGAGTGGTAAAGCACTAAAAAGCCCTAGCAGTCTTTAATGCAATATTAAATCAAGGAAAGGCAGACTTCCAAATCAGTTTTTTTTTCCTGCCTCCCTAGTCTCTGAGGGAGGAAGTATTTAAAGTGTTGTGGTAGATACTGATAAATTAATTCCCAGTAAGCAAGTAGTGTAATCACTTTGCCCTGAAACTAGAGACAGCCATTTCTCCCCGAATGAGAAAAATGAGTTATGTGTTGTCAAGGGTGAAATTTGTCCCTTCCCCTTCAAGTGCCCTGAGGTCACGTTCATACAGCTGAAGCTCCAACACAGGTGAATGGAATCAACTCTCCCACCAACCTTTTCCCTCTCTTCAGAGGAAAATGAAACAGATGCAAAGCTCCTCACTCAAACTACTACTTTGTGTTGCAAAAATGAAATGGCAAACAGCCATTTTCCAATGAAGTATAAATTACCTGAGGGAAATTCTCTGGAAAGATCTGCAGTAAGACATGTGAGTTTCAAACTTCCTTTGGATTCATTTCTGATCCGAACAACTTTCTTTTAATTTCTGTGAGGAGAGCAAAGGTTCAGGGCATTTGTTTCATAAGGAGCAAGCAAGTCATTGTCCACTTACTCAAAAGGACCACCTAAAGACAATTAGCCACCTGCCCTTCACTTATCATATTTTTAAGAACATAATTTGAAAAAGACTAGCAATTAATTGCCACATAGTGCTTTTATATCAAAGACTTATACAACCATATTTTAAAAAACTTGGATAAAAATGCCTAAAGAAGGAGGTTTAAAATTGGTTCACAAAGTGCAAAAGAACATTTGCTTGCTGCATTTAAATAGCATTAAATAGTATGCAGCCCTTTTTTCCTTTTGGGCTTTGAAAATACATGTTGGGCAGCTATTCCATATTTTCAAAGTGGTTAACAATGAAGTAACTTAAATATTTGTAATAATATCGATTAATGCCACTTTGTTTACTTTTTGGTGCTTCTTTGGATATCAGTGATGCTTTTTTAAATATGCTCTTTTAATGCCGGTAATTAAATTTAAGTAACTAAATAGAGACAGGATTTACAACGAGGGGGAATTTTTATATTAATATTGAATCCAGAATGTTAAGAAACTACATTACAGTAAACTTGCAAATTTTTATAATAGAGGCAAGGACAAAGTTTGCCTTGAAGGGTTTGCTTGGGAAAGCGGTGGTTTACACCGTGACATCTGATTTCATGTTTTTGTGCCAAGGGTGTTTCCTTTTTGTCTTTTTCCTTTTTTATAGGCGGCAACAATAGGGATATGTTTAATATTGATGAGTTTGACCTCCTGGGAGTTATCGTATATGTACTCTTTTTGAATACAAATGCTGTTTGATTTATATGGTAAATACACAGACTTTTGGAAATTAGCATTTTAATCAGTTCCAATCTCTTAGTATTATCTGAGTCTCCCACCTCGCCATTTTGTCAAAAAAAAGTTTGAAAAATGAATTTCTGAAATGACAGCTAGTATTTTCTCCTACAGAGGCAAGGTATGCATGAAATATAAAAGCAGCACTATGTGTAGTAACCCTTCCTTAACCATGTGCTCAAGACATTAACAGTGTTCACGGTGATCAATTATTAAAGAACAATCCATTCAACAAATATTTATTGAAGAGCCATGCTTCTGCAGGCAGTTTGGGGTCTTGATATTAAAGCACCTCTAAACTGGAGTTTGGCTTCATTTTTTCCCAATTTAAACTTTTCTTTTTAAAACTTTTCTCCTGGCAGGTACCTGAACTTTGAGCTCGGTGTGCATCTTCCAGCCGGGGAGTTCTTCGGTGGGAACAATGCATTCGATTTGCACGGTAGAGATTAAAGTCGCCCAGATAGAGGAAACCTTTTTCGCGCCGAGCTTCAGCGAAGAGCCGGGCGCAGGCGGAGGGGGTGGCGGGCGGGGAGCCGGGGCCGGGCTGCATCCCGCGCATCCATTGGCGGGCGCGGCGCGCCGCACTGAGCATGTTCGCGCCCGGCCGGGCCAGGGCCGCAGCCTCAGTCCCGGCAGCCGCGGGAGCCGCGCATTGTGCTTAGCTGCGGCAGGTGCCAGTCGGGCCAGCGGGGCGCGCGACGGCCTCCTCTCCCAGCGGCTCGCCCCGCCGCCTGGCTGGCCC
>JAVSCE010017800.1:0-21420 GCA_032199065.1 Smutsia gigantea | reverse complement strand
AGAAGTGTCTATTCATGTCCCCTGCCCATTTCTTAATTGGATTATTTGCTTTCTGTTTGTTAAGGTGCATGAGCTCTTTATATATTTTTGAAGTCAACCCCTTATCAGATACGTTTTTTATGAATATATTCTCCCATACTGTAGGATGTCATTTTGTTCTACTGATGGTGGCCTTTGCTGTATAGAAGCTTTGCAGCTTCATATAGTCCGACTTGTGTTCATTTCTGTTTTGTTTCCCTTGCTGTGGGAGATATGTTCATGAAGAAGTTGCTCATGTTTATGTCCAAGAGATTTTTGCCTATGTTTTTTTCTAAGAGTTTTATGGTTTCACGACTTACATTCAGGTCTTTGATCCACCTTGAGTTTACCTTTGTGTATGGGGCTAGACAGTAGTCCATTTTCATTCTTTACATGTAGCTGTCCAGTTTTGCCAACACCAGCTGCTGAAGAGGGTGTCATCTCCCCATTGAATATCCAAGGTTCCTTTATCAAATATTAATTAACTGTATATGTTTGGGTTAATGTTTGGATTTTCTATTCTGTTCCACTGGTCTGTGGGTCTGTTTTTGTGCCAATACCAAATTGTCTTGATTACTGTGGCCTTGTAGTAGAGCCTGAAGTCAGGGAGTGTAATTTCCTGTTTTATTCCTCCTTCTCAGGATTGCTTTGGCTATTCGGGGTCTTTTGTGGTTCTATATGAATTTTAGAATTATTTGTTCCAGTTCATTGAAGAAAGCTGTTGGTAGTTTGATAGGGGTTGCATTGAATCTATAGATTGCTTTAGGTAGTATAGCCATTTTGACAATATTTATTCTTCCTAGCCAAGAGCATGGGATGCATTTCCATTTGTTAGTGTCCTCTTTAATTTCTCTTAGGAGTGTCTTGTAGTTTTCAGAGTACAGGTCTTTCACTTCCTTCGTTAGGTTTATTCCTAGGTTTTTTATTCTTTTTGATGCCATTGTGAATGAAATTGTTTTTCTGATTTCTCTTTCTGTTAGATCATCATTAGTGTATAGGAAAGCAACAGATTTCTGTGTGTTAATTTTGTATCCTGCAACTTTGCTGAATTCAGATATTAGTTCTAGTAGTTTCGGAATGGAATCTTTAGGGTTTTTTATGTACAGTATCATGTCATCTGCAAATAGAGACAATTTGACTTCTTCTTTACCAATCTGGATGCCTTGTATGTCTTTGTTTTGTCTGATTGCTGTGGCTAGGACCTCCAGTACTATGTTGAATAACAGTGGAGAGAGGGGCATCCTTGTCTTGTTCCCGATCTTAGATGAAAAGCTTTCAGCGTCTCGCCGTTAAGTATGATATTAGCTGTGGGTTTGTCATATATAGCCTTTATGATGTTGAGGTACTTGCCTCTATACCCATTTTGTTGAGAGTTTTAATCATGAATGGATGCTGAATTTTGTCAAATGCTTTTTCAGCATCTATGGAGATGATCATGTGGTTTTTGTTCTTCTTTATTGATGTGGTGGATGATGTTGATGGATTTTCTAATGTTGTACCATCTCATCCCTGGGATGAATCCCACTTGATCATGGTGTATGATCCTCTTGATGTATTTTTGAATTCGATTTGCTAATATTTTGTTGAGTATTTTTGCATCTACGTTCATCAGGGATATTGGTCTCTAATTTTCTTTTTTAGTGAGGTCTTTGCCCGGTTTTGGTATTAGAGTGATGCTGGCTTCATAGAATGAGTTTGGAAGTATTCTCTCCTCTTCTATTTTTTGGAAAACTTTAAGAGAATCGGTGTTATTTCTTCTCTATATGTCTGGTAGAATTCAGAGGTGAATCCATCAGGCCCAGGGGTTTTGTTCTTGGGTAGTTTTTTGATTACCAATTCGATTTCGTAGCTGGTGATTGGTCTGTTTAGTTTTTCTGTTTCTTGCTTGGTCAGTCGTGGAAGGTTGTATTTTTCTAAGAAGTTGTCCATTTCTTCTATGTTTTCCAGCTTGTTAGCATATAGATTCTCATAATATTCTCTTATGATTCTTTTGTATTTCTGTGGGGTCCGTCATGATTTTTCCTTTCTCATTTCTGATTCTGTTTATGTGTGTAGATTCTCTTTTCTCTTAATGAGTCTGGCTAGGGGTTTATCTATTTTGTTTATTTTTTCAAAGAACCAGCTCTGCTCTTATTGATTTTTCATTGTTTTGTATTCCTTCTCAATTTTATTTATTTCTTCTCTAATCTTTATTATGTCCCTCCTTCTGGTGACTTTGGGCCTCATTTGTTCTTCTTTTTCCAATTTCAGTAATTGTGTCTTTAGACTATTCATTTGGGAATGTTCTTCCTTCTTTAAATAGGCCTGGATTGCAATATACTTTCCTCTTAGAACTGCCTTTGCTGCGTCCCACAGAGGTTGTGGCTTTGTGTTGTTGTTGTCATTAGTCTCCATATATTCTTTGATTTCTGTTTTGATTTGGTCGTTAATCCATTGATTAATTAGGAGAGTATTGTTAAGTCTCCATTTACTTGTGAGCCTTTTTGATTTCTTTCTAAAATTTATTTCTAGTTTTATACCTTGGTGATCTGAGAAGTTGGTTGGTAGGATTTCAATATTTTTGAAATTACTGAGGTTCTTTTTGTGGCCTAGTATGTGGTCTATTCTGGAAAATGTTCCATGCACTTGAGAAGAATGTGTATCCTGTTGCTTCTAGGTGTAGAGTTCTGTAGATGTCTGTTAGGTCCATCTGTTCTAGTGTGTTGTTCAGTGCCTCTGTGTCTTTACTTATTTTCTGTCTGGTTGATCTGTCCTCTGGATTGAGTCGTGTGTTGAAGTCTCCTAAGATGAATGCATTGCTGTCTATTTCCTCCTTTAATTCTGTTAGTATTTGTCTCACATACACTGGCGCTCCTGTGTTGGGTGCATTTATATTTATAATGGTTATATCTTCTTGTTGGACTGACCCCTTTATCATTATGTAATGTCCTTCTTTATCTTTTGTTACTTTCTTCGTTTTGAAGTCTATTTTGTCTGATACAAGTACTGCAACACCTGCTTTTTTCTCTTTGTTGTTTGCATGAAATATCTTTTCCCATCCCTTCAGTTTTAGTCTGTGTATATCTTTGGGTTTGAGGTGAGTCTCTTGTGAGCAGTATATAGATGGGTCTTGCTTTTTTATCCATTCTGTTACTCTGTGTCTTTTGATTGCGTATCCAGTCCACTTTACATTTAGGTGATTATTGATAGGTATGTACTTTTATTGCCATTATTGGTTTTAGATCTGTGGTTACCAAGGGTTCAAGGGTTGCTTCTTTATCATCTAACAATCTAACTTAACTTTCTTGTTGTTACAAACACAGTCTGATGTTTCTTCCTTCTTATTCCTCCTCCTCCATTCTTTCTATAATAGGTGTTTTATTCTTTACCTTTAGTTAGTATTTGGATGGTCTGCTTTCTTTGCTATGATTTTTTTTTCCTCTGGTGACATCTTTTTAGCCTTAGGTGTGCTTCCCTCTAGAGCAGTCCATTTAAGATATCCTGTAGTGGTGGTTTATGAGAGGCAAACTCTCTTAACTTTCATTTATCTGGCAATTGTTTAATCCCTCCATCATATTTAAATGATAATCGTGCTGGATACAAAATTCTTGGTTCGAGGCCCTTCTGTTTCATAACGTTAAATATATCATGCCATTCTCTTCTGGCCTGTAAGGTTTCTGTTGAGAAGTCTGATGATAGTCTGATGGGTTTCCTTTGTAGGTGATCTTTTTTCTCTCTCTAGCTGCCTTTAATACCCTGTCTTTGTCTTTGATCTTTGCCATCTTAATTATTATGTGTCTTGGTGTTGTCTTTCTTGGGTCCCTTGTGTTGGGAGATCTATAAGCTTCGGTGGACTGCGAGACTACTTCCTTCCCCAGCGAGGAAAGTTTTCAGCAATTATTTCTTCAAAGACACTTTCTATCCCTTTTTCTCTCTCTTCTTCCTCAGGTACTCCTATAATGCGAATATTGTTCCGTTTGGATTGGTCACACAGTTCTCTTAATATTCTTTCATTCCTAGAAATCCTTTTATCTCTCTCTGCCTCAGCTGCTCTGTACTCCTGTTTTCTGTTTTCTATTCCATTAACAGTCTCTTGCATCTCATCCATTCTGCTGTTAAGCCCGTGGATCGCTTGTCTGATTTCTGTATTGTCTTTCCTCAGTTCCCTCTCTTCCTCCCCCAGCTCTTGCACATTTCTCTGTAGGTCCATCAGCATGGTTATGACTTTTATTCTGAATTCTTTTTCAGGGAGGCTGTGCCTTTCCATCCCTTCAGACTCCGTCTCTTGGGTTGTCTGGTTGATTTTGGTCTGAACCATATTCCTCTGTCTTTTCATGGCTGTATAATTGGTCACTGATAGTTGCCACGTATGTCAGCTGGGCTCTTTAAGACCGCCTCTTGGGGTGCCGAGTCCTCTCGGGTGTAGCTGCACGCTGTGCGCTTTCCTGTGTATTCTCGTCTCTCTTTTAGGAATAGATGTATTTTCTGTGTTTTCGTAGATAAATATAGTGTTGGGAGGAGATTTCTGCTGCCCTGCTCACACCGCCATCTTCCCGGAAGTCTCAATTTCAAATATTTTTACTCTTTGGGCCACCCTTCCTTGGAATAGGAATTCATCTTCCCTTCCTACCCTGCTGATTAGAGACAAAATCCTTGGGACTAGACAGTTAAGGTGAAACTAAAAGCCAACTACCAGTCATGATCCTCCAGTGAAACAGAACCAATAATAGACTACATGATTTATTTTAAGGAATTAGCTCACGTAATTGTGGGGGCTGGCAAGTTCAAAATCTGTCGGACAGACCAGAAGGGTAGAAGCAGGCAAGAACTGATGTTGCCATCTTGAGTCTGAAATTTGTAAGGTTGGCAGCCTGGAAACTTTTGCAGGATTTCTATATTAGTCTTGGAGCATAATTCCTACTTTTTCAGGAAAACTCATTTTTGCTCTTATGGATGTCAACTGGTTGGATGAGGCTCAATAATTACATTGTTGAATGTTAATCTCACTCAGAGTCAACTGAATGTAGATGTTAACCACATCTACAAAATATTTTTACAGCACAACACCTAGATTCATATTTGAATTACTACCAAGTTGACACATAAAATTAACCATTATACCAAATTAAAAGAAGGAAGCTTGTGGTTTATGAAAATGATGCACTAGACCTGGCGTTGGGGCAGCATAACTCCAAGAATGAAGACAAAACTAGGGAGTCCCACTACCCCCCTCCCCAGTTCTTTCACAGAGTCAACATGGTCTTTCAATGATACAAAAATGGAAACAATTAAATTGAAAAATATCAATTACTTAGCACATCACCTAGAATTTAGTAAATGCAGAAAGCATATGGGTCAGTAGTTGGCCATTTTATCATTTTTTAGATTATTTTTTATTGAGGTATAATTCACATACATTATATTAGTTTTAGGTATACAACATAATGACTCAATATTTGTATATATTGCGGAATGGCCACAATCTCTAGTAAACATCCATCTCCATACATAGTTACAGACTTTTTTCCTGTGATGAGAAATTTTCAGATTTACTCTTAGCAACTTTATATGCAATACAGTATTATTAACTGTAGTCACCATGGTATACATTACATCCACAGGCCCTTTTATTTTATAATGGGAAGTTTGCACCTTTTGACCACCTTCAGGTATTTTGCCTACTCCTTATCCCCACCTCTGGCAACCACCAGTGTTTTCTGTGTCTACAAGACTGGTTTTTGTTGTTGTTTAAATTCCACATATAAGTGAAATCATGTGGTATCTGCCTTTCTCTGTCTGACTTACTTCACTTAGCATAATGCCTTCAACGTCCATCCCTATTGGTGAGAAAGATGTTATTCTTTTTTATAGTTCAATAATATTCCATTGTATATATGTAACACATTTTCTTTATCCATTCCTCCATTGGTAGACACTTAGGTCATTTCTTGGCTATTGTAAATAATACAGTAACAATCACGGCATGCATATATCTTTTTGAGTTAGAGTTTTCATTTTCTTTAAATAAATACACAGAAATGGAATTGCTGGATCATATGGTAATTGTATTTTTTATTTTCTGAGGAACCTCCAATATTGTTTTCTATCACAGCTGCACCAATTTACATTCCCACCAATGGTGAACATCCTTACCAGCTTGATATTTCTCCATATCCTTACCAATACTCATTACTTCTCGTCTTTTGGATAAAAGCCATTCTAGCAGGTGTGAGGTAATATCTCATTGTGGTTTTGAGTTGCATTTCCCTGGTGATTAGTGATATTAAGTAATTTTTCATGTACCTGTTGGTCATCTATGTGCTTTCTTTGGAAAAATGTCTGTTCACATCCTCTTTCTATTTTTTAATTGGATTGTTTGGTTTTTGGTATTGAGTTGTATGCATTCTTTATATATTTTGGATATTAACCCCTTATCATATATATGATTTGCAAATATTTCTCCCATTCAGCAGGTTACCTTTTCGTTTTGTTGGTGATATCCTTCACTGTGAAGACACTTTTTAGTTTATATAGTCCCACTTGTTTACTTTTGCTTTTTTCCTTAGTTTTTGGTGTCAAATCCAAAAAATCATCACCAAGACTGAGCACAAGGAGCTTACCACCTATATTTTCTTTGAGGAATTTTAGAATTCCAGGTCTTACATGCAACTCTTCAATCCAGTTTGAGCTAATTTTTGTGTACAATGTAAGAAAGTGGTCCAGTCTCACTCTTTGGCATATTGCTGTACAGTTTTTCCAACCACCTATCACAGAGACTGTCCATTCCCCATTGTATATTCTTGGCCCCTTTATTGTAAACTAACTGAACAGATATACGTGGGTTAATTTCTGGGCTCTCTGTTTGGTGCCATTGGTCTATGTGTCAGTTTTTATAGTAGTTGGCCATTTTAAGTCTGGGTCAGCCTTTGGGATATCTAGGAAATAATATGCAGTTGTATATATAACACCAGAGTTTATGTCAAGATGTTACTTTAGTCAGATCAGCTTCCTCCAAGATTTGGACTACGTAATATGGAATATGGACAGTATAATTTTGTTATAATCGGGGAATAATGGAGCTAACTTACATAGAAAAGTAGAGATGACATTATGTCGGCTGGGTTATAGAACAGAGCATACAAGAAAAGAACAGGACCGGGAAGCTGTTAGGAAGACTATAATCCTCACCCTTCTATCTGCCTGCCTCTTGTATTCATTAGGCCAACGACTGGGGCCCTACTCCTTTAACTCTCTGTCTCTCTATCCCTTCTGCCACTACAAGAATAATTCTTCTCAAACAAAAAGGTCCCCATATCATTCTTCAGTTTAAAATGCACCAAATAACTAACCATAATTCTTTTCCAAATTTCATAACGTGTGAAGCTTATGGCTGTCAGAACCCTGTTTCCTTATGACTTAATTTTTGGGCATTTCTCTCACCTTTGCATTCTATTTTAATATGTATTGAATCCACTTCAATTTCTGCAAATATGCCTTGTCTTTTTGCCTCTGGTCCTTTGACGATCCTTGTGTTTCTTTTTGGCTATTCCAATGCCTCCCTAAAGCTAAACTGCTTAAGGACTTAAACCATCTCTTACTTCTCTCTGTGTCTATGGTGCCTCGCATAGCACAAGGCACATACAGGCACATAATAGCTGCCCTCCCTTTCAGATGCCAGATTCTTTAAGCAGCATCAGAAGTCACATCTATTTCACGTTTATGCTTCTCACTGGGTCATTGGCAAAGTACTTTATACTTGGTTTCCTCAATCAATTCTTGCTGAACTCAGTGGAAGGAGTGATAGAACCGTAAACCCCTATAATCATTTAAAATAGGGAAATTATATTCCAAGTGTTACAAAATGGGTATAAATGAGCCATATGTGTTGATTATATATGGAGACTGAATAAGCTATAAAGCACACATATGGAAGAACACGACTACTGTATTACCCAATGTGAGTCATGTAAAACTAATATGCTAGCAATAAATGTTAATTAAACATTCAATTAACAATTTGCTTGTCCTTTGAAAACTCAGAATGATTTGAAAGGGATTATTTTGGTCTCTTAAAAGCACTTTCCTGGTAAATTTAAATAGATTTTTTTTCTCTCCATTAACTTCTTTAAAGTATATGGAGGCCAGCAAAATTACTCTACTGACTTCAAAGTTTGGCTCTTTCAGTTAAAAAGATGCTTTGTGTAGTATTTAGAGGAGCCCACATATGACCTATACTGCTTTCTTTCCAAAGGGTTTGTGTCCTCCGCTCTCCATCTGGTCACATGTGCACATATGACGCAGATCAGTTATTCCAGTGCATTTGTTTTGGGGGAGTTTCAGGTCCACTTCCCTAGCAATTTTATGTCTGGGAATCCTGGAGCTGTCCAGGTCACCCATAAGGTCCTCAGCATTCTGCAGAGACTTCACTTAGAACAAGTCCGCAGACTCTATGGGATCAGGAATTACCTATCTCATACGCTGTCCTCTCTAGTGCCTGGTACTAATCAAGATAGATAGTGGGTGCTTAATAAACATTTGCTTACTGGGAAAAGGGAGTATGGATTTATGGGGGTAATAACATATGTATTTCCTAGGATTATGAGTAACTCTCAAAGATATTTTGAAGAATAAAGATTATGCCACTTAGTCACAAGCAAAACAAAACAAAAACTGTGTTTGCACTAATCTGCAGAACTTCGGGATGACCTAAACTAGATCCAAATAGCATTCACCATATGGCAACAGAATTCCATTACACACATGGTATCTGACCTCAGGTGGAGGAAAATGGGTAGGAAAGAAAAACTATACAGTGACATGCACTTTCTTGCCTCAATTCTAAGGTACGTATTACTCCATAATTCAACATCTCTAAAATAAGAGCTCATTTTCAAATCAATGACATTCATTGAAATCAAGAGGATCTGAAGGAATGGAAATTTGCTCCCTATTAGCTGAGTACATCAAGGAAGGAAATCTCAGAAGAAAGTGCTTCAACGTCATTACACAGGCAGATAATTTTACAAGTTGTTGGAGGGACAGAGCCCTTCTGACAATAAGCAACAAAAATTCTGAGAATGGCAAGCAGCCTCAAGCACTCTAACTTGTGTTTTCATCAAGAGAATGTTTGCCCTGAGCAAGCAAAGAGGAGCCCTGCAGTTTGCCTTGAGAAAGGCACCAGGGGTTTTTCTCAGTCACTTTGCTTTAAATCAGGGAAAATGGAAATTTTCCAGCTGGTAAGAATTAGGTTGGGGAAAGTGTTACAACAACCGGGGACCCAGGATATTTCAGGAAAGTTCAGTTTTCAACATATTACCGCCATCCTCAAACAGGTGGCAATGATGCCACAGATGCCACAGGCTGCACGTGAGTAAATCTGGTCATCATTGTTCATATGGTCGTTTTCGTTGAGTTATGTTCGTACTACAGGTGTCACGTGTAATTACCAGTTAAAATGTCTTTAAGAATTACATTATGATTCTGCGCCGAAGTGAAAAGTTGTGTGTTCAGGGAGATACAGAAACGATGCAGCAGGACTATGTCTAATAGTCTAGAAGCAAATTTCCATCCTAAAAGGAAGGAACACAATTATTTTTCTTCTTGGACAGCAAAAACAAGGTGATTTTTTGGTGCTAAAGAGGAAAGGCCCTACAAGAAGATAAAGATTACCTGTTATAAAGATTATTTATGTGTTCTCTGCTTTGCTTCTATCAACCAATAATGTGCCACGCAAGAAAGTGCCAGTAACAAATTTTGCAGAACAGATGTTAGTAGCTTGTGAGAAAATCCCAGAGTCTAGAGTGGACCACTTTTCAAAGAAATGCTGCGTCACTCTGCTCTTGAGGGTACAGAGGAGCATTTTTTGTGACAAAACACAGATCGAAACGTAGATCAACAAATCAATCAAAGGGATGCAGAGAAGTTGAACTCTAAATGTGAATTGCTTTAGAAATTTGTGAAGCAATTTATTTCTCCAATTTTAACATACCCACAAATACGAATGGTAAGAAACCTACAAGAAAAATATCTTTAAAAATCTTTGTAAGCATTAGGTCACAATTCTAAGAGATGAAGTATTATGTCACAGTTTAAGGGGAAGCATGTGTTTTTCTTTGGGAGTCATAGTGGTATCTAACATTAATAAACTTACATTCTATTTTATTTAAATGCTGGCTGGATGCTGAACTATTTGGAACTCTTGGGGTTAAGGTGGGAGAGGTAAGTGTTCATCAGAAATACAAAATCTAACCTTGGCGGTAAAAAGAAAGACTAAATCAAAAAGACCAAAAGACATTGAAAAGAAGTGTCTCATGTGGCCTAAAAATAAAACCACTCTCATTAATATAGTTAAATAAACAGTACAAACTGATCCCTGAAGCGCTTCCATTTTTGGAGTTCAGCCTTGGATGCATTTGCCCTTGTCTGAAAAACAGCCTATTTTAGAGTTCATTCTCGTCAGTGGGGTTTTGAGGGAAGACACAGGAGAGAAAAAGTACATATCTAAGCAGCTGGATGATCTAAACCAGCCCTAATGCCTCTTAGAGCAGTAGTTGTGGCCATACTATGGCCTCTCCCATTTGAATGGTAACGTTGCTGTTCTGTCCTCACACATAGCCCGGGATAGTGCTGGATTTATGGGGGAGTGGACATCATCTAGTGCTGGCAATGTGTACCATTCTGGCAGACCATTCATTTTAAAGCAGCAGAATATGTCCGTTGCAGTGATTTTAGACCCTGCTCAATACCTACAAGAGCATTTCACTGGGCTACCAAATTAAAGTATGCTGGCTTTCAGGACTCTCCATTCTTCATTTCCTTTTGGGTCGCCACACCCTCTGGGAATCAGTCTAGCTCTAAGTGATTCAGGCAATGAGGCTTCCATTTCTTCCCCCGGGAAACTAATAACAGTCTAATAGACTGCTAGGAAATTGTTTCTGATATTCAGCCTGCATTTTCTTTTCCCTAATTGCATCCCATTACCACATTCTAAACAATTTTTCTTTGTCCTTTATACCCTACAGATTCTTGTCTAGGACCATTTCAATTTAGCCAAGCTTTATAAATGGAATTGTTTTGTTCTTTGTTTCTACTGAAAGTCAAACTCTCCTGTTTCTAGTTTACTTGCCTGATATTCTGCAAACTCCCCAGCTGCTGACTGTTACTATGAAAGCTGAAAGACCTCTGTTTACTCAGCATGGTCTGACCAGACAAGCACAGGAAATAGTATTGCTGCCCTATTTTGAATGCAAAAATTCAGTTAATATTATGTTGGCTGTATATTACTATTTCAATTTATTTCTAACCAGACAGCCCTCTGTCTACATCTTTTCCATCTACATACACATTTAAAAAATTCACGTTATTCAAATTATCTTCCCCTAAATATATTTTTTGATTTCTCTTATGCAGTTTTTGCCTTGCATTATGTTTTGTGTCCCTGCATGTGTTTTAATAGACCACAGTTTACCAATAAATATCAAATAAGTAACAACTCAGCCCAATTTTATAGTATAAACAGCCTGTAAAGACTAAAACCACACTCTAAAATAAACATCACTAATCTCAAAGTTTCTCATGTTAAAATTTTATGTAAGACTTTTTGATGTCTATAATCACTTTCACATCTATTACTTTAGTTAACTCAGATCTTAACACTGTGATTGATTTCCATGATTTCTTTGAGGCCCAAGAGTTAGTAAGTGGTGATGCTGGCATTTACACACACACACACACACACACACACACACACACTCTCTCTCTCTCTCTCTCTCTCTCACTCCTGGAAGCAAATAAAGTGCTCTTGTCACAACATCTCACTTTTTAATGATGCATTAAATATTATTTATGGGAGACTTAACTTGAATTTTGAGCACCATAAATAATGGGATACTGTAAAGTATTTCTAGATTTCAGTCACCCTCTAAAATTAAAAGGGAGAAAAAAAACGAATGAAAAAGACTCATCCACTGCAGGAAAAAAAAATACCCCAAAGGAAGGTTTGCTATCTGTTGTTAATGGAACCATAGTTTCTACAGAATCTCATTAGGAAGAGAGGGGACACCTATGAAAAATTTGCCACCTACTAAATAGTATTGCAAGGTGTCAGAGATAAATGTGTTTTGGTTACTGAAGGATGATAATCTGACTTAAGTCTAGGAAAACTGCCATATAATGAGTTTTTTTGACAGTCTCTGAATATGTAACTTTGCTTGTAGTATTGACTGCAGCATTCACAGTGTAAGGCTTCCCACCACACTTTTCCCAGTCTTTCTGTTTACCTTTCTTGCATAGCAGTGGGAAAGAAGACTAGAAGAAAAATCCTGTGGGCCACATCCCCCAGAATGCTCTAAGAGCATTAAAGCAGCACCTTACAACCAGATGAAGTATTGGGGTTCTTGACAGAAGAGCTTTTATTTATTTGACTTTCCTTGGAGGACAGTAAATAGTCGTGTATCCTTATAAGGGAATCATTCAGTTTTAAAAAAACATTTTTATTTTCTCCCTCTTTCTGTTTCTGCACAGGCTGTTATAATACATCTTGATGGTAAGCAACTTTGCTTCATTCCTGTTTGGAGAACTATAATGATTTTGAAAAAAATTTAAAATTATTCTATTACAATTTTTGATAATTTTTTGACATTTCAAATTAAATGGATATACATTGCAATTTTTGATCTTGGGTAAGAGAATTGATAAGTAAAATGTGAAATGATGGCACTTAACTTACACAAACTCAACTGTGTGGGTCAAAGAGAAGAGAGAATGAGAAAGAAATGAAATTGTGTCGCTGCCTTTTCTGCTCATACAAGTGATCAGAATATGGAGACCTGGATATGCGTTTCTCGGAGTTTTCTCTCAGAGAAAGCTAACACCTCTCATAGAAAGAGCATCTCTATGCCAAGTGTTATACAAAGTTTTATACTTCTTGGTCCTATCTGCCCAATCAGATATGGCTCCATTTATAGCAAAATTCCTCAAAAGAGTGGCCTTTACACACAATTTCAATCATTTTCCTCAAATTCTATCTTCTAATGTTTTACTTTGAATTTATTTTAGGCTTACAGAACAGATGTAAGAACAGTACAAAGAGGTTCTGTATACCCTTCATCCAGATGTATCATTTATGCTACTGTTTCTCTCTTACTCTCATATATACATATTATGTTTTGCAGAACTATTTGAAATGTCCCTTTAACAGCTAAATATTTCAGTGTGTATTTCCTAAAAATAATCTCTTACATAACTACAGTCCAATGATCAAAATCAGGAAATCAATATTGATAGAATCCTATTATCATACAATTGATCCTATTTCTCTTTTGCCACTTGCTTCAAAAGTATCCCTTAAAGCAAATGCTAATGCTAATAATTCTGGTCAAGAATGGAATCCACTGAGTTTTTCTTTTTTTTTTTTTAATTTCAATTTCCAATAGTTTGTTGCTAGTAATAGAAAAATAATAGATCTTGTATCCTGCAACCATTCTAAACTCATTTACTAGTCCTCATGTTTTTGCAGATTCTATCATACTTTTTACATAGATGATCATTTTATCTTTGAATAAAACAGTGTTGCTTATTTCTTTCCAAAGGGATGCTTTTTCTTTTTCTTGCCTTATTGCACTGACTAGAACCTTTAGTACAGTGTTGAATGAAACTGTTAAGCATGTCCATCCTTGTCTTGTTCTAGTTCTTAGGCGAAAAGCAAGTAGTCTTTCATTGTTACGTATGAGGTTAGCTTTAAATTGGACATCTTTTTCAGGATGTGGAAATTCCCTTCTGTAGTGGGTTGAATGGAGGACCCCTAAAAGATATGCTCATGTTCAAATACTTGGAAACTGTGAATGTTATCCTATTAGGAGTAAAGGTCTTTGCAGATATGCCAGTTAAGGATCTTTAAATAAAAGTATTGTGGATTACTCAGGTGGGTCCTAAATCTAATTACAAATGCTTGATAAGAGATTGAGAAGAAGACACAGACACACAGAGGAGAAGGCAAGGTAAAGATGGAGGCAGAGATTAGACAGGTGAACCAGGAAAACCAAGGAATGCTAATAGCCACCAGAAGCTAGAAGAGGAAGGGAAAGGTTCTCCCCTAGAGCCTTCAAGGGGGTGCAGCCCTTGCTGACACCTTGCTTTTAGACTTCTGACCTCCCGAAGCAGGAGATAGTACATTTTTGTTGTTTTAGGCCATCCACCTACTCACATGCTCACACGTGCTCACCGTTTTTTGTTTGTTTTGAGAGGGTTTTTCAGGGTGAGAGCTTTGGGGAGGGGAATGCTTTGTGTGTGTGTGTGTGTGTGTGTGTGTGTGTGTGTGTGTATCAGGATCCAAACTACATCTTCTCAGTGTATATCTTATAAATAATGTGGTCATATAATCTATCAGACTACCTCAAATATTTCTGAGAGTAAAAAAAGGGTATTAATAATACACTGGAATAACAGGGAAAAAAATGTCCCAGCCAACTAGAATATATGCTCATAATGCTCTTGAGTCATTTAAGAGTTGCATTTAATCTAGAAGATAACCAACACCATCTTTTTTTTTAATGTCATTGGAGAAATTGGATTTTTCCTACTGAATATTCCCATTCTGGATTTCATTGATTGCTTCCTGTGGATGTCATTTAACTTGTTCCTTTACTCCCTATACTTCTAATAGACCAAAAATATGATCTAAAGATCAGATTCACATTTTGTGTGTGTGCGTGTTTTGTGTGATAAGAACACTTCATAAGTGGTGCTATATTCTTCATATTGCATCATATAGGGAAGTATATGGTGTCTAAGCATCTTACAATGAGTGAAAATAAAGTTGATGGTGACAGGTAGATCTCTTATTGAAAAGTTCCCCATAAACTTTCACTTAATAGCTTTACCATCCATTAATGAACACTGATCATTTATTTCTTTAGAGATCACAAAACTGTTATTTTTCTAATCCTATTACTCCTTTTGTACACCTTAGCTGGAAAACTTATACATTGAAGAACTGACCTACTAAGTTTACTTAGTTACCCTGAAATATAAGTTTCACTGTAAAGATAGGGTAACTACCCCTTCCTTCTTTCCTTCCTTTTTTTAAATTAATTATCAACTTTTAGGATAGTAAGTGGGTGTTTTGGTCACTTCCAATGAGGTACAGACAGTCCCCAACTTACAATGCTTTGACTTATGATTTTATAACTTTTCCTGGTGTGAAAACAATACATTCAGTAGAAACTGTACTTTGAATTTTGAATTTTGATCTCATCCTGGGCTAGTGATATGCAGTATGATACTGTTTTGCAATACTGGGCAACAGCAGTGAGCCACAGCTCCCCGTCAGCCATGTGGTCACAAAGGTAAACAACCCAGACACTTACAAACATTGTGTACCCATACAACCATTCTTTAATGACATTCTTTCACTTTCAGTACAGCATTCAATAAATTACACGAGATACTCAACACTATTGTAAAATAGGCTTTATGTTACATGACTGCCCAACCATAGGTTAACATAAGTGTTCTGATCACATTTAAGGTAGGCTAGACTAAGCTATAATGTTCCTTAGATTAGGTGTGCTAAATGCATTTTTTTAGTTATGATATTTTCAACTTAGGATGGGTTTATCAGGATATAACTCCATTTTAAGTTAAGGAAGTTCTGTGCAATGATCTTTTGTCTCTCTGCTTTTTCTTGGTATGTTTTAATATCATATTAATTGGGTTTTTTAAATATATTCAATATTTTAAATAGCTGTGGACATTACTCATTGTGATGTATCTGTATCCATCCATTTATTTTTAATATTTATTAAGCATTTGCTTATGTTTGTCTCCTACTAAAGCAATAAAATTAAGTATTACTTTGTGGGTCAACCTAAAAATCTGTTTTTAGTAAGTGAGTTAGCCAATTTGAATTTATTGATATGAACAATGTATGTGTGTGTGTATGTGTGTGTGTATAGACTATCTTTTATACTTCAATTTTCATTTAAAATATTTTATTTTATTTGGTTGTTCTTACTATTGTTCATTAAGTTCATATTTTTCTCTTCTTTGCCCTATTTCCTACACTACTCTTTTCTGTGTGTGCAACTGTATGTTTTGTATTTCTTCTCTTTTAATATCCATTACTAAGATGTCTTTCTTTTACATTTTTCTGTTTCATTACTAATTCTTTCTGTTCTCTTTTCAGATTCTATTATACTCTAGCTCTTACTTCAAAGCTTTTATATTACTGATTTATGCTTTTCTTGAAAGCTTTGATCATTTTCTTAATTTTCTAGAGTAAAAGTACAGTTTTCTAAAATCTAAGAGTACAGGTTTTATCTTCGTAGGGACTATATTTTTCTGGTGTGTTCTCATCTGTTGAAACATTAATTAAATATGTTATGTCTTGTAATTTATTTATATGGGGTTTGATTGTATATAATTGTTTTCTGTTTTAATGAAGGTTTGTTTTTTTTTTGACTCTTAGGAGAATATTCCTACATAGGGGCAGAGAAAAGCCAGAGTAGTTCCACAAATTCATAGCTCATTCTCTGTTATTACTGTGATGTATTCAGAAAAATAGCTCCTTTTTCTTTTCCTTATTTCTTTGCTTGGAGGCTGAGAGTAATTCAGAAAGAGGTCCTGACGCTGTCTCTGAGTGGTCCAGAGCTTTACGCCTTCCACATCAGTGGTCTTATGTTCTAAAACTATGTTTTGTGGTTATGGTAGATCCTGAAGTATTTATCTTCTGGTCCCTTCTCAAGGATCCAATGTGCTCAATTTAGATTCTGTTCTCAATAGCCTTTTCTTTAGTTTCTTCCCTATCCTTCTAAAAGGGAGCATTTGTTGACTACTTTAGAGATTCTTCAGGGTTTAGGCTGCTTCACTACTGTGTGAGAAGGAAAGTGCCTGGTGATTTCTTATAGGTTTTCCCCTTTGTGCAGTTTAGATTCTGTAAAATGTTTTGTTTCATGGGTTCTTTACTTGCCCAGCTTCCTGTGTTGAGTGTTAGCTGAAGCACCGTGTTCTGAGGTCTGTGAGAACTCAGGCCATCAGAGAGTAGGAATCTTAGAATGTTACAAAACTAGTCAGCTTGACTGGTTTTATAAGATTTTTTTGTTTAATGTCACTACTGTCATATTCCTTGTCAGTAAAGAATGCTTTTTAATTTTAATTATCTATGCTTTTAAATTGAAATGATGGGGCTGACCCACAAAAGGATTCAATGATGAAGTCAGGAAAACTTACATTCTGAATTGAAAATCAATAAAAATAAATTCATAATATTTAAGATTAGTTGTTTAATTCAATTAAAGTATAATTTGTTTGTTAATGCCTATAGATAAAGAGTTAATGAAAAATAAAATTTCCATAAGCCAGAATTCAACCTTTCAAGTTGCTTATATTGTAGGAGGGGGTGGAAATAATAATAATATACATAAAGAGATATGTTATTAAAGATAATTTTTAATTATATTTCAATTAATTAGTAATATCCTATGTAGAGGAGAATTAATCTGACAAAACGAATAATAAATAAGTAGCATTTCACTATAACTTTGAAAATGAGTAGAGTGCCTGAATTTACAGTTTTATGGATGTGGGAGGCGAGAGTAGGAATCTTAAAATGTGCAAAGGCAAAGGGAAGAAAATATAAGATGCCTGGAATTCTTGAGCACTAGCTACATGTAGATATAACTTGCTCAGAGAGTGCCCTTTTAAAAGTGTATTTCAGGTAGCTCAGACTAAGATAACTTTCAAAAAATGGTACCCTCTTCACTTATATTATATGAGAATGGGGGTTTGTCTAAGGCCCGTTTGACTGGACAACCCTCAGTTAGAGGGAGTGTCAATATATTATTAGGTATTGAGAAAAGTGTTAAAAATGTAATAATAGAGATTTGTTTTAGAAATGACAAAAATAAACCACTGTGATTTTCAGAGCTGTCATCAATCACTCTTTTTCTGTATCTCTTTGGACGAGTAAACAGACCAATTAAGCATAGTTACCCTCAACTTTCGATACCACTTATTTATTAAATAAATAGTTACTGAACACTTATTATGTCTAAGCCACTTGCTGTGTGGCTGATATTTTTCCTGCAAACTTCCCTCCCTTTCCAGTTCTTATAACAGTGGTTCTTAACCTTAGCCACACAGTAGAACTGGGGATCTTTAAAACAAAAGCTGATGCTTAGGACCCCTCTCTACCAGTTAAATCAGAACTCTTAGGGGTGGTGGTCCACGTTTGAGTATTTATAGTTTCCCAAGACGTACTAATGAGAAGCCAGGATTGAGAGCTACTGTCTTAAAGGACAGACACAGAAGGAAAGGGGAGAATTTTACTCTATGTAAATGATTAATTTTCAGTAGCTTTTATCAGTATTGGTATTTGTGCTGTTTTTCTTCAAATGCATTTCTTCAGCTAACAGTGGTGCAGTTTCTGAAGTAGCCAGTTTGGTTTAGGAATGCAGTCTGCAGTCCTGCACCAGGATAAAGATCACTGGTCCCACCCTTGGCCTTATTAGCCAACAAATCGGACTGATAACAAAACTGGGCAAAGCCCAGTTTTAGATCACAGTGCTAATGAGACCATGAGCACAATCTTAACACAGGACTACTGACTTCATTCTATCCTATGGCCACAGAATGTTCCCCAACATTCAAAACGCTTCCTCTTGGCTGAAATGAACCCTGGGTAATGAGCAGGGACAGACAATGGCAGGTCTGTCATTACTGGTGAAGCATGTTCAGTTATTAGTCAAGAACATGATGTTCGTCTCTGAGAAACAATGCAAACTGAAAAGATGCTAATCAGATAAGGTGTATTCACTCTGAGGAAGAATCAGTACAAATAGTCTCTAAGTCAGCCCAGGCACTTAAGAAATACAACCCCTCAGCAGTTTCCTACTCACAGCATCATGCACCGATCAGCAGCATTAACTTCACTTGGGAGTTAGTTAGACACATAGACCTTCAGATCCCAATCCAGACTGACTGGGCCAGAACCTGATTTTAGCAGGACTCCCTGGGGATTTGTCTGCACATCAAAGTTTGAGAAACAACGGGATAGACCCATAATTTGCAGCATCATCTCTTACCTCAATAATATCATCTCTAAAACCCTTATATTGTTTTAGTACGATAAAATAAATATGTTCCTGGAACAACACAGTCAACTTCTTTCACTTGCTAAGAGTATGATAACATCCATGAAAAATAAATAAAATTAAAAATGGATCACCATTTTTTAATTCATTATCCTCTTTCTGTGAGCCCTGTTTTCTCTAACACTACAGATGTGTGTTCCAGTTGTTATTTATGCAACAGCCTTCCTTTGGATCTATCAAGAATTTTTTAAAACCTCGAATTTGTTTTCTTCTAATACCACAAGACTTTAGAAAACAATTGTCAAAGGCCTTAGTTTAATCTTACTACTTAATTCCTTTAAGCATCTACATAGACTGCAGAGCCATTCCACTGATAACTATGTTTTACTTAATACCCAGTTATCTAGTGAGCCATCAGGTGTGATTCCCCCTTTTGGGAGAGGTCCCAATTACTTCCTTTTTCATTCATTCATACTGGTTTTCTTATTAAAAATTACATTAAGAAAGCAACACTGTATCTCAAATATTTTCTAATTCAAACGGGATATATATGGTACTTTCAGTAACTATTTTCTGGCATATTTGTGTAAAAAAATAATATAGAGTAATATCAACAGCTTTTTCCTTAGACAGTGACGATAAGATTTCTAAGAGTTGATTGACTCTCCTTTCTCATCAGATTAGGTGGTGATACAAAGAGAGCAAAGCTCTGTTGTTAAGCTCTTCCGTGTGTTAGCTCATGCGTTGCCATTAGCAAGCTCTCAGAACACTATAATGTCTTCTCTCACATATATTGTAAATAGGCATGTTTAGCTCTCCCCCACAATATCTGTCAAAACTATCCTTCAACCCGGACCTCTGTCTAGAACTCACCCCTGTTTTGTCATTTTAATATTTTTATATATTTACATAACAATCAGTTACATTCTCTCTACTCCCCCTCAATTTGTTTGCTTTGTTTTTGGGTAACTATTTTTGTACCATAGAGACTTATCACCCAGTAATCAGCTGGATGAAAAGATGAGAAAGGGCATTTTAGAAAAGGGTGTGTCAGTGATCTTCTTATTCTAAACTCCTTTGGTGAATTCTCAGTTCTCACTTACCTCACCCTTTCAGCAGCATTCAATGCATATTACAATTTCCCTCTTCCTGAAATACCTTCTTCCCTTTTATGAGGCCCTGTCTTGGGACTCTCCCTTCCTCACTTGTTGCTCCTCCTGGTACTGTGACTAATTTCTCCCCACCTCCCTTGCCCTGACATTTCAAGGTGCCCCAAGGACTTAGTCCTATGAGCTCCCCTCTTCTTTGTCAGCATATCTCCAGGTGAGCTCATGTAGCTTCATGCCTAATGTCGTCTACATGCAGAAGACTCCCAATATGATACTCTCAGCCCTCACTGCTCCTGTCTCTAAGCTCTTACAGTCAATCTCCAATTCAAACTCTCTACTTTTATGACTGATAGCTTTCTCAAAACTAAGACATCCAGAACCAAACTTTTTTTGCCCCTACACACCCACATACCTGCTCTCCTCCCAATGTTCCTTATCTCAGTAAGTGTAAACTCCACACTTACAGCAATCTTGGAGATATCCTTTACTCCTCTTGAACATAACCCACATGCAATCCATTAACAAATCCTGTCACATCTGGTTTTGAAATTGATAAAGAACTCTCATCATTTCTCCCACTTAACAGCTACCACTTCTACTCAGGTGACACTATTTCCCACCAGGTTTATTGCTGGAGCTTTCTAAATGTTCTCCCCTGCTTCTAGCTTGACTTCCTAAGTATTTAGCTTAACATACCACAGATTTCCTTTTACAGCACAAGTCAATCTTGTCATTTCTCTTTCCTGTCTCACACAGAATAAATGCAAAGTCCTTATGATAATCTAAACATCCTTCTCCAATAAAGTCCCTACTCTCTTTGCACCTTCTTACCATATCACTGCCTGCTCCTCTCATTCCCAGCCAGCCTTCTGGCTTCTTGCTGCTCCCAGGCCATGCCAGGGGCTCTTCCGTCTCAGTGCTTGCTTGCCATTCTCTCTGCCTGGATACTCTCGGCTCACAGCCTTAATTTATTTAGGTGTCCATTAAAATACCATGTTTTCAGAGAGAACTAGTTTGACCAATTCCTTTCTTACCACCAATCTCTCTGCATCCTCTTACCCTGATTTATTTTTCTTCTTAGCCCTTGTGATTACTGATAGTTTTTGTCTGTAGTTGTTTATTGTCCATTTTCCCACCAGAAGGCAAAGACAGAGGCCATATTCACTGCTATATCCGGATGTCTAGAATCTTAGAACTATAGACATTCAATAAATGCAGAGAGTGCA
>JAVSCE010017799.1:0-202159 GCA_032199065.1 Smutsia gigantea | reverse complement strand
GATTTTCATTTCTAAAAATATCCGAGGTGGTGCCATAGTGGCTGGTCCGGGGCCCACACTTTGAGAACCTCTGGGAGAGCCTGCTTCAAAGACCCCAGGTGCTGATCCTCGGCTGATGGTGGGGAGGAGTGACTGGCAGACACAGCTCCCTCAGGTGAGCTTCCATGAGGAGCCTGACACTGGCTTTGCAAGGAGCCGATGTTGGGGGGACAGTGGGGTGCATTTCTGGACTTGCCAAGAAAACTCCCAACTCACCAGAATAATCCCGTACCCCCACAGATTGCCTGGGCTTCATTTCCACTTGTCTGTGAATTCTGAGGCGAGCCCAGTTCTGGCCCTGATCACTGTCCTTCTCCCATGGTGAGGACCCAGGAAGGAGCCACTCCAGTGTCATCTGAGACACTGGTCTTTGGTTGCAGTTTTCCTTCCACCTTGACTTTTCCAAGACCCGCTGGTTCCTGCTACCTTATCTTCCAGAGAGGCTGGGCAGGGTGTAGGAAAGAACACTGGATTTAGACTTAAAAGATTTGGATTCAAGTCCCTGTATGACCTTGGGCATTGCCCAATAATGGGGTAATAACGATCATAGTACAGTTGGCCTTTAAACAACACAGGAGGTTAGGGGCACCCCTCCTCTTCCCGAGCAGTTGAAAATCCACATATAACTTCTGACTCCCCCAAAACTTAACTACTAAAAGCCTACTGCTGAGAAGAAGCCTTACTGTAACACAAACAGTCTGTTAACACACAGTTTGTACGTTACATGTATTATACACTGTATTTTTATAATAAAGTAAGCTAGAGAAAAGAAAATATTTCTTCAAAGTGTTGCATATCTCCAAAAAATTTTCCAGTATATTTGGGTGTAAGTGGGTCCGTGCAGTTCTAACCTGTGTTGTTCAAAGGCCAACTGTACTTACTGTATAAGCTGCTTTATGCTCAAGTGATATGGTGTGTGAATCTTATTCGTAAATCACAGAGTCCTGTCCAAATGTCAGGTCCTGTAGTTTGGTGTGTAACTGTTAGAGCACAGGGCATATTTATGCAGTCATTTGTTTATATGCACATCTCTTCACAGCTGAGAGCTCCCAGAGGCAGGGCTCTGTCTTATTCATCTATTTATCTTTGGGCCCCCTAATGCTTGACTGGAGGCCCAGCAAATACTGATTGATATTCTTTATCAAATAAAGTTTACTCTCTATTCCTAGTTTACTGAGAATTATTACCATGAATAGGTATTGGATTTAATCAAAAGCTTTTTCAGTGTCAATTGATACAATCAGTCATGGGTTTTTTTTCTTAAGCCTGTTGACATGGTGGCACATTTAAATTGATTATTGATGTAATTGGATTAATATCTACCATGTTTCTAACTGTCTTCTATTTTGTGCATTTGTTCTTTGTTTCCATTTTGTATGGGCTTTGCTAGTTTTTAAAAAAAATTGTAGTAAAATGTACAACACATAAAACTTCTAAGCGTACAGTTTAAACATTTTAACAGCTTTTAAGCGTGCAGTTCAGTGGCATTAAGTATACTCACCTTGTTGTATGACCATCACCACCAAACACCTCCAGAACTTTTAAATCTTCCCAAGTAGACAGTCTGTACTCATTAAACAATTGCCTTCTCTGGTGTTTTAAAAAATAGACTTCATTTCTTAGAGCAGTTTTAGGTTCACAGCAAAACTGAACAGAAGGTACAGAGATTTCCCATCTATCCCCTGTCCCCAGACATGCAGAGTCTCCCTCATTATCAACATCCTCTACCAGAGTAGTACATTTCTTACACTTAAAAAACAGGCCAAAGGCCTTAACAGATACCTTACCAAAAAAATAAATAAATAGAGATAACACAGATGGCAGAAAAAGCATATGAAATGTCATCTGTCATCAGGGAAATGCAAATGAGGCCAATATCTGGAACACCGACACCACCAAATGCCAGCAAGGATGTGGAGCAGCAGGACCTCTCATTCCTTGCTGCTGGCAATGCAAAATGGTGCAGCCTCTTTGGAGGACAGTTTGGCAGCTTCTTAGAAAACTCAACGTATTCTTGCCATACAATCCGGCAGTCATGCTCATTGGCATTTACTCAAAGGAGTTGAAAAATTGCATCCACACAAAAACTTTCACATGGATGCTCATAGCAGCTTTATTAATAATTTCAAAAGTTGGCAGCAGCCAAGGTGTCCTTCAGCAGGTGAATGACTACGTAAACTGTGGTACGTTCAGACAACGGAACCGTATTCAGTGCTAAAAAGAAATGAACTATGAAGCCATGAAGGAGGAAACTTAAATGCATATGACTAAGTAAAAGAAGTCAATCTGAAAAGGCTGCATGCATACTGTATGGTTTCCACTATATGAGATTCTGGAAAAAGCAAACATATGGAGATGATAATATCGGTGGTTGAGGGCAGGGAGAATAGAATAGGAAGAGCAAAGGGGATTTATAGGGCAGTGAAAATACTCTGAATGATACTATAATGTGGATTTCATCTGTATTTATGAGAAAGATTAGTCTGTAGTTTTCTTTTATTGTAATGTCTTTGTTGGGTTTTGGCATTAGGGTAATGACGGCCCCAGGATGAGTTAGGATGTATTCCCCCTGCTTCTATCTTTTTGGAAGAGACTATAGATTTAATTGGTATAAATTCTTCCTTAAATATTTGGTAGAACTCACCAGTGAACACATCTAGGCCTTGTGCTTTCTGTTTTGAAAGGCTATAAATTATTTATTTGATTGTGTTAATAGACACAGGCCTACCCAGATGGTCTGTTTCTCCTTGTATGAGTTTTGGCAAGTTGTGTCTTCAGGGAATTGGTCTGGGTTTGTGAGCATAGAGTTGTTCACAGTATTCCTTTATTATTCTTTTAGTGTCCATGAGATCTGTGGTTATGTCCCTTCTTTCATTTCTGATATTAGTAATTTGTGTCTTCTTTCTTTTTTCCTTAGCCTGATTAGAGGCTTATCAATTTTCTTGATCTTTTCAAAGATCACTTTCTCTTCAAACAGTGTCTTTTGCCTCTTAACATGTTTTGTAATTTTTCTTGATAGCTGGACATGATATGCTGGGTAAAAGGAACAGCAAATAGGCCTTTAATAATGCTGTGGTAATGTGTTGGGGGGGTAGAGCATTCTATAGTCCTATGATATGGTCTCAGTCTTTTAGTGAGCATGTGCCTCTGGATTGTAAACTTCACACATGATTCTCAGTTTTTGCCTTCCCTTTTGGTGAGACAGGATGGCTAGAGGAGACTGGAGCTGGTATTTCCCTTCTCTGATTTGGGAGGATGGAGCTATATGAAAGTGTAGGGGCCTCCTTATGACCTGGTTGCCCTGGAGTTCTGAACTCTGACTTTTCCACACTGAGCCTCCAGCGATTTGTTTATTATAGTTCAGGTTTTCCTACCTCTGCACTGGTTCCCTCAGAAGCTGATTCTTGTGGGTTTCTTCACTGAAGAGACTGTTGGTCTCATTAATTTTGGGGGCAGCAGCTTGCTCTGTGACCTTACTTCTCTTACAGACATACAGAGAGTTGTTGACTTTTCAGTTCATTCACCTTTTTACCTTTTGATAGGAGAGTGTAGTGACTTCCAAGGTTCTTACTTGCCAGACCACAAACCGTAAGTTTCCCTTCTCTAGTTTTAATTGAGCACTTTTTTATTATTTCATTTTACCTCTCCTCTTAGCATGTTGATGTCTTAATTTGTTTTAGAGGTTGCCTCAGAGTTTTAACAAATGTATTTTTAATTAATGTGAGTTCATTTTCAAGTACTGCTATACCACTTCACATGCAGCACAGATACATTTCCCCCAATTTCTTCCTTCCATCTCTTGTGACATTGCTGTCATTCATTTCACTTTCCCATGTGTGTAATCATACAATACACTGTTACTGTTGTTCCTTTAAACAAAGTTATATTTTAGGTCATTTAAGAATAAGAAAAATAAAAGATCTTATTTTGCCTTTGTTTATTCCCTCTCTCATGCTCTTCTTTTCTTTATGTAAATTAAGTTTCTGACCCATTTCATTTTCTTCCTGCCTGTGGAACTTCTATCATTTTTTGCATTGGCAAGTCTGCTGGTGATGAATTCCCTCAGTTTTTGTTTGTTTAAGGAAGTCTATGTTTCCTTCACTTTTAAAGAATAATTTCACTGGATATAGAATTCTAGGTTGGTGGGTTTTTTCTTTCAACATTTAAAATATTCCACTCCATTCTCTTCTTGCTTGCATTGCTTCTATTTGTAAATTTTCCATGGCTCTTGTCTTGCTCCACTGTAGGTAACATATGCTCACTCTCTGGTTTCTTTTAAGATTTCCTCTGTGACTTTGGTTGCCTGTAGTTTGCATGTGATGGGATTATTTTGTTTGCTTGCTTGCTTGGTTTTTTTCAGCATTTTCTCTGCTTGGTGTTCTCTGAGCTTCCAAGATCTGCTTTGAAACATTTTGGCCATTCTTATTTCAAATGCTTCTTCTGCTCCATTTTCTCTTTCTCATCCTTCTAGTATTCTAATTATGCACATGCTACACCTTTTGATGTTATCCCACAGTCCTTGGATGTTCTATTCTGCTTTTGTCAAGCTTTTTTCTCTTGGCATTTCAATTTGGGAAATTTCTGCTGACCGATTTCCAAGCTCACAGATTTGTTCCTTGACAGTGTTAGTCTTCCAATAAACTCACCAAAGGCATTCTTCATTCTATTACAGTGTTTTTGATTTCTATCATTTGCTTTGAATTCTTCCTTAGAGTTTCCATGTCTCTGCTTATATTATCCATCTGTTCTTGTATGTTGTCCACTCTTTCCCTTACAGTCCTCCACATATCAATCATATTTATTTTAATTATCTTTCCAATATCCAACACGTGTATCATATCTAAGGCTGGTTCTCATGACTGCTTTGTCTCTTGAGACTGTTCTCTCTTGCCTTTTGTCATGCTTTGTAATTTTTTATTGAAAGTCAGACATCTATTGGGTGATAGGAACTAAGGTAAACACGTCTTTAGTGTGAGAATTTGTATTAATCTGTCTAGGAGTTGGGCTGTATTTAATGTTTGCTGCAGCTACATGTTCCAGCGGCTTCAAATTCCTTTAATGTCCTTGTTTCCATCTCCTTTTGAACTTGGGCTTCCCTATGTACTGCTCCTCAGGGAGAGTCTGTGTCTTACAAATCTTTCAGCTGTAATCACTGTTTTTATATTGGAGTCCCTATAAGTGTGGTGGCTTTGCTATTCGTTAGCTTTGCTTCTTCACTGAGGCAAATTCTTAATCTTTAAAATACGGATGTTAATAGTCCCTTGTGGGGCTATACTGGGGATTAAATGAAATCCTAAATGAAAACACTGAGCACACCATCCTGATATAGACTAGATTCATGCTTGTATCAATGGGCCTATTTGGCTCTAAATCATTAATTGCTACTGGTTTAGTTGGATGGTGACCTAGAGTATGGCTTTGCCTCCATCGTCCACATAGTTAGAACTAGAACTCATCTCTTCTCATCTCAGCTCAGCTGTATGAATGTGTCAATAGGCAAGTTTCTTAAAAATAAATGAGGTGTGCCTTCCAGGTACCCCAGATGCTTCAAGCAATACCTGATGACATATTTAAGTACAGGACCTGCCAGAGCCACCCCCCTCTCTTGAGAAAATAATAACCTCCCTAATTGTACACTGATCCAAGATACATTCTCCCAAGTAAATAATACTCTGTTCAGAAGCATCCTAATTAGGTATTTACCTTAGAGGTTGCAGTGGCTTCACACTGCTCCCCAGGGAAGCATTAAGCATCATATCAGGGCCTACACGACCGAAAAACAAACCAGTGTCAAGAAAATAAACCTATCGATGATTTTCCATGAGAAGCCAGGGACGGGGCTCTGAGGAGGAGGCACAGCTGGCCAACTGTAGGGTCAGGCTGCCACCTTGCTTGACTGGAGTCCACCCCCTCAAAGACAGCTGCAGGCCAGGGTAAGAGGCAGCCCCTCCTCTCCGGACCCCCAAAGACAGGAGTTGGGGCTCTGCCGGTGACGCCTTTTGTCCAGTCACAGATGGCTAAAACAACAGCTGTCCTGTGAGCAGGGGCTCCAGCCATTAGGAGTCATGTTTGGCAGGAGGCGAAGAGGTCCTCTTAGTGACCTTCTCCCCATTCTCATTGTTCCCAGAGAGCCTTGGACAGCCTTGCCTGAGGATGGAGAATTACGTGCTTCCTGTTCCTTCTCCCTTCACTCTCCTTTTCTGTCTTCTCTCTCTCCCTCCGTCTCCCTCCTCCCTCCTCCACTGCTATCTCATTCTCCCGCCTTCCCCTCTTTCCTTTACCATCTCCCTTTCTTCCCTCAGCACCCTCTCCCCCTCTAACTTTCTTTCTCTCCTCCCTCCACCCCCTCTCCTCCTCCACTTCCCTTCTTCTCTTCTGGAACTCTAGGAGGCCCAGACAGTCCTCACCACCCACCTAGCCAATGTCCCCTGGCTGGGCAGTGGTGGCCCTGAGGCAAGCCCTCCTCAGCCTCTCCCCAGGAACTGACAGGAGATGCTCCTCCAACCTCATTCTTGTGCTTGCAGGCACGACCCACTGTGCCTCAGGACTGAATCATCCAGGCCAAAGATTTCTGCAGACACACTGTGAGGTACACAGGAGCTGCCCTTGAGAGCGCGCAGATTGCACACTCAGAGGTGGGGCCAGTGAGACTTCTCAGCACACTGGCGACAACCAGTGTCACAGTCAATGCAGGGAGCTTACAGCGCTTGGGTCTCCTCGTCCCACCTGCCTGGGAACCTACACAGGCTGGTTCTCTCTCCATGACCCTAGCCTGCTGCTGCCTGTCAAGGTGTGGCTAGCTGAGGGTACTCACCCTCCTCTTGCCCTGCCAGAGGACCCTGACCGTGGCCCTCTGCCCTGTGCGCTCTTGGGGTCCAGATTGCTAACATCCTGTTCCCTCCCCAATTGATATCCTGATATATCTCAAAGATGCCCCTCTGCAGTGAATAACAGCTCTAACATTATCATACAGCACAGCTTAGCCTCTAATTCCATACTCCCCAAGTTGGCACAGTGAGAAAATTCATTGACGTAGTTTTCTCAAAACAAGCAGAGCTTCCTTTTCTCCAGTGATGACTTCTGCAGCCATTCCTGGAGCAAGGCAGCATTAAAATAACCGTTTATCTTGCTCCTGACCCCTGGAGCAGTAGAAAATATATTTGCATAATTGTTGCAGGCATTCCTTTGTTCACTCTAGATACATTTATCGTGGCAGACCGTGCGCGGGGCACTGAGCTGGGATATGTAGACACAAAGACGAGCAAGATCGACACTGGTTCATTGACCGCAGCCACCGGTGACACGGCCAGGGTGATATGGTGCAGTTTAGCAGGTGCTGGGTGAACGCACTGAGGATGTGGTGATGTTTGCCCCGATGATGGAGTGGAGGGCAGGGAGGAGAAGGTGTAGTGCTGTGACTCTCAAAGGTGGGTGTCTGGACCCTCAGCATCAGCACCATCGGGGAGCATGTTGGAAATGCACATTGTCAGCCCGACCCCCACCTTCTGAACCACGATCTCTGGGGTTGGGGCCCTGCAGCCTGCATGCCAAGAGGCCCTGCAGAGAATCTTAGAGCCACTTAAGTTTGGAAGCCATTGGCACCATGGATGCTGTTTCTGCCCTCCCCGAAGCCCTTTACAGGTTAGTGCGAGCAGCCCCCAGCTGCCACGAATGTGGGCTGCTAACCCCTCCCAGCTGCCCTCTTCTCTGGAGAATTTCCCTTGGCCCAGAAGCTGCCTCACCTCGGGGGGTCACCTCCAGCCCCACCCCCACGGATCATGGCCAGTGACTGATGTGGGCTACAAAGAGCCATTGTCTCTGCCTCAGCTGGTGTGTGGCTGGCTCTGGGGTGCAGCGTATGACCTGGAGCTCCCCGAATTCTCAGACTGAAGCTTGTCCCCAGCTGAGTGCACATACTTGCTTAGCTTGTTCCCTCCCCTCCCCTGCTTGTTTCACACCCTTCTCCGGAGACCACCCCCACTAAATTACTTGAACAATAAACCCTGTCTCAGGCTCTGCTTCTAGGGACCAAAGTCAGAGGCTACATTGAGGAAGGAAAGCTTGAACAAGGCTGGAGGGATATATACAAGCATGTCAGTCAGAAAGGCGAAGAACACCAGCAGCTGGATTTGTACATATCAGGACAGAAGGGCAATAATTTAATATGGCTGACATGATCTGAACATGCATTTTTCACGGGTGGAGACTCAAGTATGCTCTCCCAGGCAGTTTTTGGTAATACTTCAAAGAGGCAGCCTAATCAATCACTTCTGATTCCCCAGCTGTTTTTTGGAGCCATCAGAAAGGCGAAGAACACCCAGGCAGAGGGAACTGAGCGTGCAAGGGTGCGGAGGCGTGAGCCGGCATGGCAGGCAGTACACGGGTGATGTGGGGTGTCTGGGGCAGAACTTGAAAACTTTCTAAGTCCTACAAAGGAGTATTGATTTGTTCCCCATGGGCGGTGGGATGCCAGTAAGAGGGAAGGGAGGACAGAGTGTGATTCAATTTGCATTTTGGACAAAGTACTCTGGAGACAACAGTGGAGAGAGAGAGAGATTAGGGAGTGGAGAAAATGTTTTGAAGGATATCTCAGGAGTCCCATCCTAGATGACAAGGGCCATCGATGGAGAAAGGTTGAGAGGAGAAGATCGGCTCATGAGAGATGCAGACGGTACAATCACTGTCCTCTGCATGGGGCCACCAGCCACTCGAGTCATTTTTCAGTAGCACAGGGAGAGAGATATGGGGGATACTAAGTGGTTGGGGAATGAATGAGGTGGAGGAGGGGTGAAAGGGGGCACAGAAGCAGTTCCATGGAGCCTGGCTGCTATGGGGAGGAGACAGCCAGGCATCCCTCTGATCCCCTGCACCCCCGCAAGGTCCTGCTCAGGACCAGTAGCAGGTCACGGTCATGCAGGATAGCCAGTCACAGCTGGCTTCAGGCTGTGCATCCAGCTGCAGCAGAACCACCTGGACACAGGAGATTGTAGCAGTGACCTCAGCCTCATACACCTGAGCTACCTCCCAGCACAGAGGGTAACCACATGCAGAAGCTTAGGAGATATGTGAATATATCACATTCCCAAACTCTCAACACCTTGGTGGGATACCAGCAGCTGGATTTGTACATATCAGGACAGAAGGGCAATAATTTAATATGGCTGACATGATCTGAACATGCATTTTTCACGGGTGGAGACTCAAGTATGCTCTCCCAGGCAGTTTTTGGTAATACTTCAAAGAGGCAGCCTAATCAATCACTTCTGATTCCCCAGCTGTTTATTGGAGCCATCAATCATGATGAGCTCTCTTGGCGTTAATGGAAATGTCGCCAGTGCTTCTATAGGATTCTCCCTGCACCTTAGCTTTAAATAACGAGATTATTATTTTTGACATGTTATTCAAGCTGGAATTTTTCCTCCCCTATTGTCTTGTATCTGGGAGACCCTCACCTTGAAAGCATTCTCCTTTTGGTCTACCCCGAGGAGGGTCAATTTGCCTTGGATTTGGGGACTGGAACTAGGCCAAGATGCCTTTACACAGACTAATTAGGGTTGGGCTTAATTACAGGTGTTCTAAAATTTTTGCGAAGGTTGCAGTGTCTCTCCTGATGCTGAATACGTATCATCTTCCCGAGGCCAGGGGCGCCGTGTGCTCGGGCTTCCCCAGGGAGCTGACAAGTCGCTGGGATTCCTAGTGAACTTCATGTGGGTGTAGTGCTGAATAACCTTGGTGATCTGTGAAGTGGTCCTTCTTAAATTATGAAGAATATATAGAAATAGTGGCTAGCTATACCTCCCAGTGATTATTCTCTTTGACCAAGAAAATCTGTGACTCAGAAGAGCAAGTGCATGTGTTCCAAACCAGTCCCCTAAAATGAGCATTCCCTGAGAACTGGTGAGATGAGAGGGCTGAGCAGAGAGGAGAGGAATGCACGAGTCAGTGAATGAATGAGTGACTGAGCGGAGGGGTCTGCAGGCGTGAGTAGTGGCCGGGAAGAGAGAGCAGGAGAGCACATGGGGCCCAGACACCCCTTGGCCTGGCAGAGTCCCGTTTCAGTCTGCAGCTCCATAGTTTTGTCTACTCTGACTTGACTCTGACCCTGGGTTCCAAAACTCTTCCCTGCTGACCGTCCCTGTCAGCCTGCCATTACTGCTAGCCTGTCTGACCAGTTTGGGGATTACTGGGCCCCTGTTACATTTCTCCTTTTGGCTCATTCCCCCCGAGGAGTGACCAGGTGAAGCGTGTCTGCACAGAGGGCAGGAAGAATGGGGTCCAGGGCTCAAATCGACCCCCTCACAGCCTCACTGTAAGATCCGGAAAGACAGAACCTGTCATGTGGACAACGGGGTCTGGGATGACAGTATTTGTTGCATTTTCCACACTTGCTCCATTTCCCGTCCCCGCTGCCAGTTCCAAGGAAAGAGAATGTGGGTTGAATGAGTGCTTGAATGAATAAAGGAGTAAATGTAGTTTAACTGTACTTTGCTTATTCTCCCATTGGACTGTCATTCTCCTCCCCGGTTTCAAATGCTTTCCACCCGCCCCATTCTCCGGCCCACCTGCACCATCTTTGAGACTCAGCTCAAATGTCACTTGTACATGTCTTCCTTTTAATCTTTCTAAAAGACAAACATGATCCTGTGACCTCTTTATTTAGAAACTTTGAATGCTTTCTCATTGTTACAAATCCATTCAACAAATGCTGTACTCCTCATGCAAACAGTGCGATGTGTCTCCCAGTGCCTGGGACTGAGCCTGGTACTGGGCAAGACTGTGGATAAAGTCTGCCTCCTCTTCAAACTTACATTCTAGTGGAAGCGCTGAACAAGTAAAAATAAACCAGGTGGTAGCACTCGGAGCACATGGTCTTGGACTGGCAAATGGAAGGTCCAAGTGAAGTGCTTCTTTGTAGACTGCACTCTCAACTGGTTCACCCCTGCTGCTTGTTTGAATCTTTCTCTGCCTTTAATATACACAGCTTCAGTTTTCCTAGAGGGTCCCAGGAAGCTTGAAGCATCTGGGTCAGTAGTTTGCACCAACTATGAAATGGAACTTGCAAGGGGCATGCCAGTGACTGTGGTTTAGGGTGAATAAAGGCCTTGATCAAGGGACCCCCTGAATGGTATATTTGTCCAGGGCCTGCTGAAGAAAGGCAACTGGATCTAGGGGCCACCTCCCCTACTCTTCTTCAGCCTCTGTTTTCCCTCTCCTCCTTTCAGATCAGTCTGTGCAGACATGGTAGTTGGTGAGCCACGAGGAAAAAAATTTTTTTCAATCCTAGGAGCCAAGAGAGCTTGGTTCTAGTCCTATCGCTGCCTGGGTAACCTCAGGAAAATGTCTTTGTGGGCCTGGATTTCCCACAAAATCCTGAGATGACAGGGTTATATTAGATGACCTCTGCGGCCCCTTCCAGCTTCAAGTTTGGCCAGGCATCTTACCTCCCCTGAACTTGGTGAGTCACTGATCTTTAGCAGCTTCCCCAGGGGCAGGTCTGCACTGAATAGTAGTTGAATAGTAGCTGTGATTTGAAAAACACTGGCACGGTTGGGGGTGGGCTCTTATTTAATTAAGACTTTCAGATGATCTGTTGCATCTTGCAACACCTACCCTCTCAATCCACTCTCTGCTACTCGTAATCAAGAGGAAGGCAGAATTCCAAAATAAGAAAAGTACAGGCAGAACAAACCTGCAGTCTACTGAGGTGGTCATTAGTGCTTATCCGGCTACCTTCTGGTTAAGCGATAGGATCGTACTTCCTGACCCCCATATGGTTGGACGGGACCATGCAATTAGTTATAGCCAGTAAGTTGGGAGTGGAAGTGATGTGCATCACCAGAACATTTAGGTTACAGTGGAAACCCTTCAGAGTTCTTGACAATGTTTGAGAAGGAATCTGCTCTGTCAGTCTGGATCTCTGAATGACCATGTTAAGCAGATCCTCCACCTGACCCTAGATAGACATGTAACATGAAGGAGAAATACCCTTTGTTATATTAGGTCACTGCAATTTAGGGGTTGTTTGTTATTGCAGCATGACCCCATGTATCCTGACTATTACACAAGCCCAGATTCCACTGAGGGTAGTGGGGAACATGGCTACTTTCTTCTGAGCAATTTTCATTAATCCTTCATAGGTGAGAGCAGTAAACACAAGATGCCTACTTGTAAGCCAAACTGGGTCTTTCCTTCCCATCTTCCAGTATGCAATGCTCAAGGATAAAGAGGCCTGGGGAATGTACTATGACTGTGGTGATCTGTGCAAATTCCTGCTGTACCAGTCCAGGCTCCTTAGAATGAAGGACTCTCTGTCCTCTGCCTCATCTCCTCAGCCTGGCTCTGCACTCCACAACAAGGCTTTTTCTTTCCCTAAGAGCCCTTCCTGAGTCAGATGAATGAGGGAGAAGTCAAGAAAGGGAAAGCAGGATAGCTTGATCTTTCAGCAATGAGTTTGAAGGTTCTTCCCAACTTATTACTTTACCCACCAGGCATAAAAGAAAATATTCATTAGGAAAGTATCTTTAAGAGCCCATGTGATGGCTGAGAACTTTCCTCATTGTTTGTAGTAATGTGCGTAGATGACATGATTTACTATGGATAGAATCAAGAGGAATTATTAGTGCAGTCCAACCCACTCTTTGCCTCAGACGTTTATTACCAGGGAAAGCTGATTACATGCATACAAATGTTAATGTCTAGCCAAGATCCCATAGTGGATGATTTGAGAAAATCAATAGTATGGACTTAGGAAGAAATTTTAGCAAAAAATTTTCTGTTGAGAAAACTACAGTTAACAATCAGTCACATACTATTACATTAGCTCATTATCCCTGGAGTAGAATTTACGGGCATGTCCAATATAGGACCAACAGGTAGAATGGATATAAACCCTCTGGACATGCCCCATTGGTACCAATGTCCCTGGCTGGGTCCCAGGTTTCACGTTAGAAGGCTTAACTTCAAGACCCTCCTCAGCTATTACTACTCTCAACCCTTAAACAAATTAGTTTATTTCTCTGAGACTTCATTTCTTTATCAACAAATGATAAATTTTTCTTCTTCTTAAGTGAGGCTCCACTGCTGGTCCCATTCTCCCACTTAAAGATTTCCACTGGCTTCTCATTGCCTTGCTGCTTTGTCTAATGCGGTAGCCACTAGCCATATCAGGCTATTCCAGCTTCACTTTATATTAATTAAGATGAAAGGTAATTAAAGATTCAGTTCCTCAGCTGCACTAGCCACATTTCAAATACTCAACAGCCCCCTGTATCTGGTGGCTACTGTATTGAACAACGCAGATATAGAACATTTCCCTAGTTGTAGCAAGCTTTATTGGACACCACTGGATAGCATTAGATTTCAAATTCTTTGTTAAAATGAAATTTGTGAGAAGGTCTCAGATGAAATGTTCTGTTGAAACTAGGTGTGGGGCCAGGGTGCTGTCCTGTTTTCTCAAGAGAGCAAGCTCATGCCGACCCACTCTGTATGCACATTCCTGTCCTGTTTCTGGCAGCACGGCTGCCTGCAAAGCTGAGAACAGTCCCCAGTGCTGAGGGGAAGGACCCTGGTGGGTCAGGGCCTGAGCTCAGGGGCCCCTCCTTCTTCCCTCTCAATATATTTGTTAGGTACCTACTGTAAGCATGGCAGTACTGGGGACAGAACCCTGACAAAGCAACACAATCCTTTACTCTCATGAAGTTCAAGCTCTAAATAAAAAAAATAATAATAAGTAAATATATATTTTGTCAGATGGTGCATGGAGATAATTAAGCCTGGTAAGGGGAGAGGCGGAGTGGGGGTGAGATAGGAGAGCAGTGCTGAGGGGTCACAGTGGAAAGAGGGCGAGCAGGTGGTCCCAGGGAGGGTGAGTGAAAGGCCGTGCAGAGAACCATGTCAATGTTCGGCTGAAGTTGGTCTGGCCGGAGGGGACGGCAGGCACAAGGCTCTGCGGTGGGCGGGTGCTGGACGGGTTGAGGCCAGACTGAGCAGGACCTTGGAGGTCTCTTGCTTTGGTCTGAATTGTGTCTCCTCCAAATTGCTGTGTTGAATCCCTAACAATGTGACTGTATTTGATGGTAGTGCTTTTAGGTGGTAATTGAGGTTAAATGAGACCATAAGGATGGGGTCCTAATCTGATAAGATTGGTCGCTTTATGAGAAGAGGGAGAGAGAGAGGCTGCATTTATGAGCACATGGTGAAGGTGGCCACTTACAGGCCATGAAGAGGCTCTCCCAACCATGCTGGCACCCTGCTCACAGACTTGCTGCCTCCGGAACTGTGAGGAATAAATGTGTTGTTTAGGGACCAACTCTGTGGCGTGCGTTATGGCAGCCCACGTGGCCTGAGCCTCTTCACGGCAACTTTGGCTTTTCCTATGCGATGGGAGCTATGGGAGAGCTGGAGTAAGGCAAGGCATGGACTGACCTAAGCTTTGAAGGAGTTCCTGTGACTGCTGAGCTCAGAATACAGGGGATGCGGGGAGAAGCGGAAACAGGGAGACCCTGAGAAGGCCGCTGCAAGCACCCGGCAGAGGCCACCCCTGGAATACTGTTCAGCAATAAAAAGGAACAAACTGACACCTGCCACAACACCTGACACCCCAGAGAAATCTGCTGGGCGAAAGAGGCCAGACACAAAGACCACATATTGTATGATCCCACTTATATGAAATGTCTAGAAAAGATGTGAAGGAAATGTTCTAAAATGAGATTGTGGTGATGATGGTTATATAACGATCAATTTACTGAAAATCATTGGTTTGTATGAGAGCAGTAACAGGGCAGGTGGTGAGAAGTAGTCAGATGTTATTTAGTGCAGCACATGGGATTTGCTCACAGAGGAGACATGAGATGGGGGAGAAAGGGAAGAGTCAGGATTGAACTGTGTGCTAATGCTTGTAGCACTGACTATCCTGCAGAACCTGGGCTAGGCCCATTACAAATATTAACTCATTTAGTCCTCTTAAAATGCTATGAGATAAAAACTGTTATCCTCATTTTACAAATGGGAAATCTGAGGCACAGAAAGGTTAAGCAAGTTGCCCATGGTCACATATTCAGGGTGACTCCAAGGAACTTGAGTGGAATTGACATATAGTCAGATGCTAGAAGACTGTGAGGGTCACTGGTCTGTAGGGATGGAAGGTCAGAAGTGTAGTGTAGATGTGTTACGTTCAGAGGCCCATTGGATGTGTTGAGTTGGCGATGGGTTAGTCAAGTCCAGAGTTTAATGGAGTGGTCTGGGGTAGAGACATGGATTTAGAGTCATCAGTGCATCCACGTATTTAAAGCCATGAGACTCACTACATGAGGAATGAAAGCAGACAAAGAGGATGGAAAGACTTGAACTGACTCCCGGGCTCTCCAATATTTAGAGATTGTTGAGTTTAGGAACACACAAAAAACGGAGGAGTGGCTGGTGAGGTAGGAAGAAAGCCGGCAGCAGGTGGTGGCCTGGCAGCCACGTGGACTAGTGTTTCAAGGGAGAAGGAAATCAAATGCGATGGCAAATAAGGTGAGGCTCCAGGACAGGCTGTTGGCTGGAGCACCAGGAAGGCCTGGCGCTGCTGGAACAGAGCTTTGCAGTGCCCTGGGCCTGGGCTTCTCTGTTCACTGCCTAAGTGTACACAGGCATCTGGGAGGCTTCAGGGGTAACGGGACAGGCGAATTCTGAAACCTGTTGAGGTTTAGGCACAAGTGAACATGGGATGCAATCACTGGTCAGCCTCTTTCTGAGGCCAGATTTAGGAAAGTCGACCTTTCCTAGGAGCACTCTTCCTGCCCCCCAGCCCAGAAGGAACCAACATAGGGGAACGAGGACTGAACTTGCCCGTGGCCTCACCACCAAGGTGATACAGTTGGAGGGGATAGTCAGCAAAGCAGCTGGTCAAGGAGCCAGCTCCCAGCTGCTGTGTACTCTGGGGGAAAGTGTGAGCACGGGGAGAAGAAAGAAGCTGGAACATATCGAGGCTCCAGTTGCTTTTCTGTGGGGCCCCCTGCCTAAGTATAAAACAGAAGGTGCTTTAACTTAGAAAGGCAGCTCAGAGTTGTCCCAGCCCAGTGGGATGGGGAAGGTGGGGCCTGAGCCCTGTGCAGTTTGGGATGGGATGCCAGAGATGGTAGCGAGTTGCCTTGGGGCAGTCCAGCCATCACGGGGCACCTGTTTCCTGTCCACCCTCAGGATGAGCAAAATGTGAGGACAAAGATTCTGGTCTCCAGACATGAGTCAGCACACCTGGTGATTCTAAGAACCCAGGCAGTGACTCAGTTTCACTTCAGCCAAGCAGACAGAGCCTCAACATAGAAGTTTAGGTAATTAACAGAATTTGGGGAGTTAATTGGCCTGATCTGATTTCATCTGGACCACACAGTTCTTGTTGTGAGAGATTACAATTAGAAGTTGTTACATGTTCCATGTTGACCTGCTGGAGGAGGGCTCTGAGTCTAGGTGGTGGTGTGTGGATGACTACATCTGGTTTATAGAGGGAAATGCAGCGTCTGTACTCTGAGCCCTGTGGTGAGTGGAGAACAGTAGACTTCTGGAAATCCCAAGGCAGTTTACACAGGGCAAGCAGTCAGCCTGGATGACCTTTAAAATCCCATCTGGAGTAGTCTGCTAGGGCTTCCATAACCAAGAACCACAGACTGGGTGGCTTAAACAACAGAAATGTGTTGTCACACAGTCCTGGACACTCGAAGTCTGAGATCAAGGTGTCAGTAGGGCTGGTTCCTTCTGAGTCCTCTCTCCTAGGCTTGCAGTTGGCTGTCTTTGTCTTCTCCCTGTGTCCTCACATGGTTGTCCCTATGTGCCTGCACCCTAATCTCCTCCTCAGAAGAGTCACAATTCATATTTGATTAGGAGCCATCCTAATGACCTCATTTTAACTTAATTACTTCTCTGAAGACCCTCTCTCCAAATACAGCCACATTCTGAGATACTAGAAGTTAAGACTTCAACATAGGAATTTGTGGGACAAGTCAGCTCATAATCCCATTAAATGCCAAGATTTGGAGGTTCTGGGTCCCCTCCCTGTTGCTAACTCCCATGAATCTAGGTGTGACATTCTCTTCCCAGGCCTCAGTTTACCCTGGCACAAATCAGTTAAGGGGTAAGAAGGTGCTTTGCCAGCCCCACAGCAGGGTCCTTGGAGGTGCAGCGCCACCCCAGGGGGTGTTGGGGAAATCTGTGGGTGCATGCCTTGGGTTGTCACAGTAGTTGGGGGGCCTCACAGCATTCAGTGGGCAGGAGTCAGGCAGAAGTCCTGCTTCATGGGGGATGGTTCCCCCACCACAAACTGTCTTCTGGGACTAATGACTTTCCAGAATCCTCTGTGTGTTCCTGTAGGGGAGAGAACAACAACCGGCAATCATCCAAGCCTAGCGCCTAATTCTATTTTACATATAAGCACAAAGTATTTCTTTGTGCAATGTTTAAAATGTCCGATTTTGTGGGAACACACCACCAGACAGGTTGAAGCAAGTTTTTACCTTATTTTGTTTGGAACTTTATCAAAAATTATTCACCACTTCAGTAAACTCACATTTTCTACAACACGCATTTAGAAAATGGTTCTGTAATATAGTAGTTACTTCAGGGCGTTTGAATCATCGATACAATGTAGCAATTCCGGACAGCAATATGTAACCAACACACCCACTCCAGTTAGAGATGCAGGTGGCTCCCTCATTAGGTCTCCTAGTATAGCTGTGAAACATATTCTCCAAATGTACTTTCCTTATGTCCTTTCTATCACAGATAGGACATTTTATATTTTCTTGAAATCGTGAGTTGAATACTTATGTTATCTATGGATTTCATTTAAAGATTGTAAAGGGAATGCTAGACATTTTTAAATGAGAACTATTACATAAGGGTTGAGAAATTCTACTTTAAGGCACCGTGTGTTTGACAACTGGTCAACAGTGGGGGGTCTTTGGGATTCTGCATTTCTTCAGCCTCCTGGCAGTGCAGGTGATCTTATGGCAGTGAGGCACCCTCAGAAGTGAGGGAACTTCTTTGCTTTTGTCATTCCTCTTGCCTCTAACACCAGCAGGGCACTGGCATCTGTGCTGGCCCCTGCTCATTTCCTTAGACAATAGGCTTGGTTGCTGCTGAAGCCTCTGGGCTCTGTCACCAAACTTCCTGGCATGGGGAGCCTGTGGGTGAGGGGCATGTCTAAAGAATGACTCCTCCCAGCCTGGCTACCTGTGCCAAGAAGCCGGGTCACCAGGAGGCCGTCTGCTGAGGCAAAACCATGGGGACTGGGTGGTCACTAGCAATGTCACTGGGCAGGGTGGGGCATCCGTGCAGCCTGCACCCTGGGGCAGGCCAGCTGGCCGCTTGTTTGTGTTCCATCTTCTCTCCAAGCCTGGGTGACAACCCCTCCCCAGCCTTGGGGCCTCGTGCTTAATTAGCGGCACAACACGTAAATGAGGTCTGGCTGCCTTGGGACAGCCACCTTCCCTAGGCGATGCCGCTGCACAGGCAGCTCCTGCCCCAACCTCTCCCAGGCCCAGATTACTTTTCCTGGCCTTGCTGCTCCGGTTACACGTAAAGGCCACCCAGAGGCGAGGCAGCCGCAGCATCTCGCCAGGGGCCGTCCTGTGCATCCAGCAGAGGGGGCGCTGGCCCCACTTCCCCTGCCTCTGTGGTGATCCATTCCCACTCCCTCCTCCCCAGGCGGTCTCCACAGGCCTCCAGCTCCGAATCCCCAGACACAAAATCTGCCCCTTCCTTGGCACCCGCTCCGCTGCCCCTCAGTAGTTCCCCAGCTCTTACAGAGAGACACCTCAAGGTGTGGACCACCTGCATCCGTGCTTGTCAAAATGCAGGCTTCTGAGGCCCACCTCAGGCCTAGAGAGTCACAGTTTCTGCAGGTGTGGCCCTGGAATCTGTATTGTAATATGTGCTCCCTAGGTGGTTCTGTGTCCTTTAGTTTTGGGAAACCCTGACCTACAGAAAAAAGTCCAAGGGTCTTTACGGCACCTGCAGCTATTCCCAGCAGGGCTCTGGTCTGCCTCTCCAGACACGTTTCTCAGCCCGACTCACATTGAACTTGTCATCGTTCCCCAACATCCTGGGCCCTCCCCTCCCCAGCTCCTCTGCACAGCTCTTCCTTCTGCTAGAAGACCTCGCCCTTCCTTACCTCCTTGCAAATTCCTATACATCTTTTAAGACAAGATCAAACAGCACCTCTTCTGGAAGCCTGCCCCGATTCCCTCCTGATAAGTGTTTTGTCCCCAGCACAACAGATACCACGATTATAGCTCTTCTCACACTGTTCTGTCCTCTTCCCTTTTAATTCCACCTGGGAACCCCACTTCCACCCTACATGGTGAACCCCTGGACAGAAGGGGGAGTGTCTTATTTATCTTTAAACCCTCAGCAACTAACACCATTCCTGGTACATAGTGCATGCTCCGTAAACATTTATGTAGCTTTAAGTGGTCTCTTGGATGCTAATTTCCTATCTCTGCTTAATTGGGGTTCTGCCTCAGGCTGCTGGGCTTCATTTAAACCTTGGTCATTAAAAAGCAGTTCCTTTATTTCCTCTGCGTGGTTCATATTTAGCGAGAGAGATTTATTTCTCCAATAAACCCCTGTCTCCAGACAGTCACATTCATCTGCTCCTCCTACTGAGAAATGAAAGAAAGTCACAGGATGTACCTAGAACTCCTATGCTGGTGAAGGTGGAAAAAAGAACCTGGGAAACTTATTTAAATCTCACTGCCAGCTGTTGGTCAAAGTCACGTCCTTGGGATTTGTTTCCTGTGTTTGCAGGGTGAAATGAGATTCTTTAGGGGGAAAAAAAAACCCTCAGAACTCTTTTCTTTGTTCTCTTGACTGCTTTAATTTTTAATATGATTAAAGTCAATCTCAGGCTTGTGCTCTAGGAGGGTGGCTAACCCATTAGGGAATATAGAGATGACAGGTGTGGTTGTTAGCAAAACCCAGGCTCCAAGCTCCAAGCTCCAGAAATGCAGGCTGGGGACACTTTCCAGTTCCTCGTGACCCAAGACTGTGGGAGAGTTTCCAGACATTGTGAATTCAGGAACAAATTCAGTCTTAAGAGATGGGGTTGAAACCCATCTGACTTCTGCAGCACTGATCTCTTCCCTTCTGTTTTTCCTGGTTGAGTATTTTATATCTCTAAGGATTCCTGCTGCTAAACCATTTTCATAAATGCAAACTAGCTGATCTGGTGGAGTGGCTGTTGCATTCTCTGTCAACTTATCTCCAGTAGAATTAAGCAGTGTTGGGGGAGGAGAGGATGGCAAATGCTAAATGGACTCTGGGTGCTGAGTTGGACACAAACAATATGTTCTTGCTCCTGGAATTCTGAACTTCAGGGTGAAAAGGAACTTGGAAGGTCACCTTGTCCAACCCCTCCTTTCTGTGCTTGAATTCCCTTTGTGACATTCCCAGCAAATGATGATTATCTAACCTATGTACAATCACTTCCAGTGCCAGAGAACTCATTAGTTTCTCAGACAGCCTGTTCCATTTTCTGATTGCTCTGCTAGCCAGCTTTTTTATATGTTAGGATGACAACCTTGTCCCTGTAACTTCTAGGGGATGGTCTTGTTTGTGTCTGCTTGTGTCAGGTAGAGAAAAATCTTCAAAGATGTGAGGTTTTCCCTTGTTCAGGCTAACATCCCTGGTTTCTGTATACTACAATTGTGGGAACCGTGTTATTTTTACCCTTTTCCCACATAATGGAGGTGTTCTAACAGTGAACTGTTTGGGCATAGCTCACTTACCTCTCCCCAGGTGGGCATGCAGCTGCTACCTACAGCCATCCGCATCAAAGGGGGGGCTGTCTTTACCTCTGTACTTGACACAATGCTGAGCACATAGGGGTACTCAATAAATATTTATTGCATGGATAGAAAGATGGTTGGATGGATGGGTGGATAGATGGGTGGGAGGCTGAACAAATAAATAAACAGATGAATGACGGAAGAATGACTTAAGAAGTGGAGAAAGCCTGCTCAGAAATATTTAGATCAATCAATATTGACAGAACCTCTTCTATACTAATATTGTACTGGAAGAGGAAGGGTGCTGGAAAAAAATGAGCTGTTTACGAAGAAGTAGATCTAATCTTTGTCCTAATGTTGGAAACAGCTGAATTCAAACCCATGAAAACAGCACTCCTCCCTCCAGATCTGATGTTTATTGACATCTGTCATATAGTAAGTCACCAGCAGCATAAATTTGGCTCCTAGAAACTCCACCCTGAGATTTGGATTTGAAAGAAGTTAGAGTTAGAATGGATATTAGTGATCAATTAGTCCAACTCCCTCTTTTACACTGAGGACCTGCAGAGGTGGAAGTAACTCACCCAGACAGAGCTGATTTGGGAACACACAGTCTAATATCTTTTTCTGGTATGCTTTCTTTGCCTAGATATTATTTGTTTTAATCCACATTTCATGTGTATTTGCTCAGAATGTCTGCTTTGCTTTGACATTTGCAGACCTCCTGGCTTTGGATTCGATAGACTCCACTCATTCATTCATTCATCACTCACTTTGCATCCAGCCATGCTTGGAGAATATTTCTTATGCATCAAGCCCTGTGCTAGGCTTTGGTGACAGATGAATGAGACATGGCCCCTACCCTGGAAGACTCTAGCAGGGGAGAGAGACCCACAAAGAAACAAAAGGCAATGTTCTCAAGTGTAAAATAGAGTGAGTGCCTGGAGGAAGGAAGAGCTGTCTCTGCTTGGGGAACAGAGAGGACCTCCCAGGTTCGATCACAACTAAATGGGTTTTGAAACATCAGTAGGAGTTTGCTGATGGATAGTAGGAGAAAGCATTTGAAGCACAGAAAAGCTATATTTGCTAAGGCAGAAAGTTAGAAAAGACCCAGCATCAGCTATAGGCCAGGGTGGGAGAAGCAGAATGGAATGCAACTACACATGTGGACCAGGGCCACAATTCCAAAGGGCCCCTCACGGCCCGAGGAGTGGTAAAGGATGACCTTAACCATTCCATGATTATTTCTTCTTGTGTCCTGATAAAAAGCTGGTCAGCAAGAGCCTGAAAAATGAGCCCTTTGGAGGGGGAATTCTTCCAAAAAACTCATTGTAATAGTAGTTAGGGGGATGAACTACAATCTTCTAACAAGTTGTATATTTCTAAGTAGAATATTTTGCAGAGATTATTTAGATTTTTTGGCTTTCACTCTGACCACTCGTATTTAGGATAAACAATGCTCTGCGTGTATATTATAAATAACTTTGAAGTGTATCTCACAACAGCCTCTGTTGGAAGCCTTTGTGGAGCTGAGGAAGGACACATGTAATTTAAATCTAAAGATGGGCCAGATATGACCTGTGATCAATTTTCAGTGGTGGTTATGCACTTGGGTTGCAGAGACATTAAGGAAAGCTTGTAAACTACCTAACAGAGCGCTTAAAAATCTAGTAAATAAGAAATACAATGCCACTGTCAGAGCCCTGATGGAGGTCAGAGGGAGCCAGACAAGTAATTTGTGTAATAAATCCTGGGAAATCCCATTACTTTTTTTTTGTCTTCAGACAGGCTAAAAATAGAAGCTCCAAATAAATATATATCAGAGGTAGAAAAGAGAAAACAGTGGTTTGGAATGGACTGGTAGAGGCCTAAGCTGACAAAATAGAAATTGGAATCAGAAATCACATGCATGGGGCTCTACCACCATGTTTTTTAGGGAGCCACGTCTGATTTGGTAAGACTCTAAAGGGATGGTTGGGGGGAAATGTGACTGTGTCCCCTAGAAACAAATCAAAATGAACAAGACCCAGAGAAATATGAATTTAATCCCTACTTGGCTGAAGTCTCCTGGACATTGCATGGTCTGACTTCTTTATGACCATTAATGACCATGCCTGGAGGTGTCAGTTCTGATGTCTCAAACCATCTGGCCTCCCCTCCCATCATGCAGCTACTCTTAGGATGACCACCAATTACCTCCTCTGGACACTTGTCTTATTTTATTCCCTGCTGCATGTGGCACTGTTATTGACCCGTCCTTCCTTGAAATCTCTCTCTCTTAGCTTTCAAGATACCTGTACCTCATGTTTTTTTTCCTACTACTCATCATTAGCTATGTAACTAAATGGTCCGAAAGAAGGGACAGTTTTGTATGGAGCTTGATCCAGCCACTCAGTAATGATATCAAGGACTATCTCTTTGCCATCCATAGCTTTGACTTAATCCAAAGGCTGGCATCACTTTTGGACACAGGCTGGCTGCCAGCAACTCCCAAAGCAACCATCTTCCTCACTTCTGTCCAAAGGGGGAAGAGGATCTTGGTCAGCATTTTCAAGGTAAGTCTTGAGATCCACTCTGGTTGGACCAGCCCAAGCCACATACCCATGCCTGCGCCAATCGCTGTGGCCAGGGGCACAGACAGCATTGACTAGCTTAGCCTATGGTCTATCCCCAGAGCCAGAGTCATTTGGAATGAGCTTTTCCTGACTCACAAGGTTCCTCAGACAAAAACTGGGAGCTGCAGGGGAGAGACAAAGTGAGGGAACACCTACAGATGCCTGACAGAGAGGGGAAAGCATGATTTCCAAAGGAGATTGAAAAGTGGAGTTTGCATTGAATTTCTTTTCTTTTCAACTTTTAGGGTCAGGGCTTAGGAATTTTGGATTGACTGGAAGGAAGCAGCAGGACTGTGCTGCTTTCATGTGACCCACTACTGACCCTGGGTAGGAGAGGCTCTCCCACCCAGTGTGTTTCCTAAGTAAAGCTTTTGCTTCTCAGCCACAGAAATGATGGAGTTCTTAGGGGCAGGGGAGGGAGGTGTTGGAGTGGGTGGGCGGGAGTCCAGAGAACAGCAAAATGGGGTGGTTCTTTCAAAGCCCACAACAGAGTAGGGTGTCTGTGTATCATCCTGTGACATGTTTTTTTCTCAAAATGGGGAAAGAAACATAAAGAATCAAGGGAGGGGATGAAAGCAGAAAGATAACACAAGGGAACACAGTGCCACACATCTCCAGTTTAGACTGGCAAGAAGTAAAACTATATATATATAAAAAAAATTTTTATATATAACTTTCTTACATATAAAAACTTCTATAATGGTACAAGAAATTATCATGTGTGCCCAAACTGGAATAGACAACTTTTCTATAATTTTTGCACTGCTTTATTTGTTTTTCAGTCATCCATACCACCTGTAAGGAAAGCACTATCTTCTTTAAAGTTCTGGCAAAAATGCACTTCATTTCATGGGACAGAAGTGAGTATAAAATCCTGTCTTTTCAGCAAGTATGAATTAAGACAAGTATTTAAATGGATCAGACCCAAACTGCTTTCTTTCGTAACATGTAACGAGCATCTTAAATGTGGAGGGATAGTAGCCCCACAAACTCCATTAATACTTTATTCAGAAAGCCTTATAGACCCCATTTAGTTTTGAGTATATTGTCACACCTAGAGAGGCTCCAATGGAGGCCCTTCAGTTTTCCTTAAGTGTTGTGGAACTAGGAAGGAAACATTGGCTAGAGCATGTTGAAATTCCCTTCTTGCACAAATGCAGAAAAATATTTTTCTCTGAAGTTGTTTAAGATGATGTTTTCCCCCAAAGTTAAAGCATTTGAAATGTGTCCATTATGGGAAGCCCTCCTCACCATTATTTATGAAACTCAGACATGGTGGAATAGGGGCAGCCATTGTTATGGCTTAAATTGTATTCCCCCAAAAGAGATGTTAAGTCCAAATTCCCAGGACTTATGAATGAGACCTAATTTGCAAACACGGTCTTTGCAGATGTAATCATGTTAAGATGAGGCCATACCACGCTGGACTGGAGCCCTAACCTACAGATTTGTGTCTTTATAAGAGGAGTTCATTTGGACACAGAGACAGAGACATGGGGGGAGAACAACACATGATGACTGAGGCAGAGATCGGGGTGCAAGCCCAGAAAGCCAGGGGTGGTCCACCTGGAATCCAGGAGGAGACAAGATAGGCAGTTCTTCCTGGGACCCTTCAGATGTCATATGGCCCTGTCAGCACCTTGATCATGGACTCTGGCCTCCAAAACTGTGAAAGAAGGCTGATTCCCAACATTGGAGAACACTTAACCTTAAGAGTTAAGTCTCACCAACCAGACAAAAACAATTTAGTTAGAAAAGGAGAGATTTGTATAGAGAAACAATATAGGATCTAGTTTTCTGGGTATGACCAAGAAATTTTATATGTTCTGGTAGAAGGGCATTGACTCCAAGACCTGCTCCTGAAATTTAATTACTAGGGTACTGGGCTAATAAGACACTTAAGCTCCAAGCACTTCAGGTTCCTCATCTGTAAAATGGGTCTGTAATCCCTGCCTTGCCAATTACCGAGGGTTGTGTTGGAATCAAGTGGGAAAGAATGTGAGTGAACCAGTTTGAAATGGAAATTGTGTCCACATTGAAGGCATTGGTTTCACCAGGGTGGCCACAAAACCCATTTTTTAGTGGGGAAGGGAGATAGTGGGAGAGGGAACGTCCACTGAGATCTAACACCGGCGTGTTTGTGAAGCAGGGCTCACAATGAAGGGATCTGCCCAAGGACACCAGCAGAACCAGGGATCTACAGCTAGAATTTGGGTTTTTCTAAAACTGGGCACTACGTCCCATTTCTGTCTTCTCCCTGAAATACCTCTCCCCAATCCCAACCAGCCCTTCCCATTTCCTCCTTTAAATTATTTTTATAATTTAGGAAATTTCTTCCTCTACTCCTCGCCCTTCCGGTTCCCAGTCCCTCCCTCCTTCCTTCTCTTTTCCTCATCCTCTTTCTCTCCCTCTCAAACCCTTATCTTTCCTTTGAAAAGTTTCAGCTAGAAGGAATTCGTTGTTCTCAGCCAAGTCTCTGCATAAAGAGCTCACTATGCACTTCAACAGAAATTATCTCCTTTGAAGAATCCCTACTTTAATCTCCTCCAAGACAGGGTTGTGTGCTGTTAGAACAAAATGACACCATATGCTCCAAACTAAAAGCCTTATTAAGTAGCATTCAGAAAATCATGCAACTTCCTCTTCTTACCTTCCTTGTAATTGGAGGCTTAATTAATTGGCTGACTGTAAATGATTTTTTAATAGCATTTGGTTATCAGGACTAATCAAATATTCCAGAAAATTGTCTCAACTTTGGGGGGGCAATTATCTTTAACATTGTTACAATTTACAAAATATATTTTGACTGAGTTAGAACATTTTTCCATGTAACACGTGTCTCAGCGGCATTAGAACCAACTCACACCGGAGCCGACAGACTTTCAAGGCCATTCAATCACAGCAGGTGACCTGACCCCTGGGGAGCTTCTCTTTCATCTCCTGTCTCTTGTGATGCAATGAAAAGCTTGATTATTTCTGGGGGACCTGTTTCAAGACCTGATTACAGGTGTGTGTGGGGGAGACAATTGGATTAGATGAAGTGTCATCTCACCATGGAGATAATAACCACCTTCCCAGGATGGAAACCCCTCCAACCCTTACTAACTGCGGGACTTCAGAAAAGCGTGGAGTCACTGTGCTCTCAGCAGGGCAAGTGAGCATGGTGATTCCTGCTCTTATCCGAGCCACTGGCATGAGAAAATGAGTGTAAACAGCCTCGAAATTAAATAGCAAAACGCTGTACAAGTGGGGATTCTTCAGGGCAGTAAATGAGCTCAGAGACCTGAAGGGGGTGGGGGACATGCCCTGTGCTCTTGCTTTCCTTGACTTAAACTTCCAATGATCCCCCAGCCCAGTTCCTTCTCAGGAGCTGGTCTTGACAGTCTAGTCCAATGAGATCCTGTGGTCCTCCTGACATGACGTGCTCGCCTCCACTGATTTTGCACCACACCCAGAGAAAGTGATCCAGGGTCTTTCTGCGCAAACTGAGTCCTCCAATCCTGCTGCTCCTGTGGCTGCTCGGAGGTTGCCCACTGAAGGCCTTAGAGGACAGGTGAGGGGCGGATTGCTTTCACCTCTGCACCTCTGGGCCTCTGGCTCCCGTGGCACTCTGCTGCTCCTTCAGCCACGAGTGGAAACTCACCCGCAGTCTAAGCCACTGCCACCAGCTGTGCTGTGGTTTCTCAGGGGCAGTAGTGACCACGGTCCTCCATTCCTGCTTTTGACCAGAAAGATCAGAATAAAAACAAAGCTTGGCCCCAGAGCCCACACCTTACTCCTGTCAAATCATTCCTCTTTTCTAAGGGTTGAGGAAACAAGGGGGCCTGTGCCTAGCTCTTGGAGGGAGAATGTTCTGGGAGGTTGCAGAGCCCTTGTCCCCAGAACTGTGAGGTCCTTGCCAGGGGGCTTTGATGTGACCTGCCCTGCGGGAGTGGGAGGAGCCTTCCACGCGGGGCCCTCCCCAGCTGGCGCTCTCTCTTTCCCTCGTTGGCACCCTGATTGTGGAGCTGGCTGGGGAGAAGCGGCAGGACCACAGCCAGCCTAGGAAGACTGGGGTACTCTTCTGCAGGCCGCCTTCAGAGGAGCATGAGGCGTCCTCACTCCTGCTCGCTCCTGCCTCCACCTGCACCCCTCCCCAGCGCAACCTTTCAGGCAAAAAGGAAATACCTTCCCAAATGGGAAGCTCTGGTCCCGCCTCCTAGGGCACCAGAAAATCATCTGTGGCCGCCACTCCCTAGGGCAGTTCTGGACTGTGGGCAACCTTACTAATCAAGACAAGGCATGTCGGTCACACCGGTACCTGTTCGAGGGGCAAGAATCGAACCTGTACTTTAGGATCCAAGAAATACATTCCTGGGAGCTCGTCAGCCGGAGCACATATCCAGTTCATGCAGATTCCCAAGACAGAGGCCTGAGAGTCGTCCTGCCCCCTCCCTCTTCTCCCACTGCCTTTTCAGTCAGTCGGCAACTACAGTCAGTTCATCCCCTGAGTCTGTTCCACATCCATGCCATGGTGTCTGGCCCCGCAGTCAGGCCTTAGTCCACCTGGCCCCTCCATCTGATTTTCCTTCCTGAAGTCTGCCCCTCTTGAATCCATCTTTCCACACAGGCTGCCCAATGATGGCTTCAAAAGCTGAATCTGACCATGTCACCCACCTACTCACACAGAATCCCTGAGGAGCCTGTTACTGTCTCAAGACGATAGCCAGACTCATGGCCTGACACCCAAGGCCCTTGAGGGCCTGGCCACAGCGGCTGCCCCAGGAGCGCGTCAGCCATGACCCGCACATTCTCTTCCGCCTGTTACTGCTGCTCCTCAATTCAGGGATGTGCCTTATTTTTTTTTTATGGGTGACACTTGTGAAATTTAGGTGTGTCTGAAATTGATATATACACTTAGTGTTGCACACACACACCCCCCCCACTGCAGAAGTGTTAATAAATCAGTGGTGCATCATATAATCAGTAGTATATTGGACCACAGAAGCCAGCATGGCAAGTGGAAGAAGGGCCGATCCATTTGGCCAGTAAGACAGGAATTGGCAAAAGATGTTGGAATTTGGACTTTATCTAGTGGAGCCCCTGAAAGGGGATGGGAAGGGTCAGATCGGTGTTTTGTCAAGATCTGTCTGGAAGTCCTGTGAAGAATGAATTGGAAAACAATGAGAATGGAAGGAGGACAGGAGAGAGAACTAGACCTGAGAAGCAAAAATCTTTTGAAGACACTTTGTAGATGGACATGAGGGTAATGGCCTGTTAATGTACAGTTGGTGCTGAACAAGGGCAGGAAAACTTTCTCTGTAAAGGTCCAGGTAGTAAATATTTTAGGCTCTGTATCTGTCACAACTATGCAACTCTGCCAGTGCTGTGGTGTGAAAGCTGCCAGAGACAATTTATAAATGAGTGGTTGTGGCTGTGTTCCAATAAAACTTTATTTATAAAAACAGGTGACAGCCAATACATAATAAAATAAAACTTTATTTATAAAAGATATCACCTCTGGGTCAGAGTTTGCCAGCCCCTGGGTATACCAGGATTTTCTTAACCAGAATTCTAGTAGTAGCTAGAATCTAGGAGTTGTACAGTGGGTATTAGTCATGGTCCTCAACTGAAATTTTGTACGTAAAAGACTTGTTAACAAAGGTGCAAATGGAATAAGGGAACTAACAAGCATCACCATCCTGGGGTCTGAAGAAACAAGGCAGGGGGAATGGTGTCCCTGGAGCCCAGGAAAGATCTATGGCCTTGAGACAGGAGCACCTGGCAGAAGCTGTGGCTCTGGTGGGACACAGCTGATGCCGGGGTTCTTGTTCACAAAGCCGAAGAATGAGCTTTGCAAACACTCAAGGTAGGAGAGCAAGCTACAGGCTTTTATTTAGAGATAAAGTGAGAGGACAGAGCTCCCGGCTCACGCCAGGAGGGGACAAGAGAGTCCGGGGTGCTGCGTTGTCTAGGGGGTTTTATAGGCAGATGAGGATTTTTTGAGAACATGAAAAAAAGGTTTAGGGGTGTAGACCTGTCATGTGTGTCTGAACACCCTGAATTAACTTAACACAAAGAATTCTGTGCCCCCCCCTGGATTTCTCTCCGGAACACCTGTGTCCTGGTCTAGGAGCATATCAAAAGGCAGCCTGCCAGCCCCCAAGGTGGGCTGAGGTATTGTTTGTTTGCTAAAGAGTAAGTTAAGAATTCTGCTTCCCAAACTTCCTGGGTGTTAAAATGCAATGTTATCTTTAAGGTGAATCGTCCCTGCCTTTTACTATGTTGGTTACAGCTGGGTCTGCATGCTAAATTAGTTGCCCAGTTTGTCCTGGGCCTTTTAGCATGCTAAAGTGAATCTTACAAGTGGTTAGCATAATAACAACATGGGGTACTTTTCTTTATCTGGGGAACACCAACTGATCTTACTGAAGAATGACTCTAGAGCTTAATGTTTAACACAGAGTTTTGGTAGGGGGTTTCCTTGCATGTAGTTACATTGCTCTGACTGCAAATATTCTGCCTTGCTTTTCCTGGAGGCCCTCCCCCTACTCTGACTACATCCGCAGTCCCTGTCTCACAGCCACCATGGGGACTGCACCCAAGTCAGGAAGAGAGGGAGCAGGGGAACAAATACCCTCACCTCTCTGTGTGGTTTGTTTTTTCCAGAGCTGACATTTGCCCCATCAACCATCCTCATCCCCATTTTACTTTTAGTTCATGCTGCTGCCTCTAAGCACTTAGGCGTCTCACACTAATGGGTGTGTTTAAGGTATTCCCGACAGGCTGTCCCACAGTCCTACTTTAGTAATCGAGTGCAGTCGAGTCTTTCCTATCCAACAAGCATTTCCCCCAACCCAAACCTCACATTTAGTTGGTATTTATATCCTCTTGCTGCAACATTCATGGATGCCAGGCACAGTTTTAGGTGCCATGGAAAATCCAGAGGCAATTAGGACTCAAGGAACTCACAATCTAGTAGAAGAGACAGACCTGCTAACTAACCAGAATAGGGATTCCAACAGGCTGTATGAGAGGTATGAATACAAAGGAAGGAGGACTTAATTCTGACTGGGCCAAGGAAAGGCTTTGCCGAGGGCGTAACTTTGGAATTGGACCTTGAAGGATGGAGGAGGGTTTTTCCAGGAAACAGCTGGAGCAGAGGTGAAGGTGGTGTGTCCAGGAAGAGCTGGGGGCTGGGGGAGAGGGGGCTGAAGCCGACCGAGTGAGTGCAGTGCCTGGTGGAGAGAAACGGAGATGAGATTAGAAAGGCAGGTGGGGGCTAGACCATGAAGGGCTTTGCACTGTCTGATTCCAAAGGCACAGCAGATCGAACAGAGACAAATAACAGTTGATTCCCAGACCTTGAGAACTAAACTTTCACATTAAAATTTTTAGAAAATTCTCTCTAAAACTCGCTTCTCTTGCCTTCTCTGCTCTGACATTTACTTCAGCTTTAGCTCCAGCTCTGTCTCAGAAACAGAACCTGCCCTCACCAGCCCCCATTCTGTTCAGCTGCTTCTTTTTAACTAAAACTGTTCTTCCAAACAGTTAAATGTGAATTTTGGATCTCATTTATCTATTTCCACTTATCACCAACTGCAGTTGGAAGATTTGCATGATGAAAAGTGGGAAGACAAAATTGTCTTCTTGGAGAAATAATTTGTGCACCTGCCATTTAGGAATTATTCCAAGTTCATGCTTCATGAGAAAAGTTACAAATTGCTCCTGGAATGGAGCTCGTGTACCCATCCACAAGCAACCCTGCTTGCCTCTGGATGTGGTGTGAGCAGGGACACCCCATTGGTGTGACCTTGGGGAAGCAGATGAAGAGTCATGGATCAAGGTCACTGCTAGGGCATTCATTCATTTGTTCATTCATTCACTTATTAAATATTCACTAACAACTGATTAGGTGCCTAGCGCTGGGCAAGATGTGCTAGGAGGTACACTCACGTGTATCAAAAAACACAAGCCCTACATTTGAGTGTAAGCTCCACGGAGCAGGGACTTTGCCTGACTGACTCACCGCTCTATTGGCGGTCCCTGTGACTGTCCTGCGCATAGTGGGTGCCAATTGGTATTTATCAAATGAATGAATAAAGGAACAAAGAAAGGCATTTCTGTTGTAATGGAAAGAAAATACTGGAAACCTGGGGTTGAATCCTAGAATCTGATTATAAATGAGCCAATTTCTTTATCTATAAAATAGATTTGCTTAACCTGTTGGAAGTTAAAGGTTTGATCCTAATCTTGACTACCTGTAGTTTCATGTGATGTCTCTATATCTCTCTCTTTCTGAATGGGAGAAACCAATCTAACAGAAAATTATAAACATAGTGATTTCAAAATGTCATCATCTGCTCTCTGTGCCCCAATAACATGAACGGATACCAGAAACAGGGAAACTTGAGAATTCAACAGAACAGAGACAGTAAAATATAGAATGAGTAACTACTTTTTTTCTTGTTGGCGTGGTTTTGAAGAGCCAGAGGAAGAACAGAAGCCTGACCAATTCCTGCTCTGCCGCAGATGTAGAGCCCCAGCTGATGGAACTTTCCCGAGGCCCCTTGTTACAGGATCAGCGAAGTGAAGTGATCAGCAGAGAGCTCGGCTTGCCACCCCGACTCACCTTTGCTTTTGGTCACGTGAGTCCTGATGGTCAGCAAACCTGCTCTTCCTGGGCAATTATAACAGTTCAGGTAATAGGCCCACAGACATCAGCCCTGCATTCATCCGCTTACAATGGCTCAGTTCTGCACCACAGCATTATTCAAAGCGCACTTAGAAACAAACGTGCCTTGAAACACACACAAATGGGCCCCCCCACCCCCCACGGCACCTCTGCTGGAAACTTTAAAAGATACCTCAGCAAAACCAAGCTGGGCTATAATGAGAAGTGGGTTTTCCTGAGCACCAGCCAGAGGCTGGCAGAATCTGAATCAATAAACTCAAATGGCAGATGAGTTTTAGATTCAGAGGCAGAGCGTGGATGCCACGTCCTGCCTGGCTGGCAGAGTGCCTCCTGATATGGCTTCTCCCAGACTGGTCACAGGTGTAGGCAAAGGAGGTGGTGTGGCCTGAGATGTTTCACAATGACCTGTTTAGACAAAAATACCTGCCTCCTCCTCCCTGGCAATCTACTTTCACACCTGGTGTCCAACTTCAGGCCACTCCTTTAGATTATTGGAGGTGTTAGGCTCCTAAAACTTCTAAGCAACAGAAGTAGTAGATGTGCTTATCATCCCCGCCATCATCATTAGCTGTGCCTCTGACTAGTGATTACAGTTCCAAGGGACTTTCGCTACTTTGTCATCTGACCCCTGCAATACCCTTACTGAGGTCCGCCAGGCAGAGTCCCACATTCACGGATAAGGAAACGGAGACTCAGACTTGCCCAGAGTCACTGGCAAATACATGTGAGAACCAGACTCTTATGGTTGGGATTAACTCAAAACCCATCTAGTCCTGGGCCTGTCTCCTACAATATCCTAGACAGGCAACTTGTATCCAACTGCTACTTGGATACTTTTAACAATGGGCTTTCTTCCTCTCTAGACAACTGCTCTATTCCACTGTTGGTTAACCTTCTTTGTTAAACAGTTCTCCTGTCTACCGTGGACCTCACGTCTGCCTCCCTTCATCTGATGGCCAGTGCTCCAGTCCTCTATGGCTACATGGACTATACTGAGTCCTCCTTTACGACAACATTTCATATATATTTGAGGCTAATTTCTATGCCTCCCACTTCCAGGTCTTTTTCTTCAAGCCAAACAATTCCCCACAATTTTGAGACCCTTTGCTATCATTGTCACCCTCCTTTGAATGTGCCTTGAGTTATTAACATTCCTTTTAACATGGGGCCATCAGAACTTCACATGATATTCTACCTGTGGCTTGAGGAACAGCCACAGAGTACAACTATTACTGTTGCCTCCCTGGATCAGGACCCGGTGCTTGTATTAATGCTACCAGAGCCTGCGTATATTCTTTTATGTAGCTTTCACCTAGAATAATGGGGAATAGGGAAGGGAAGGTTTGATAAAAGGATCCTGGGATAATGGGACACAGGAAAGGTAAGATTTGCCAAGAGGATCCTGGAGTAATGAGAACACAGGAAAGGTGAGATTTGATAGGAGGAAATCAAGAAAGCATGGAATGCTTCCGTGGAGAGGGTGCCCTGAGGACAGTGTGGCAGGACCTTGTGGGTGCTGGGTTTGCTGTAGAGGGCGGTCAGTGAGTCTAAGAAATGAGGGCCTTGGGTCAGCCATATGCCCGCTTTCTCTGCGTTCAGGAGCAGTTGCTGACTCTGCTGCTTCAACCCCCCATCTTAGGGTTGCCAGGGTGCCTGAGGACATGTACAGCCGAAGTTGCTGGTGGCCCAATAAAACCTGTTCTCTCTGCCATTGGTTACAGTTTGGCTAAGTGGCCACCTAACTAGAGATAACATTTCCCAGCCCTCCTTGCAGGTGAGTGTGGCCACATGACATGGAATCACCAGTGGATTGTGAGCCAGTTGCTGGTCTAGACCTTAGAAAGCTGGGCAGGGCTCCTCCTTGTTCTCCCCACTTCCTTCCCCACTGTCTGGGATACAGGATGTGCCAGGGGCCCAGATGGAACCGTACCAAAGGGGATAGAACCTCAGGCAGTGGTGGCCACACTGGAGAGCATCAGAGCCACCCCGAAGGCTTGTTGAAACAGATGGCTGGTCCCACCTCCGGGTTTCTGGGGTGGCCCAAAAACTGAATTTCTGACAAGTGATTTCTAACAGGCAATGCCACTGCTGCTGGTCTGCAAGCCACATCTGAAGACCTCCTGCCATAGGAGATGGTGAAGCAGGAAGAAGAACCTGGATCCCTGGGTGCCCTTCTGGAGCAGGACTGCCCCACCAGCTTGGACCAGCCAGACTATCAAGTAAGAGAGAAATAAATCTGTCTTAGGGTTGCCAGATTTATTAAATTAAAATATACAATGCTCAGTTAAATTGGAATTTCAGATAATCAACAAATAATTTCAAATAGTTCATGGGATATACTTATGCTGAAAATAATTTGTGTATCTGAAATCCAAATGTAACTGGGTGTCCCGCATTTTCCCTGGGAACCCAATTCTTTGTTCTTTAGGCCAGTGTGTTTTTGGGGTCTCCTTATCCTGGCAGATTAACCTTCCTCGTCACCAGCAACACACCACAGCTGCGGGCTGAGTGTTGGGTCTCACGCGGGGTCCTGAGCATCCTGTCTGCATGGCATCCCCAGTGGTCGTGTTCCATGTTCTCAGCTGTCTTGGGCCCCAGCTCTCAGAACTGGGCTTGTGTTCTTCTCTGTGCTAACATCTTGCTCTGGTATCTGCCCGGAAGCCCAGTCTCTGTAGAACTGGGCTCACGATAGCTCCCCCAGCACTGTCCCTGGGCTGTTGGGGGCCTGGCCTAAGTGTGGACTCGTTTTCCTGCTCTTGTTTACACCCTGTCTCCCATCTTAGGCTGTGAACATCTGAGGGCAGAAGCTGTGTGTTTTTTATCTCTGTCTCTGTAGGTACCAGCACAGGACCTAGAAGAGCATAAGTAAACAGTATCTGTTTAAGTGCGATAGAGTGAATGTTTGTATCTCCCTGCCAAAATGCATATGTTGAAACTTAATCCCCAATGTGATAGTATTGGGAGGTGATTAAGTCATGAGGGTGGAGGCTTCATGAATAGGATTAGTGCCCTTATAAACAGAACCACAGAGAGTCCCTTGTCCCTTCTGCGACGTGAGGGAACAGTGAAAAGATGGCCAGATATGAACCAGGAAGTGGATCTCACCAGACATCAAATCGTACAGCACCTTGATGTTGTTCTTCTCAGCTTCTTGGATTGTGAGAAATAAATTCTGTTCACCAACCACTCAGTCAATGGTATTTTTGTTACAGGAGTCTGAACAGAATAAGACATTAATTAAGCAAAGGCTACCCTGTGCCAGTAGGTCTCCTGCTGGCATGCCAGGAGCTCCAGCTTTGCCAGGACAGGTGCCCTAACTGGGGCTTGAGTCCAGACTCCGTGAGCAGATGGAATTGCACTGCCATGGCCCTGACACAGCCATCTTATGCTAAGCTTGGAGGTTGCTAGGGAGGAACTAAGCAAGGAGCAGAGGGGCCTCCTTTGGGGAAAAGGGCCCCACCCCTAACTCTCCTCTTTGGGGTTCCTCTGATAAGGTCCAGGAGATGGCAAGGTAGCCTCTGCAACAGAATTTTCCAGGATGTGGGTGGAAATGGTGTCAATAGGTTGATCCTTGACAAAGGCCAGAGGTTAAGGATGATAGAAGTTTAAGGTCTACAAGACAACCATCCCAGTCAAGCTGCTGAGGGTTTCTGCCCAAAGAAAGTGGTTGGAGAAGTGGCTTTTGAAGGATGAGAATGCTGGGAGCTCAGGCCACATCTGCCCGGGACTCTGCCGGCAGAGCATCCTGCCTTCCCTCCTGAGGAGCCACAGCGGCCTGGGTGGGACCCGCCATGCCCAGCAGCAGGACGTAGAGCCTCTGTGCCCCCTGAAGCACCGAGGGCTCTGCCTGCCTGAGTGGCTGCCTGAGCTTATGGGCATCAGGTGAGGATGGCCTAGATGGGACCTCAGGCTTGGGTACAGAGGCACTCCTGAGGGATGCCTGGACCTGGCAGGCAGGAGGCCAGGGCAAAGGTCGGGTGTCCTGTCACAAGGGCACGTCAGCATGTCAGGAAGCTGGCATGGAGAACTAGAACTCCAAGCTGTGCGTTGGCCCTTGCTGTGCAGTGAGGCTGTTTGCATCCCAGAGCCTGTGAAGCCGGACTTCCCAATGACTCAAGATATTGTTCCTTTCGATTCTTTGAAGCTGGAAGCTGCTCATCTCAGGAAATATCACCTTGGACTTGGGAGACTGGCCACCCCTGACCTGGGAGGGGAGCTACTGTTCCTCTGTCCACCCAGCAGAACCTCGGCTGTTAGCCCTTTTTCTGTCTACCTGGGGCATTTAACGCTTACCTGGCCGCAAGTCCCCCATGCTGGCTTGCTGGGGGGACCTGTCAGGACCAGCCGGGAGCAGGGGCCCATTGAATACCTCCTCTGTGCCCAGGCATTGTACCAGGAGCCCTCTGCACTTTATTTTGATCCAGTCATTAATTTTATTCATAGTTATACCTGCCTGCCTTTGTCTCAAAAAGATTTTAAGGTTTATTTGTTTTTCAACTCTCATAAAACCCCTGTGAGGTAAGGATCATTCTTTCTATTTTAAAGAGTACAAACTGACGCTTGGCGGGGTGCCGGGGGGTGGGGGGTGGCCCTGGATGTAACGCGGCCGGTGGGTGCAGCTAGGGGTGGTCCTGGAATGACGATGTTGGTTGTTTTCACTCCATATCATGTTCTTTGCTTCCCCCTAATAGCCTTAAAAAAATTATGAAGCATTTGATGCATATAAAGGAAAAAATGTAACGTATATCTAAGTTATAAAGCATAATAATAAAATGTGCCACTGTGAACCTGCCCCTCAGGTTCTCCATGGGCCACGCTGCCCCCAGATGAACATGGCCAGGACCTGCCAGGACCCAAGATGAGCCACGAACCTTGTAGTCGTGTGGCCCGTGACTCTCCCATCTCCTGGGAGGCAGGCATTGCATCCTCAGATGGAGAAATTGAGGTGCTGGGGCTCTCCCAACCAGGCCCAGGTCCTTGGCAGGAGGATGTGGTAAGGTCAAGTTCACGGGGACCAGGGCTTCCACATTTGGCTGCTTGTCATGCCCTCTGGGACAGCTTTGAAAATGAAGATCCCTGAGCTTTGTTCCTGGCCTTGGAGATCAGAATTTCCAGAGCTGTGGCCCAGGAAGGCATTTTTTTCTAAACTCTCCAGGTGGCTCTGATGCAGCTGGCCCACAGTCTGGGTTCTCCAGCACCACGCCACACAGAGCGACTGGGGGGAGATGGCACGGAGCCTATCTGGCTGCCTACTCATGCTTCTCAATGCCCTGCAACCCATGAGGGCCTCGGGAGCCCTTCTGACACAAACGTGCAAACCCTCCCCCAGGCAAAGGGCATGCCTTCCCTTCCCAAAGGCTGTCCTTGTCACACCTAACCAAGGCTGCTTAATAAATGAGTGTTGGGGGTTTCTAACATTGAATGTTTATAAGGCCAAGTGAGCCCGTTGCTAGAGTTTACTGAGGACTCTAATTCAGCATTCTACTAAAAGCTGGCTGCCACCCGGCTCTTGGCATCAAGGATGGCCGGGAATCCTGCAACTCTGGGGAAGGATCGGCACTGCCAGTGGTGGACTGGCGCTGCCTGGCCCTGGCTGGGCTTTTCAGCTCCACCAGTATTTGTGGAGTTGGTGGCAGGCTGTTTAGTTAACCCTGCAGTGTGGAGCGATGCCTATCTGCACCAACCACTTAGGGAGTCTATAGTTTTCCAATAACTCGATGCTAACCTTACAGCTACTGTGACTCACTTGCAAGTGATGCACACCCCACTGCAAAGGCACTGGCTCCTGCAGATTTGCTGGGTCGGTGGCATCGTTGCTGTCCCACGTTCCCTTTCCACTGCACACTGGGAGGCGCCGTGGGTGGGCCAGTCAACAAAATCTGAGAGCCAGCAGCCGAGAGGCATCAACTCTTAGAACTGGGAGGCACCTCAGCCCCCAAATCAGGGAACCTCAGAATTTGCTATGGTTTCTTTCACAAAGGAGACCCAAGAGGTAGTTTCTTCCGATTTCTAAGACAAGGGCCAGACACACGGACCATGGCTGATATCTAATTTACAGCAGCTCAAGAACAGAGCTTGTGCGTGTTAATACCGGATTATTTCTCTTCATAGTTAGCTGCCTCCTCACTTCACTGTTTCCATGGCAACCCTTCTCAAACACCACTTTGTACTCTGAATACACAATATAAACAACCTGCAGTTGAACATTTCCCATTTTAGGGGTTGGAGCCAGAGCCAGCAGGCCTGCTGTTAGCGACAAGGTGAGACTCCAGACTTGGAAGAAGCAGGATGCTGGCACGATGCACTGCAAGGGTGCCTGAACCAGGTCTTTGGTGGACCAGAAGCCAAGAGGTCACTCAGTAACTATGCTGCTCTTTCTTCGGGGAGAATTTGGTTTGTGAGGGGCTCAGGGTGACTTATGGAGCTGGCTGGCAGGGATCCCTCCATCTCTTAGAGATGAGGGACCTAAGGCTCAGAGAAGTGAAGTGACTTTCCTATTATCACACTGCTTGTGACCAGAACCAGGACTCACCCAGCAGCGGCCCCTCAGCACGCCCAGGCTCATGGCAGACACTGTCGGTCCATCCTAGTTCTTTCCCAGGGAGCCCTTCTCAATTTCAGCAGCTCTGGGAAGTCACTGCCAGTCAGTCAGACATGATGTGTAAGATGAAGTTCAGTCGCCATTCATTCCCGTATAAGCAGTGCGGGTCCAGTACTGCAGAAGGAATGGTGTTAGTACGGCTCGCTCATAGGTTCCAGAGCCTGGAGAGCCAAGAAATGGGAAGATAAAGCAGCAGGGAAGTAACTCAGTTGAGCATCTTCTGTGTGCCAGACACTGAGATTGGGGCCTCCATATGCATGAGCTTGTCTCACCTTTGAAATTCACCAAATCCCCATTCCTGGGGAGTCAAGGGGAGGCTCAGTCTGGAGGACACAGGGCAGAGCCAGGTGGAGAATATTACAGAGAAACTAAGTTAGGACAGAGCCAGAGGCCTAAGACAAAGCAAGTCCATCAGGTGCTCCAAGGAAGGGAGGAAGGAAGCCAAGACTAAAGGATAAAGCCCAAGGACAGCAGCAGAGCCAAAACTGGAGACTAAGCCCCGTGCTGGGGGCTGAGCTGGGTGAAAGAGGGAACCAAGTTTGGGAGCCCAGTGGATGCACCCTGGGATTGCCTCTTGAGTGGAGTTACTGTTTCTGGCTTACCTTCATGGGCTTTGGGGCGTGTGACGTATGAGACAGGCCCCAGTAGACATTCAGGGCTCAGAGGACAGTGACAAACCTTTAAGGAAAGATCATCCCCTTTATTGTCAGCCAGGAAACTGAGGCACAGAGAGATTAAGTGATGCTTTCAGAACCATCCAAACTGAGTCACATGTGAGACGGGCTCAGGTCTGCAGGCTCCAAACCCTGCTCTTTGCCTTATCCATCACTGCTCTTTGCAGCTTTTCCTCTTCTGGCTCAGAGGCATAGAAAAATAGGTGGGAGGGGACAGCACAGTCAATGCCTGGAGGCATGGGGTCTGAGGAGAAGCCCAGGTAACACGCAGAAGTGGGGAGCGTAGGGAGGGGGGAGTGGAGAGACGCTAGGGAGGCAGGTGACTGGCGAGGGCCCCCCTCTTTCTCCAGGGTTCTAGTGCTGGGGCAGTGCTGACCGTCCGGAGCTGCCTGGCTTGGTGCTTCTTCAGCAGTGGTGGCAGAACTCTTTGTGCCTCTTCTTTGGAGAATTGCTGCTTCTTGGCTTGTTGGCTGCAGGAATTTTCCCTAACGCAGCTCAAACTGGCACCCCACTCCCCTCCTCAGGGAAAGGCGCTGACCCATCTGGGCCTGGGTGCTTGGAGAAAAGGGACTCATCCTTTTCCCACATGTCCTGTTAGCCCAGAGGGACACCATTATGGGCACTTTGAAGGCCTCAGCAGCCTCTACGACTGCAACAGGGATGCAGCCCTCTGTCCAAGGAACAGCTCAGGACCCCCCTAAAGCCATTGACATTTTCTTTTTATCAAAGGGCTATTTTTGTTTCCGGTTTCTTCCTACACATAATAATGTACACACTTTCCACATTGTTATAAGCATGACAAGGAGGATTATTGAGTTTTTTAAATGAACAAACCTCATACCTTTTCCTTTCAACTTCTTAGCAACCCTTAGCATTCTTTGATTTCTGAACAAATGATCATATGATTGCTGTGTCTATAGCAATGAGTAAAGGACACACCTGGCCTTAGGAAGTTGAAGAGAGCCTCAGATAACGTGTTTGGGGAAACGCCACCAGCCGGTGTCCTGTGGGGCTGAGCTGTCATCCCTAAGGGTCAGGACTTTGGAAGTATTGGAAGAGGCTCCTCTTTAGCTGCTGACCAGGCTTAGGAGCAGTGTATGTGGGGAGTGGGCCCTGGGGGGGGGGCTGGAGTCCATCATTTGCAGGTAAACAAGCAAACAGAAAGGGGGTTCACCCCTAATACAGCTGGTACAGAGTTTTACTTCACTGCCCACAGCCCAGGGACGCAGAGCCAGCCCCTCTCAGGCATCAGAGCCCTTTCTGGTCCTTAGAATTTAGTTTCAATGGTTGCAAAGGTGTGTGCTGAAGGTGGGGTTTTGCCTACTGCCTCTACCCCTAGGGACAACCTGTCTGGTAGAGACCACTGATGGCCAGGCAGGGCCACCAGATCTGTAAGATTGTCCCCGAGAGCCAGGCCTGGACTTCAGGTCCCCATTCTGCACACTGTGCTGGGCTGGTCCTGCCTGGGACCTCGTGATGAGCATTCCAGGCTCTCAGAATATCACCATGGAACAAAACTCACATGTACGTCGGGCTCTGGACTGTAGTGACCCCAGGGGAGTGTTAAGCATTAATCCTGGGGCACTGAGAAGCACCCCCACCCCACTCAGTGAATGGGACATAGTTGTTCTGCTATCTGTTGTCTTAGAGGAAAGAGGCTGAGAACAGTGCCTTCCCTCCTGTCCTCAGAGAAGACCTCTTCACTGTGGCAGTTTGCCAAATGGAAAGAGCTACATGCCAGGACACGAAGGCCTGGCTCCACAGCTGACTCACTGTGACCCTGGAAAAGTCATGTCCCTTTTCTGGGCCTCAGTTTCCCCATCTGTAAAATGCAGGGATTAGGCTCCATCAGTATTCCTAGAAACACCGTTGCTATCAGGACATCAACCAGTGACAGGAGCAAAAAGAAGCTCAGGGCCAAGTAAGTTTGGGAAAATGTTGAATTCAGCAAAGTGAAATATGCTCCATTGCCACAGATCTTCTCAGAGCCTTTAGCATACCTTGCAGATCTCCAAAAGGGAGATAGTGTGCGGGATTTCCAAAATTTATTTAAACATAGACTCTCTAAACTTCTTCAATGTCAGCATTAGAATTCCCGTTCTGTCCCTGGAGAGGTAGCAGAAAGTGATCTTCACTTCTTTGAGCATCTAAGACTATTTGGTCTTTCAGTTTATTTCTAAAACATAAATAGTCCTTGGTAAGACCTTAGGAGTGGGGTGAGGATCCACCTTGAACCAGAGGTTCTTGAAATTCCTTAAAAGATAGATTTTGGGGAAGGACCTGCACCTCTATAATTTGGATTCAAAATCCAATGTGTTGTACACTTTCTGGGGGGGTAGGGTCTATGGCATTCATCGAATTTTCAAAGAAGCCCCCAAAGATAGTGTACCCCAAAGATAGTGAACTACTGTGTTTAAATTCTTGTCTTAGTAGAAATTAAGTTTCATTTGTAGAAATTTGGTTGTGAAAACATACTGAGTGAGACTTTGATACCTCGATGAGAGAGTAGTAGGTAATAGGGAACAAAAATGGCAGGAAAGTAGACAGAAGATGGGGAAAATGAGAGAGACCAGCAGCAACTCCATCCTGGGCTGGCCATGGCATCCCCAGTTTTTGTTTTTTTCCCCTGGTCCCTCTTGAATGCTTCTAAAAATTATTACATGGTTCTTCATTATGGAACTTGGCTACTGAATATTAATTCTTTGTGGCAGGGAGAAAATTACTGCTGCCTCAGAAAAGCTCCATCTCTTACAGGTCACTGGGCCTCCACTTATTAAATTGTTGCTCAAGGGCACAAATGTCCTGAAAGTTAGTGTCTCCTCAAGGGCAGACACATTCTGTTGCTTCCCTAGGGAGATGGGCGCTGAGATGCCAAGATATGGTTGCAGGAAACCACCCCCTCATTACAGAGCACAACCTGCACCTACAAATGCGCCCTGAGGCAGTGGGGCATTCTCCAGGTGACCAAGAGAAGGTTCTGGTGGCCAGAAGAGCTAAAGTCGGGATCCACAGAGGAAGACTATGAAGTGGTAATTCAAAAGCAGAGTTCTAAAGTTCAACATTCTGGCCGTCTGCTAACTGTCTTTTGATCACTGGCCTTTGAAACAGAATACTAATCATAAATTTATACATTATTATTTACCAGCAGTCTGAGGGATTAGAATTCTCCTGGCTTGAAGGGCCTTATGAGTGCTTACATGCATGACCCAGGGGAGGGTGGTTTGAGCAGTTGTGGAGGGGGGAGCAGAACCCTGTATGTTGATCACAAAAGCTCTTTTCTTTCTCTCCTTGGATATCTTCTGAAGTGTCTGCATTTTCCTACCCGAAATAGCTCCACCCTGCAGGTAAGAATTTGCTAGTTTTCTTTTAAAACCTGGTTAAAAGGGGGAAAGAGAAAGGAGAGGCCCCAAAGCTAACCAACAATATTCATCAGAAATCCCTTAAATTTTAAATGCTGAGTCATACAGACCCATCAACATTGCATAACAGCCATTAAAGTATTAGTATTACTTCAGGGGCCACTTTATTATGCAACCCAGTGGTAAATCTCCTCTGGGCCTTTTTATTTTTAATTCCCAAAAAGAGTTGCAGTGTGTGAATTTATTTTCAAATGGGCTGAGTCTGTGTTGATCCCAGCCTCCTATTCAGCTTTTTGCCTCAACGCAAGAATGGTGGGCCATGTGAAAGTTGGTATCTAGCATTAAATCTCCCTGTGCTTGATATTTTAAAAACAATTTCCTTCATATACAAAAGCAGAACCACCAATCTCTTCATTTAGCAAGCACTCACTGAGGGCTTATCTGTGCAGGGGAGTAAGTTGTGTACTTAGAACAACAGCTCTGAGCCCTCATCTTCCTTTACCATTTCCGGGTCTCAGTCTCCCCATATATAAAGGAAGGGTGTGGACAGGAAGGCTCCTTCTTTTTTTTAATATATATATATATATTTTTTAGTTTATTTTGATATCATTAATCTACAATTAAATGAGTGATATTATGGTGATCACACTACCCCCTTCATCAGGTTCCGCCCCCCCCCAACCCCATTACAGTCACTGTCCATCAGCGTAGTGAGGTGCCACAGAGACACTACTGGTCTTCTCTGGGTTGTACAGCCCTCCCCGTGCCCCCCGAACATTACATCTGCTAATCGTAATGTCCCTTCTTCCCCCTTGCCCCTCCCTTCCCACCCATCCTCCCCGGTCCCTTTCCCTTTGGTAACTGTTAGTCTGTTCTTGGGTTCTGTGAGTCTGCGGCTGTTTTGTTCCTTCAGTTTTTTTTTTTTCCTTAGGTCTTATACTCCACATATGAAGTGAAATCATTTGGTACTTGTCTTTTTCAGCTTGACTTATTTCACTGGGAAGGCTCCTTCTTGAGGCAGGATGGCTGAGATCAGGGATCCTGGACCCAGATCGCCTGGCTCTAAATCCCAGCTTTGTAAACACTTTACCAGCTGTGTGACTTAGCCCAAGTTACTTAGCCACTCAAAGCCTTGAGTTCCTTCATCTGTAACCTGATGATTGTAACGGTACTTAAAAGGTTTTGGGAAGATTAAATGGGTCAATAGATATAAAGTGCTTTGAACATTGCCTGGCCCAGACCAAGGATAAATATTATACGTTGTTGTGCTTGTTCTTGTGAGGTCCTGGCAAGGTGATGGTTTGTGCATGGCAGAGACCATTCGCCGGCCATTTCCTTGTCTCCCTGGGCACACAGCTGGACCTCACAGCCAGCTTCCTGTGCACCCATGGCCACGTGGCTGAGTTCTAAACCACAGAACGTGGGTAGAAGTGAAGTCACCATATTCAGGTCGGACCCATGAAAACCTTCCACGAGGGAGTCTCCATGTCTTTCCCTGTCTGCTGTTTCAGCACAGATGAGCTTGGTACACCCCGAAGCCACATGCTGGAGATGGCATGGCCATGAGAAGAAAAGGGACAGAATCTCCGACTAACCACTTGGAGAAGAGCCGCCTGCGGTACACCCTCAGGACTCCACCTGACTGAAAAGTAAACTTCAGAAGGGCTAAGCCGGGGAGGCCAGGGGGCAGCTAGAGTTACTGTAGCAAGGCACAGCTAGTGATGGGTTTTGACGGAGACTAAGACATCTTTCCTAAGGGACTGAACCTGGTTGTGATTATTCAGTTGCTTGACTCCCAGTTTCTGATGTTATCTGGGTAATTGAACCAAAGGATGCTTAGCTGGGACAAGACCTTGTATGTCCAGCAAGCGTTGGGCTGGTCTGTGGCAAGCTCCCCATAGACAGCTGCCTGGGCTCACTACCCCGCTTTCTGGACAATGCATTTCTGCCCATTTGCCACAGCAGCTACTCAGGTCCCCTGGGCCATAGCCTATGTTCAAAGTGTAGCCTTTCAGTGCTCAGATCTGGGTCCCTAGGGTGGGAATTAGCAGGAAGGTTTGTACAGGAGCCTCTGAAGTCAGTGAAGTGAAATTTTCTGACATTAAAACTCCAAACACAAGATGCTGTCTGACGAAGCACAGGGCTAAAAGGATGCTCGCCACGTGGAATCAGTTTCTGCTGGGCAGTGATTTGCTGAAAGGGCACTTGAATCGGAGACATGGGAACCAGCGGTGTCAGCTGCATTTGGTAATTCTCCTGTGGCAGCTTGCTCTCCCTTTGATGGAGATCTCCAGCACTCTGTCGCTCTCTCCCGGCACTTGTCTTTTTTTTTTTTCTGTTGTTATAATTGTCATTTCCACCCAAGTATCCAGGCCTGTCCAGATGCAGAGAGGCCAGGGCTTTTGAGGCTCAAGCCCTTAGAAAGAAATGAAAAAATGGGAAAGCAAAGTAGAGCACATTCACAGAAAAACAAAACCCAAGCTGCTCTAGCCTTTGGCTGTGCAGCATGCTGGTCATAAAGGAAAATCTGGCTTTTGTGCAATGTCATGGCTCATGCTGAGCACGGAGAGGCCAGTCCAAGAGCAGAGAATCAGCAAGAGTCTAAACTGGAGGCCCCTTTTGAGCCATGTTCTTTGCCAAAGAGCCCTCTCTACTCTCCCTTGTGGTCAGTCCTACCTGCCTTAACTCTCCTCTCAGATTAACAAGAGCTGAGAGACCAGGTGGGCAGTGGGTGAAGGGTGCTTGGGGGTCTGCACAGGGGGGAGGAGGCTGCATTTGTGACTCATTGTCCAGGGAATCTTGGACAAGCCAGTTAGTCTCCTCGAATAACAGTTCCGCATCTACTGTGGAGGCTGATACTTGCCCACCTAATTCCTCCTCTGTTTCCACAGTCACAGAATTCTCCTGGGCACACGCTACTCAGTGAGGTGTTTTCCAGCCTTCCTTGGTTAGGTGGTCATGCAACAAGGCCTTCCCCAGTGGCATATGAGAAGTGGTAGAGGCTGGATCTGGGACTTATGACACTGGGCCCTCCTCCTTCCTGTCGACTGCAACCCAGGGGTAGTGGTGAATCAGCTTCTATCATATAGATGAAGATAATGTCCTGGGGTAGGTGGGGGAGCCACAAGGTGGCAGGAGCCTGGATCCCTGAGCAGTGATGAGGGACAGAGCAACTTACACATCTAGACCACTTCATGGGGACTCTTGCATAATAGAAAGAACTTACTTGTTCTTTAAGTCACTCTAGTGCTGGATTTCTTTGACAAAGCAGGTTGGTCTTTACACTGATATATTCTTCATAGAGTTAGGGAGCGGTAAGATATGTAAGTGTAAAGTGCTAAACGGGTGCTCAGTAATGTTTTCTGAATGAATAGTAAGCAAAGGGATTGGTTATTTCCATGTTTAAATCCAAGGAATCTGAGAAGCAGGCTTATAAGGCATGCAGCAGCTCCATAGCGTGATTCAGGGAATCGCACGCCAAGTCTACTGAAGCATCTTTCCTCTGCTGGTCAGCCTTGGCTGGGAGTCTCCACCATTAGTCAGTAACCAGCAGATGACCCAGGCAGGAAGCAGAGCCATGACATACAGCCTTCTGTCCCTACTTAGGACTAATTTGTCCTACAAGCTGCTTAGCACATCTATTGGGAGGAATAGCTGTGGCATGGGGGAGTGGTGAAGGGATGGCTAATGGGCAGAAGGCTAGGTTCAAATTCTGGATGTACTTCTAACTCCCTGTGCAAACTATGAGCGGGCCACTTAATTGCAAAGGACCGCATAAAATGGGGATCCTAATTCTGGCTCTGCAGGGCTATTACTGGGATCAAAAATACAGTTATGGTGAAAACACCGCCTATGGCAGATGCCAATGGGAGACACTTGGCAGGTGAAGTCACATATGCTGATTGTGGGCCAGGAATGCTTCTCCCTTCCTTCCAGAGTATTTACTGTCCACAGTCTACTAAGTCCAGGTAGAGTGCATGGTGACGTAGTTTCTATCACACAGAGCTTGCAGTCTTGTGGAAACCAAATACAAGCAAATAGGCAATTTTAATATGGCATGATGAATTATTTGACAGAAGTACAAGCCACCATAAAAACGTAGAAGAGGGGGCTCTGAGACTTCAGTGGTCCTGGAAGGCTTCTCAGAGGAAGAGATATCTCCTCTGAGATTGGAAGCAAAAGAAAAAGTTAGCTAGGTGTGTTAGTCAGTTCAGGCTGCTATAACAAAATACCTATAGAACAGACTTTGTGGCTTATAAACAACAGAAATTTATTTCTCATAGTTCTTGAGGCTGGAAGTCCAAGATCATGGTGCCAGCAGATTTGGTGTCTGGTGAGGTCTACTTCCTTCTTCCCACGTGCGCTCACCTGGCAGAAGGAGAGAGGGAGCTCTTTATAAGGCACTAATCCCATTCATGGGGCCCCACCCTCATGACCTAATCACCTCCCAAAGTCCCCATCTCCTAACACTATCACCTTGAACAATAGGTTTCAACACAGGAATCTGGGGGAGACAAAAACATTCAGTCCATACCACCAGGCAAAGGGGCTTTGGAGGCAGGAAGGCATGTTCAAAGGAAATGAAATAAGTCACCCCTGAAGAACAAGAAACAGGCTGAGAGGGATTCTGAATAGCTAGAGCCAGGAGCGAAAGGAAGGGCTGATGAACGACTGGGCTGGAGGGGGCTGGAAGGAGCAGGGATTTTTCTACCTCAGCTGTAGCTTGGCTGAAATACCAGTGCCCAGTTTTCAGCTCCAGGTGGTTCAAAGCACCCCAGGTGAGGTGAGTGGAGCCAATGTTGGCAGTGGCTGGTTAGGTCATGCAGGATCTTACATGCCAAGCTGAAGAGCTATAAGCCTGTCCTGAGAGCAGCATGCAGTCTTGGAGGGTTTCAGGGAAGGAAGGGACGTAATTAGATTTTTCTTTCATCAGAAAGATTACTCTAGCTGCTGGGTGGAGAAAGGAATGTGGTGGAAAGACTGAGCTTAGAGACACTGATTCAGAAACACAGAACCCGTGGTGTCAATAGGGATAGAAAGGAGGGGGCATCATCTAAGTGAGGATGGACTGGAGTGGGAGGGGGAGGTGGGACAACAAGGCCCAGATGCCCAACGTGGGCAATCCCCTGAACACGCAGTTCAGATTCCTGAAAAGGCTCCAGTTCCAGACTTCCAAATCAGCAGCAAATAACTTCCAAATCAGCAGCAAATAAATAGGTGCTTTGGGAAAGAGGGGCAAAGAGCGAGAAGAAAGGAGAACTAAGAACAGAGGCACAGAGGCCTGGTCAGAGAAGGAAGAGGAAGGCGGCCAGCACATACTGTCCAGAAAGGTAAGGATGTGCCCTTTGCAAGGAGGGTGCATTCAGCCATGTCAGATTCTGCTGCAATGTCTCCACAAGTCACTGGTGACCTTGACAGTGAGGATGAATGGAAACTGGGGTGGTGCCAAAGTGATGGGGAGAGGCGGCACCACTTCACAGGGGCAGCTGTTCTTTATCTTCTTCACACTGTAGCCAAAATATGTTTTATGTATTCATTCCGTATTTGCTTTATTTATTAAGTGCCTAATGTGCTGGGTACTGTGTTCAGAACTGAGGATAAGAGGGTAAGTCCTTGAAGCCCTCACTTGCTAGGAGAAGACAGCTGCTTTCACTCATATCACAAAACTGTGTGATGCCAGTGCTATACTGGAGATGCATGCCAGGGGCTTTGGAACAAGCTGGACCAACCCTACTAGGGAGGGGAAAGGCCAAGCAGGGAAGGCTCTAGAAAACAAGGAAGAGGAACAGGGTTTGCATTGGTGTGGCCGTCCCTGGGGCTGTCTATTGCAGAGTTCAGGTCTCAGCCATCAGGGGAAGAACTGCCCTTCTGGACCTCCTGGTGGTTTCGTGAGGCCAGGTGTCCAGCTGTGGCCCATGAGTGGTGGGCACCAGTGAGCATGTCGCTTCCAGACCAGAGTATTCAATTGCCTTGCAAGATCCTCCTGAGGTCTTCCTTCCCTCTGGCATGGCAAGCAGCACTGTTTTAAGTCTGTGGCTGCTCCCAGATACCTGAGTAACTGCCTTTTGATAGACAAAAAGTGTAGGGGAAGAACAACTGTGTTCCTCTAACCATTTTAGGATCATTGGCTAGGCCCTGTAAATCAGACCAAAAAAAGAGAGATGGGAAAAACAAGTTTATTAATATGCACATCACATGTATACATGAGAGCACCTAATAATGAGTAACTCAAAGGGGTGGTTGTCTTGCCAGTGGGTTTCAGCCCCAGGCAAGTTCGCTATGGATCCAGTGTGACCAAAGAAATTGACAGCAAAACGTTCTTGGGGTGAAAGGGTTATACCCAACTTTATTTCCACAGTGGCAGGTCAGTCACTAAAATCCTGTTCACTCAGAGCAAGTCTGCATGCAGCAAGCCGGTCTCTGCCTCTGGGCCCCTCTGTCTGCACAGCCGTCCTCTGGGCCTCTGTCCTTGGCCCTGCCACCACTCCAGCCTCTGCTCTACTCTCCTGCAGCCGTGCCACCCTGTTGCGCACAGAGCAGTGGGCAGAGCTCTTTATATAGAGTCAACAGCCATGTATTGCCCACAGGTGTACAGTTAGCTAGTCAACCAGGGCCAGGTGAGAATCCTGGCCACAGGAACTCTCATTTTATCCACAGTGGTTAGTACTTGGGCTTGTCTAACATCTAACAAAAGAACAATTCATTTTTAGAGAAGTAACAAGACAAAGGGAAAAGACTTTGAGCTTCTAGGGGTGGCAAATTGTGGGAAGGCAAATATATGGGGGAACTAGCAGTAGACAAGGGCTAGTTTCATCAAAGATTGTGAGGCAGATTCCTCCGGCACTGTTTCCGGGCTGACCAGGATCTAGAGCCGTCGCCAGTGGTTGACTTCTGTCTTCTTGGTAGAAAAAGGAGGGAGGAATATCTCTGCACATTTAAGTCCTGCTTTAGGCAAACAGGGCAAGGGCAGAGAGATTCACTTGTATTTCCTTCTTCTCATTTGCCTTCAGCTAAAAATAATCCCTATGCCAAAATGGCACAATTGGGGTGGTATATTTTACTACCCTGAAGCAAACTTGTTGTTTGACTGTTGTTACTGTCACCATAGCATGACCTAGCTCAGTGGTTCTCAAAGTATCGTCCCCAGATTAGCCACATTAGCTTCACGTGGCAACTTGTTAGAAATACAGATTTTCAAGTGCCACCCCAGACTTACTAAAGCTGAAACCCTGGGGTGGGCTCAGCAATCTGAGCTTTAACAAGCCCTCTGGGGGGTTCTGAGGGGTGCTCAAGTTTGAGAACCTCTGTCGTGGCTGGTACTAATTGATAAGAGTCATCAGGAAGGCAGAGCAGGAGGAATTAGAATTCAAAGAGAAGGTCATTCTAGTAAACTTGAAAAAATGGAGGATGAAGACCATTTAAATGGCCAGAGCAAAGAATCTGTAAGAAAAAAACTACTGGACCCCTCCCCATGGACTAAGCCATCTGTCAAAATGGCCAGAACTGGTTTTGGGTGGTTTCCTGCTATGTCACATCAGAAAAAAACTGTCACAGAAGGGATACCCTGAGTCCAATGGCAGTGAAGCCAGACCGAAGGCCTCAGATAAACCCAGAAATGTGTTTTCCACTTGTCCATGGCCTTGCTGACTTAGAAAATGTTCCAGAATGCTTTGAATCTGAAAGGTACATAAAATCCAACGCTCTTTTCTGCAGGGTGAGTCATTAGAGCCACAGCAGAGGCTATTTGGTAAGGGGCACAATTTCAAATGAATTGCTTTTTAAACTGTCAAATAAAAAGAATCCATTTGTGCATGCAAAATTATTCCAAGGTTCTATTAGTTGAAAGCTGTCAAAGAAATGTTCTGCTAAAGAGCTGGCTAAATGTTTAAAGACAGACACCTGATGACTCCGTTGACCTGTTTTGGATTAAAAAATTTCTATTTTCACTGGCCCTGGATGAGCTCATGGACAAGGTTTTAAGAAAATATTAAACCCAAGTAACAAGATGCCATTTTGTTCACTGGAGTTACTTTAACCAATGTAACTCTAATGCTGTTTTATAGATAGGACAATAGCACATTAACACGTTTAACTTTTTTCTTTGGTTTCAATTTGATGCCAAAGGCCCTTGGCTAGCTTTCCCAGTGACATATTTAATACTGTTATGTGGTTCTGTATTTGCTATTGATAAATGCATCCTTGTACAGCAGAGTCAGTGTGAAGAAAATTCTGCAAAGATATCAGAGCCTTTTTTTTTTTTTTTGTCTCTGGCAGGCATGTTTGGTACAGGTCACCAACATGGAGGATGAACCTCCATGGTAAAGCATCTCTACAGACAAAACAGAGCCCTGGCCTTTTCCATTTCATTTCCACCAGGGGTTTCCATTGCAATTAGTCCTGTGTTCATGCCTTCAGTATCTTTGTGGGCACTGAGGCAGGGCTGCTGAAAATAACTAGTGAACCTTCTCCCGCCCCCAGCCCTCTAGGGACCTCTTACCTGGGTCACTATGCCTGGCTAACACAAGGAAAATTATCCTTGCTTACTCAGTCCAAGGGGAACCATGCAGATTGACCAGCTAGGGCCATTGGGACAGACCTGAAAGGGCCATGCTTTACACTTGAATGCACACAAAAAAACTCCAGGTCTTCTTAAAATGCATATTCTGACTCGGTAGGTTTGGGATGGGACCTTAGAGCCTGCATTTCCGGCCAGATCCTAGGCAATGCGCATGCTGCTCTGGACCATATTTTGAGTCGTGAGGGAATACTGCACGTTCTGCAAAACAGAGACTTTTTAGAACTGACCTTCTGACCATTTATCAGGGTCTGGCTCCCCTTTGGTTTAGGGTTCCTTGAAAATGGGGGCTGGATTTTACAATTTTTTTTTTTGTTGTTCCTCTGTTTTGTTCTCTGGCTGGCACTTGGCACAGGTCCCCGCACACGGTGGGTATTTATTTAATGAAACAGATCTGGCTTTGCTCCAGAAAGGATTTTAAGTGAATTTAACCCCTCCAGGTCGTAACTAGGTGACGGATGAACTGACCAGGGAAGGAAGTCAGTCCTGGGGTAATCCCCCAACCTTCTGGGCAGTGAGGCCCTCCCTCTGAAGAGCCGCACACCTGCTCGCAACTGTTTACACCTCAGCTGCTGCTCTTCTGAAATTCTCCCCTCCTGCCCCATTTTAAAAGCGGTTTACACTAGAGAGCCATCAGAGAGTAGGAGGAAAAACAAAATCAAACACAAACCAGAAAGCCCTGAGAAGTAAGGCTCCAGAACATCAAAAGCTCAACACTCCGCGGCGGGGCCACAGGACTCCCGGGCTTCTCTCTCTGCAGGTGGCGAGCGTTTTGCCGGTCGGCGCTGCGCACCGGTCCCCGGCTCCCCAACTCGTCGCAGGGCCCTGCAGGAGCGGTCCGGCGGGAGCCTGTTGGTTTGGTGCAAGCCTGTTTCTGTTAGCTCGGCTCGAGCAGTTTATCTTCTTGGGCCTCAGGGGTCGTGGGGCGCCTGGACGAGAGCGACCGGTCTACAGGAACCCTTGTTCCGGGAGCCCCTGCGGTGCCGTTGCATGTTCCCCTCGGCAGCAGCCTCGGGTGAGGCTCGGTCGGGCTCCAAGGGGAGCGGGGAGGGAGAAAGGGAGGAGGGCGATTGTACGGGTCGGTAGTGGAGCCTCGCGGGGGCGGGGAGGAGCTCCCGGGCGAGGGCGCCCCAGGGGAGGAGTACACGTGCTGGGCGGGGGGCGAGGGGCGGGGAAGGGAGGCGAGCGAGTGCCCGGGAGGCGCCAAGGCCTCGCACACGCAGGCGCTGGCGGCGGGAGAGAAAGTTCCAGGGGAGAGCTACCCCGGGAGGGCTGACGCCCAAGCCGCTCGCTGCGAGGGTCGCAGGTCCCGAGCACCCTGCGCCGCCCGGCTCCCCTCGCCGGGAAGCAGACGAGCGGCCGCCGCCGAACTTGGAGCGGGAGGATGTTGCGGGAGGGAGCGCCGGCGCGGGGCGCGGGGGCGCCCTGAGGGTCCGGGCGGGAGCCCGCGAGCATCATTGCGAGGCTGAGGGAACAGGCAGCGGCTCCAGCGCCGGCACTGCGCCAGCCCTTTGAGCCGGGGCCGCCAGCGCCACCGTGCCGGCGTCGCCTCCTCGCCACAGCGCCATGGTGTGTGGGGCGTGCACGCCGCGCGCGGGACTCTGAGCTCCGGCCGCCCTGCTCGCCCCCACCACCCCATCACCCCATCCATCTCGGCTTCTAGCCGACCTCGCCCGCGGGCCGGGAGCCTGTCGCCTCTGAGCCTAGCGTCGCCCGCTCCAGCCCCTGCACCTCTCAGCCACAGATACCACTCCGGCCGCCAAAGCTCCCCATCCTCTCCCAGGGACAGCACCCGGGAGCCCCGGGATGGCTCTCCACCGGCCCCCCAGGCCGCGCAAAGTTCGCAGGAGGCGAGAGATGCTGCCGCAGCAAGTTGGCTTCGTGTGCGCGGTGCTGGCCCTGGTGTGCTGTGCGTCCGGCCTCTTTGGCAGCTTGGGTAGGTGCTGGTGCGGGCCGGCCCCGGGAGTTTGGGGGGGCGTGGGCTGGAAGCCGCCGGGCAGCTCCGAGATGTCTCCCTTTCCTTCCACGTCAGGTTGGTCCCAAGGGTTCATCCAAGTCCCCTTCCCACCCGGCAGGGAGAGCGCGCCCAGGAGGGCTGACAGCGACGCTCTGAGCTGTGGCGCCCGTTCCCCTGAGCTGCGCGCGGTCTCTGGGGGCTCGGGACGAGGCTGCAGGTCTGTGTTACTAAGACGAAAGCTTGAAGCGCTGGCTTTTCGGTGCCAGGGTCCTCTCTCTCAAGCGGGGAATGGGCAGAGCAGCGGCGGGGGTTGGGGGCGAACAAAACTGAGTGGTCCTTTCTCCAGTTTTGCGGAGGGGAGAAGGTTGTGCTCTGCGTCCCGGAACACCCAGATTCTGAAGCTGGGAACTGAGTTTCAACCCTCTGCTCTCCCCTGCCAAAGGGGCTCCCTGGACGTCCTAATATGTCCTCCCCAAACCCTAAAAACGTTGGGGGTAGTCTGTCCCCTCTGGAGGTGGCTGCTATGTTTCAGCATCGCTTCTCTCAACTCTTAATCCCCGCTGTAGGAGAGCCCTGGTGTCTGGAGCCACAGTCCACACTCCTTCATCCACACAAGGGAGTTGGGAGTCTCTTAGGATATGCGAATCTGAGGTGGAGAGAAGAAACTTTAAAAAATGTGTTTTGGTGGTGGAGTGGGGATTCGGGTCCGTGTGGAACCTTCCCAAGACATTCACTTGGCCAATAATCCCATTCTCATACTCTGGACCTTATAGATTTGCTTTTCACTTTTTAAAAAAAGAAATACAGGTGACTTAATTTGGACATGGAGATAAAGCAGATGGTACCTTTCTGAGCGATTAGAAAGGCACAGTTTAGAGAGGTTTATAGTGATAGGTAGGCAAAAATCAGGTGGAACTTGATTAAACTCAAGACTCTGCCTTTCGACACCCAAATTTTGTAATTGGAGGCTGTAAGGTTAAAAAGTGGCTCTTTCCAACAGAAACCCAGAAAGATTATTTGAGCATCTTAGTACCTGGAGCTTTGCAATTGGGCAAATCAGGTGGGGCTTTTTCCCCCTCAGTTACACACCAGAAATAACAAAATACCTAGAGGCTCTTGGATGTCAGCATTATAGAAGAGGTGGTATTACCCAGTTGAGGCAGAGTCTGTGTCAGAAGAGGTAAATGAATCCTCTAAGGGTCTTAAAATGAGAATCATTATTTGCTGGATCAGGAATCGGAGTTTAGCTGCATTTGCTCATTGGCATCCACACCAATGAACTCCCTTGTTACTCAGTACAGTCCTTGACCATCTGAATCAGCATCACCTGGGAGCTTGTTAGTACAGAAATACTGGTCTCAGCCCCAGCCTACTGAATCATAATCTGCATTTTAACAAGGTCCCAGGTGATATGTGTGCATATTCAAGGGTGAGAAGCCTTGGGCCAGACCCCATCAACCCTCTTTACCTGCTTGCTAACTTATATCCATTTGTAGTTCCTCCAGGGCAGGGACACCTGAGCATGTTTACTAGACACGGACTTAATGGGCACCTATCTAAACCCTTTGTCGCACCTGTGAGGGGCTGTGATCAGCGTGATCTTGGCCAAGGTCAGATCACAAGCTGACCCATCCAGGACCAGAAACAATGAACTAGATCTGGGAAACAGATTTATTGTGTGTAAGCAGGTGATGTTCTCCCAATCATTGTATCATTCTCTACAGGTGGCTCTAGTGAAACAGCTGTTGCTGACATAACTAGGCACAAATATGTAAGGTTATTTCAAGAATGCAGGCACCACATTGACCTAATGGTCTCTGTGACTTCTTTTCCAATCTAGGGCACAAAACTGCTTCTGCTAGCAAATATGTTCTACCAGACACCTGGAGAAATAGAAAGCTGATGACAACAGTGAATGGGACTCAGACAGCTAAGAATTGCACAGATCCTGGTAAGAAATAGATTTCTTACCCCCACCTCCACCCCTCTGTGTTTGGCTTGACCGGGAGTTGGGGCTTATGTGGACAGTTAGCAGCCCGAGCTGAGAAAGGTGGTGTTATGAACCTTGGTGGGAAAGGGTAGTTGTAAGGCATTGAATGGTAATGTACTGTTGTGCTTCTAAGCAACTCAGGGACTTTTCTTTATCCAATAACTGAAAAGGTCACATTCAATAGTTTTAAAATTTCACTTTTTGCTCTCAGAATGCTCGTAAAGGTTCTGTGTTTTCCCAACTCTCTTGATTTTGTTTGCTCTGGTGTCTTGTTCTCTGTTGCTCACTGTATCCATGGGATGGAGCTCCAGAGGCAGCAGATCCAGCTGCTTGGGCAGATGGCACTTTGGGATGACCCAGCAGGGTTGTGACATGCCAGTGCAGGGGGGACCTGCGGGGCTGGGGCCCTTTTTCCTGGAAGGGGAGGTCCCAGGGTAATGTTCCAGCTCTGGAGATGGATTCTTTTTACCCTGGGAGACAGTTTTGATGTTCCTCCTCAGATTTAGGGGGTCAGAGGCTGTAGGGACCCAGAGATGTAGGGACTCATCTATTCTCCTGCCATATGCGGGTTTTGCTTAAATGGGTGTAAACGATTCTCAGGAATTGAGGCCAATGGGAGCTGTCCAGGGCAGTCCTGAGCTTAAGCTCTGGCTCCAACACTTGGGGCTCTTCGTGAGAAGGATCCAGTAGGATGATATATTCAAAGGCCGCCTGGGAACGGAGAGGTTTTATTATAGACAAGTACCACATGGCTTTTCTAACGAGTTTCTGGGTAAGTCACATGATCTTTTTAGGACTCTGTTTTCTCACCTGTGAAATGGGTGGACTAGAACTTGGCTGCTCCAGGGTTGTAGGAAGAATCGGGTAAAGCTCTGCACGGGGCTATAAGTAAAAGGAAATGGAAATCCACAGCAAAGATGCAGGTTTGGGTGACAGTCTTCAGGTGTCTTGTTTTCATAGGCAGATCCTATCTGCATTTTATAGGTCAGGAAATATCTAGGGAGGAGTCATGAGCTGCTCAAAGTCATAAAACTCGTCAGTGGTGAAGCTGGCACTGGAACCTAAGCCTGGGTGAATAAAATGTCAGGTTGGATCCATGGCGTAAGGAGGCAGGGCTCACCCTCAAAGCCTGTTTACTGCACCATCAACTTCCCTCCCCTCAAGAAGCCTTCTGAGAAGGCCATGTGGGACCTGGAGGGTATGCATGTGCAGCTTGCAGAGAAGCTGCTGGGATTCCCTCTGAACTTGGGCAGTCTAGCCTGGTGACCCTGTGGCATGGTGCCCTTCCTGACCTTTAACCTTAGCCCAGTACATCTTCCATCAACCAGCTGTGGTGGCTGCATGTGCTGGACTGACACGAGAACATGTAGAATGCCAGGGAATAGAGTTGGGGCCCATCCTCTCACTCCAGGGACCTGAGGCACTAGATTTAGCATCATCCACATGGAGAATACTTTAGTGCATTTTTGACTGGTTTCTAGCTCTCTGGTGCCCTCCTGATTTCTATCACAGATAGCCTGGGCATGTAGACTTAGACTTAGAACCCTGTTTTTTAGGACAGAGTCTGTAATACACCATTGTTGTCCCATATCTTCAGTTGCACTGTCTGATCAAAAATTATTTACTAGCTGTGGAGCAGCCAGTCCTGTGGTAGGAAGACCTGGCCTTGCCTCTCAAAGAGAGAGGGCAAACAGGGAAACTGGTAATATCATTAGTAATAATGAACACTGACACTGTGCTTTGTGTTGGCTGTTTCTAGAATAAGGTCCTGCACATAGAAAGAACTCAGTAAATACTGGTGGATGATGGAATGTAAATACATTTTGAATATTAAAAACACTTTAATCCTTAGTGTTTTTGCGAAGATGGTGAACATGAGGCTCAGAAATTTAGTGATTTCCCAAGATCTCTCGGCTGGCAGGAGCATCCTGGGTTCCTGGCTCCAGATCCCATGCCCTCCCCACTCCATTACACCTGCCCAAGCTCTCCTCATAGCCCAGGTGGGGCTGGGCTTCCCTTCCAGCTACCTTGTCCTGGGCCATGGGAACATCCATCCCCCTTTCCATTTCACAAGTATGTAGCACATACCCGCTGTTTTGTGTCCAGCCCTGTGGTGGGGAGTATAAGCAAGTATAATAGGTGACTCTTGTCACCAAGTAGCTTACGATCCGGTAGAGAGGATAGGATCCCAGCACGGAAAGCTCGGTGATGAAAGAGGACAACAGGGGGCTCCAGCCAGCAGCCCCATGGGAGCCATTTCAGTGCAGCTGAAGTCCCCCATCCCCTATCATTTTACCCTGTATTGTTTTTATGACCTGTATCACCATCTAAAAACTACTTATTTGTCATCTGTCCCCCCTTGAGAACTACTTTGCTATGCCCAGAAGAGTGATTCTTAACCCTAGCCATGCATTTGAATCACTGAGGAGCTTTTGAAATGCCCAGGCCACACCCAGAGTGTCTGATTTTGTTGGTCTGGGGCGGGGCCCAGAGGTGGGTGCATTTTAAGAGCTTGGCACGGGATTCCACGAGGAAGCCAAAGCGGATGCTGCCTGGGCAGAGTGCTGCTATTCAGCATGGTGGCCCCACCGGGGAGCTTGCTAGGCCTGCAGAGCCTGAGCCCACCGCAGACTCACTGCTGAATCAGAATCTGCACCCTGATGAGGCCGCCCAGGGGCTTGCACACACACCAAGGCCAGGTAGCACCGTCACTGCATCCGTGTTCAGTAAGTATCTGGCTGTTGGATAAAGACTAAGAGTTGGTTTAACATAGCAATTTTCCTGAAAATCAGTTTGTTTCTTTTTCTTATTTTTAATCTTAAAAAACAAAACTATTTCATCCATTTCCCAACCCCCTCTACCAGTCTGTGGCAACCACCAGCCTGTTCTGTGTCTATTTGTTTTGTTTCTTAGATCCCACATTTAAGTGAAATCATATCGTATTTGTCTCTCTGACTTATTTCACTTAGCATAATGCCCTCTAGGGCCATCCATGTTGTCACAAATGGCCGGATTTCATTCTTTTTTTATGGTTGAGTAATAGTCCATTGTGTATATGTAGCAACTTTATTATCAATGGACAGGTTGCTTCCATATTTTGGCTATTGTGAATAATGCTGTAGTAAACATAGGAGTGCATGTATCTTGGAATTAGTCATTTTTCAGGTAAATTCTCAGAAATGGAATTGTTGGGTCATGCAGTATTTTTAGTCTTTTGAGAAACCTCCATACTGCTTTCCAGAGTGTCTGCACCAATTTACATTCCCACCAGCAGTGTAGGAGGGTTCCCTTTTTTTTTTTAACATCCTCAACAACACTTGTTATTTTTTGTCTTGTTGATATTAGTCACTCTGACAGCTGTGAGGTGACATCTCATGGTGGTTTTGATTTGCATGTCCCTGATGATTGATATTGAGCATCTTTCCGTGTGTCTGGCCATCTGAATGTCTTTGATAAAATGTCTATTCATTGGTTTCTTTTATAAATGTAAGGAAGCTAAAAAAACATTTTTGATCACTGAGGTTTATGGAAAAGTTATTTATCTTTCTCCAGAGATCTGGGCCTCTAGGCCTTAGATTTTTATTTCCTTGTCTGTGAGGAGCAAACATGGGAAAAAAAATTGGGTCCCTCTCTGCAAAATGCGTGGGATAGGAATGAGAGGCCGTAGCTTTGAGTCCCCTGGGAACTGTCTTAGCTCAGGCCACCATAACAAAGTAGCTTCATCAGGGAGCTGAAATAAACAACAGACATTCCTTTCTCACAGTTCTGGAGGCTGGAAGCCCAAGGTAAAGGTGTTGGCTCGCTCCACTCCTGGTAAGAGCCCACCTTCCCTCTGTGTGCTCACATGGTGGAGAGAGAATGTGACCTCTGGTGTCCTTTCTTCTTATAAGGGCACTGATCCTGTAATAAGGGCCCCACCCTCAGAACCTCATCTAAACTTATTTTCAAAGGTCCCACCTCTAAATACCATCATATTAGGGAGTTAGGGCTTCAACATAGGAATCTTGAGGCAAGAAACCTTCAGTCGGTATCAGGAACCAGTTTTCCTAGATCTCTTATGTGGTGGCACCAGTGATTCGCAACCCTGGCCTACAGGTGAGAAACAGCTGGGAGGCTCTGAAAAAAACAAATGCCTGGGCCTCGCTCCAAGCTATGAAATCAGAGCCAGTGGCAGGCATGTTCTGATTTTTGATGGCTGACTTTTGGAGCCTCCAGGAGCCATGTCCCCGCCCCACCCCAGCTTCTAAGATGGGTCTCTTCTTGGCGCTGTCGTGTCCTTTTGGCCTTCCTTGATCACTCAACCCAGAGTAGCCTTCTAAAATCTCTGGTTCTCGTTAGCTCTTTGAAGGTACTAATTCTATCTACTGCTATATCTACTCCCCAACCAGAATATAAAATGTGAGCCTTGTTTGTTTTGTTTTTTTTTCTAAAACTGCTATATGTGCTTCAGTTTTTCCTTCTGTAAAATGGGGGGTGATGGGAAGGGGCTGATAACTGTATATACCTCATATGGTTGTTAATACCCATCAAGCACTTATACACATACATGCTCAGACATTAGCTTCTGTTTTCATATCCGCTTACCCCAGACGATACGATGCCTGTAGTTCAGAGGTACTGGAAAACCCTTGGTCAGTGAATTTTATGAGGAGAAGTTAAGTGAACGTCTTGCCAACATCGTTTCTTTTCTCTTTTGGAGACGGATTTCTTGTTCTGAAATTTTTTTTCCTTTTGAGGATTTGCGATACTGGACGATGGCATACCTTGCAGAATTTGCCTCCAAATCGAGAAACGACTTGGCTTTTGTCTCTTAACAGTGAGGCATTATTTCATATTTTGGCTTTTTAGATGGGTGGGCATGCCAACCCCCATTCCTATACTGCACATCCCCACATTGGAGATTGGCTCAGTGGTCTGTCCTCTGCTATGTCATCCCTGTTCATCTGGGTTCCCGAGATCCTATGCCCTGTGTTTAAAGAAGAGAGGAGCTTGGTTCCCACCATTGGTGCTACAGGGGTCTGCTTTGTCATGTTTGGTTATGCACTTTGGAAATGTTTTTTGAAATGCCTGGTGGCTGTGTGTCTGTCTGTGCTCAGGCTGCCATAACAAAATACCATAGGCTGGGGGCTTAAACTACAGAAATCTGTTTTTCTTATAATTCTGGAGGCTGGAAGTCCCAGCCCGGGGTGCCAGCATGATCAGGTTCTGGTGAGGACTCTTACTGGCTTGTGCACTGTCCTCATCTTGCTGTGTCCTCCCCTGGTGGGTGGGAGGGGAGGGGAGTTGCAGGGGGAGCGTGGGTGACAGCAAGTTCTCTGGGGTCTCTTCTTATAAGACCACTAATCCCATCAGACCAGAGCCCCACCTTGGTGACCCTTTTTAGCCTGGATTCCCTCCTGAAGGCTCCATATTCAAATACCATTACTTTGGGGCTTTGGGCTTTGACATAGAATTTGGGGAGGGGCACAGACATTCAGCCTGTAACAGTGTCCACAGAAGGAAGCCTGGGCCAGGAGGGCTGATGGAGGGGTGGGGTACTTGAGAGAGAGCTGAGGATGAGGGTGGTCCCTAGCCTCGGAGGAGATGGAGGGAGGGTCTTTTGTAGTCAGACTGGCTCTAATCCACCCCTACTTTTTATTCTGTGCAAGGGCTGATGTAAGACTGGGGGAAGAGGGGACTGGTCGGGCAGAATCCTTTGCATGGAATTTGGCCTTGACGCTGAGTTAGGAAGAGATGAGGTCTTTGAGCAGGCTCCTGCTGCAGTGGGTCTCTGTAGGCGCCCCTGTGAGCAGGGCAGAGGTGCAGAAAGCATGAAAGCGGGGGAGGAGCGGGCCTAGAGCTGCAGAAAGTACATCAGGACCTGTGGGCATAGAGGTGTGGTGGTACAGGGGACAAGATGAAGCGTCTGGATTCTGAACAGCTGTCTCTTCGAATGCCGCTTCAGCAGGCTTGGGAGACAAATAGTGCAGCTGAAGTTTGGAAGTTATGTAAAAGCAAATCTTGAGTTGAAAAAGCAAGAAGTGAACTTCTAACTGTGGGCAGGAGATCACGGTTCAGTTAGCATCCCAGGCGGCAGGGGCGGGAGTTCTAGCCCAGGGAGGGGGTTTCCTGGGCAGGGAAACCTCCAGAGAGGCAGATGGCTTCTTGGGGAAAGTGCCACCAACCACCTTGGGATGGTGGTAGGCTGACAGAGCCACCGACCTGATCATAAGTATAGGTCAAGGAAAGCTGCACCCCGTCAGTGGGATTGCTCTTTGCTATTTTGGGGGGTGGGGATGGGGATGCCAAAAATCAGGGTTCTAGTATTGGCTCTGCCAAGATCCTCCCTAGCATTTTGGGGGTTTCTCAACAGAAAGTTGCACTGAATGAGTACAAGGATTTCCAGCATCCAAGAAAGCCTCCTGTCCTGGAGAATACCACCTCCAGGGTAGCGGTTTGGCATGGTGAAGGCAGTGAGTCTGAGTCCCACATCACCCTTGCTGGCTGTGTGACCTTGGGCTTCAGGTTTTCTCTTTTGGAAAATGAGGGTACAAGCAGTTCCCACCTGTCTTGTGGGGCTGCCTGCAAGAAAAAGCACATGAGGTATGGGAGTATTTAAGGTGTACCAAGTTCATGGCAGCCGCTGCTAATCATGGCTTACACTGGCATACTACACAGTAGGCACTGTTCTTAATGCTTTCTGTGCATTAAGTTACTTGCTCCTCTTAACCCTTTAGATCGGTGCCATTAATATCCTCATTTTGCAGATGAATAGGAGACCCAGAGACATTAAATAATTTGTCCAAGGTCACCCAGCCAGCAAGTAGCAGAGCTAGGCATGCATGTGTGCGTGTTGTGTGTGTGTAATTAATATACTTTATTTTTTAGAGAAGTTTTAGGTTTACAGGAAAGAGTTCCCATTTTATTCTCCACCTCTCCCCCCAGCTTCTGTTATTAATTAACATGTTGCATTAGTATGGGACATTGGTTACAACTAAGACAATATTGATACATTCTTATTAATTAAAGTCCATAGTTCGGGATTTATTCTTTGTGTTGTGCATTGAAGGTTTTGACAGACATTTAATGACATGTATCCACCCTTACAAAATCATAAGGAATAGTTTCATTGCCCTAAACATCCCCTGTGGAGCCTCTTAATTTGGATGGTCTGAATTGTGAGCCCTGCTTCTTGGTATGTTTCTAATACTTTTGCAACCAAAAAAATTTTTTTCAGTTTTATTGAGAAATAATCATTATAAGTCTAAGGCATACAGCATGATGGTTTGATTTACGTACATTATGAAATGATTACTACAGCAGGTTCAGATAACTGTATCTTCTCATATAGATACAATAAAAAGAAAAATAAAGGAAAAATTCTCTTTGTGATGAGAATTCATAGGATTTATTCTTAATAATTTTCCTGTGTCTTACAGTAGTGTTAACTATAATCATGCTGTGTATTACATCCCTAGGACCTATTTATAACTGGAAGTTTGTATCTCTTGACCACCTTCCTTCAGTTTCCCCTTCTCTCACCCTTAGCTTCTGGTTAACCACAACTTTGATCTCTTTCCCTTTGAGTCTTTTTAAAGATTTTGCACATAAGTGAGATCATACAGTATTTTTCTCTAACTTATTTCACTTAGCATAATGGCTTCAAGACCCATCCATGTTGCAAATGGTTAAGATTTCCTTGTTGCTTTTTAATGGCTGAATAGTATTCCATTGTATATATGTTCCACAGCATCTTTATCCATTCACCCACTGATAGACATGTTGTTTCCATGTATTGGCTATTGTAAATAATGCTGCTATGAACGTGGGGGTGCAGATGTCTTTTTGAGTGGGTATTTTCATTTCCTTTGGTTATATTCCCAGAAGTGGAATTACTGGATCATAGGGTAGTTCTATTTTTAAATTTTTTGAGGATCCTCTGTATTGTTTTCCATAGTGGCAGTACCAATTTACATTCCCACCAACAGTGCACCAGGGTTCCCTTTTCTCCCCATCCATAATTTGTTACCTTGATGTTAGCCATTCTAACAGGCATGTGTGAAATCTCATTGTGGCTTTAATTTGCATTTCCCTGATGATTATTGAGCATCTTTTCATGTATCTGTTGACCTTTCTTTAAAGAAAGTCTATTCAGGTCCTTTGTCCATCTTTTAAATGGGGGTTTTTTGTTTTTTTTTTTGCTTTTGGGTTATATGAGTTCTTTATATATTTTAGATATTAACCCTTTATCAGATACATGATTTTGCAAGTATTTTTTTCCCATTCCTTAAGCTGTCATTTCACTTCCTTGAAAGTTTCTTTTTCTGTGCAAAAGCTTTTAAGTTTGATGGAGTCCCACCTGGTTTTTATTTGTTGCTTGTGTTTTAGGTGTCATATCCAAAAAAATCATTACCAAGACTCATGTCAAGGAACTTTATTCCTATGTTTTCTTCTAGGAGTTTCATGGTTTTAGGTTTGACATTTAAGTCTTTAATCCATTTTGAGTTAATTTCTGTGAGTTGTATTCGATTTGTGGGTCCAATATTATTCTTTTGTATGTATCCAGTTATCCCAGCCATTTATTGAAAAGACTGACTTTTCTCCATTGGTCCCTTTGTTGACTGTGTGTGTGGGGGGGTGGGGGGGCAGAGGGGTTATTTCTGGGCTCTTGATTCTGTTGCATTGGGTTGTCGGTCTTAATGCCAGTGCCATACTGTTTTAGTGACTATAGCTTTATAGTATACCTTGAAAGAAGGAATGGTAATGCCACCTCCTTTGTTCTTCTTTCTCAGGATTTGTTTTGGCTATTGAAAGTTGGGGGTTTTTTTGTGTGTGTTTTATGGGGTGTTTTGCTTTTCTTCATCCAAAATATTGGGGCCATCTGCTAGCAATCTCACTGCTTTACTGGGCCATCTGCTGTTCCCTGACTTCCAGATTCTCCACTCTTGACACCATGCGGGCCTCTCACAATTCAGAGAGTGCCCACTCGGCTTCCTCTTGAACTCTGACAACCTAAAAATGGGAATTGTTAAACATTGCCAAGTGTTGCCTTGGGTGGAAGAGAGAAAGTTATTCAACTCAAAAGAAGAGTTGAATGCTTGAAAAGGTTTTTTATTATTAATAAATATTGTCCATTATTGAAGAGGCTGTTAGAAAAATAAATGTGCTAGAATAATTAACAAACCCTTCTCCTGAAAGGGCAGTGGATGTGTCCCTTGGGAAAGGAACAGAAAGTCACTGTAGCTGAGAGGCAGAACCATCTGCCTGGTGGATCGTCCCCTTGCAGATGGGAAAGCACATTCACTCAGTTTCTGGACCTACAGCTCCCTTTGCTAAGTCAGTGCAGTGTAGGCCTTCAGCTCTGGTCTCAAGTAACTGCCTGTGAAATTAAATGCAACATTTCTGAGTGTCCACATACTCTTCACTGAACCCAGCTCTGAAGCTGGAAGGGCCCCAGTCCCTGCTGTCAGAAAGAGCATAGCAGATGGGGGAGACAGGCAGCAGGGCTCAAATAACAGAGCCTCCTGGGGCAGTGGCCTCCAGCAGGAAGAGTGCAGTGGTTCAGGGCAGGAGAGCCCTCCCTGGAGGAGATGACAGCTGAGCCCGGCTTCAGATGGGAGGGTGGGAGGGGGCAGTGAGGGACATCTTAACAGATGGCACAATGCATTGGAAGGTGCTCCCTGAGAAATCTCATCCCCCTCTCCTGAACCTGGAGCAATGCTTACTAGCAACTGCTGCATCGTGTTCAGTCTCTGTCCGAGGGGAGAGAGGAAACAAACACCTAAGATTACCATGCAGAATAGTAAGTAATTAGGCTTTGGGGATTTAACGGGAGCCAGTGCTCAACCAGGCCTAGGGCTGAATCCGATTACTTTGATTTATTTATTTTTTTAAAGTCAGATGGAGGAGGGGCTGGAGAAATGTGCCACCGGGGTTGGCCCAGGATGAAGTTGGCAGACTGGTTTACAGCGGCCGCACTCAGCCCAGGCAGAGCAGTTACCCCAATTCACAAGTTGTGCCAGACTCAGTGATGGCTCAGGACAGATCGCAGTTACCCTAACGGAGACATTTGCCAGGCTTTCCCCACTAGCCTGTAGGTTCCTGGAGGGCAGGGCTGTGTCCCTGGCATCCTTGGCTGTAGGGTGGAGGCCAGAGTCTGGTGTAAATTCAGCTTGCAGCAAATGGTGATTGGGTGGACAGACCCCCTCTCACTCACTACCTGTCAGGGAGCTGCGGCCACAAGACCTGTGCTGTCTCTGTGGCTGTCCTTCTAGCCTGCCAATACCGTGAGACATCAGAACACTCAGCCAGGATGAATTAAGGGGTAAGCACTTCAAGGGTTAAGAATATGAACTCTGAAGCCAAACTGTCTGGTTTCTAGTCCTGCCTCTGCCCTTATTTGTTACATGACCTTTAACTATTACTTTACCTTCTAACCTCAGGGAAGGGGCAGGGTTTGTTTTGTTCAGTGATGTATCCCAAGCTCTAGAGCAGTGCCTGGTGGGTGTGTGCACATGTGTGCAGGAGTGGGCAGCACCTTCCTTATGAGGCTGTGAGCATGAACTGTGGTAACAATGTGTTTATAAGATTGCTTAGCACAGAGCATATGCCCTACAAATTTTTGCTGCTGAAATGACTTCTAAAAGATAACTGGAATTGAACTAGAACTTTACAGGATAAACTTTTGGAACTGGCCTTTGATGAAGGATTGAGGGTGAATTTTTTAAAGGCAACACTTTATTTTGAGTTAAAGTTAAAAATGAGCATCTGTTTACTTATTATTCTTTGAGGACAAGCGACTGACTTTTTGCATGGTTGATGCTAAGAGACTTCCCAGACCATGCAGGCTGCAGTGGGTCTGTGTGTGTGTGATCTGATCCTTCCCTGTTGGTGTTGTGGGACCTGATGAATGAGATCTGCAATTTGGAGACCAGAGTTTGCACTCTGGCCCTGACAAAACCTGTGCAATTTTGCATATGTCACTTTTGATATCCAAGCCTTAGTTTTCTGCCTGTGAAATGGGCATAGATGATGCTGTTTATCCTACAGGCTTTTAAGGATAAGTGCGTGTAAACATCATTACTATTGTTTGCATAATTGTAGTAGATGCTTAACCCTTTGAAGAAGACTCCTTCCTTGTGAAATGGAGAAAATCAGTTATTGGGGGTTTTTCAGAATTGATCCACAAAACCACAAGTAGGATTTGGTGAAAGGGCCTGGTTCTTGTGTGGCAAAGGGCCAGTTGGCAGCGTCTCTGGTTAGAATAGAATAAATAGAATAGATTATCCCCCACATACCAGCTTTTAGGAGCCCACCATTGGTTTATCTCATTTCACACTATAAATGTCTGACTTCTTATTCTATTATATGTGCCAAGTTCCAGGACTGACCTTTTAGCTGGGCCGATCCCACACCAGCTGGTCCAGCAATGGACTTGAGATATGTGTGTTATAATAATCACACCTGTGAAAAAATTAGTCTTAGGAGGCCTCTTGAGGGCAGTTTCTCTGAGCTTAGGTAGGAAGCCATCCTTGGGTTAGTATTTGGTTGCTGAGTGAATGTTGATTGAGCAACTCTGCCAGCTGGGCCTGTGGGGAAAGAAAAACTGACCTGGATGTGGACCTTGCTTCCAGGGAGCTTCCATTCCAGTTGAGAACCTCAAAATCTACAAAACTAACCTGTAATCAAGGGGGGTGTGAAGGGCTGCAGGGGAGGGCCAGCTAAGTCCCTAATGTGAGGTTCAAGAAGAAATCACATCAAAGGGGCCACTGAAGATGGGCAAGTGCGACCCTTGAAGAATAATAATGGAGTAGACACTCTGTTCTAAGTACCTTACACACAGTCCCTTGTGGACCCTTGTTCTGGGAGGGTAGGTGGTATTATTGTCATTATATCCATTTCACAGAAGTTGCGAATAAGGCACAGAGAGGTTGAGTAATTTGCCCAAGTTCTCCCAGCTTAGACTGCAGAGCAAGGGTTTGAGTGAGGGCAGCCCAGCCCCAGAGCCTGTGCTCTTTGAGGGGAGAAGGGTCCCCCAGCTAAGGACAAGTAGGTGCTGGGAAGCTTGGGGCACCAGGCGTGTGGCAGGTATGGTAGGCAAGTCAGCCTGTAATGAGTGAGTGTTGAACCAAGAGACTTAAACACCCAAAGGCCTTTGTACTTCACCCTGTAAGCAGCGGGGGCCAGGGGTGGTTTCTGAGTAGCTGTGTTTTAGGGAAATGACCCTGCTGGCAAAGTGGGGGATGACTTTAACTGAGATAATATGGGAAGGTTCTTAGCATTATGCTTCATAAGCTTCTTAGGGCAGAAAAATAAAGTGCAGACAGAACAATTAGAAGCTATTGCACAGAGTTAGGCAGAAGTGAGAGTTGCGTGCTGGATGCTGAAGAATAGATCGAGAGAGGCGCAGTCAGCCAATCTCGGCAGGTGCTGGACATGAGAGGTGGGAGCTGTCAGCTCTGATCAGATGCAGATAAATGCCCCTGACACCACCACTATCCAAGAGTGGGTGTGGCAGGCACCGCTGCCTTCTTTGAATTTGGATCCCTCTATGGAGACCCTTGTCCAAGGAGAACCTTGAACCAAGCACAGAGGCTGGTTTCTAGTCTATATTTCATAATCCTAAGTATGCTTCTGAGAGACGCTCCGTGGACATCTGTCAGTGGGGCACGGATTGGTCACTGAGACTGGGGAGAGAAATCTGTGTCCTCAGCCCACAGGTTAGAATGAGGAGGTAGGCTTGTAGTCACTGGGTGTGGCCTGAATGGCGCCGTCCAGGCTTGCTGGCATTAGAGTGTATCATAAAGCACACAGCATTGGAAATGCGCTTTGATGCAAGTGGGCATTTGCTAGACAGGTGGGGTGTGTGTGTCATTTCTGGTAGTCAATATGGTGTGCAGGAATAGGGTGATAAGAGAGAACCTAACTGGATCAGGGACGAGGTGGCATTTTCAGCTGGCCTTAGATTCAGGTCCTCGAGTAGGCATGGTGGGTCCAAGCCCCAGGGGCACCACTGTGCAGTCTGGGCCTCCATCTGGCTTGTGTGGGGTTTCAGGAGGAGAGATTACTTTCACCTCCACAATAACTGCTTCTCATCTATCACAAGGACTCTGAACATCTGCTGGGCAGGGGGCCAAATGGTGGCAAAGATGCAGGTCATGCCCTTGGAGAGCGCAGCCCAGAGGGGGCAGGCGTCATTGCAATCCTCGTGCCCCTTTGACAGTGGCCACTCATGTTGGGACATTCTCTATTTATTACACTTTTTATATCAGCATGGCTTAGTCTCAGCAGGATTTCATAGAGGCTTTTGTTAAAAGCAATTTGTAGGCATTTAATAACACCAGAGGGAAGCTTGTAAAATGTAGAGCATGGTACATACATACCAAAAGGGAGATTCTATGGCCCTTTGTTTGGGGGACAACTGATACCCAGCCTCATCCTGGTTTCCTTTCCTGCTTTCTTCACCCCCTCTGCTGAGTGTGCAAGGGGGTGACGGAGTGTTCTTGAGAGGACTCATGTCACCATGCGGGCCCCTGGCCGAGTGGCAGAGCACAACCTCCCTTTGTATCCTCATGGCCTTTGTGTTCTGGTGGCCTTTGTGCCTTACCTTACTTGGAGGTGAACACCTGGGACCGGACCACTAATGCTAAGTGCAGTGCCTGCTGTGCTGAATGAGCTTCCTCATGGCGCCTCTGACCTTGCCTGACTGCAGGATGTGACTGAAGTGCTGCGTGGGCGTTTGGGTAATGAAGGACACAATTCACTAGATGGAGTGAGAGCCAGGGATGGGAGTCCCAGTATTGAAAGGCTGGCCTGCAGCCTGGAGAAACCCAGTACCAGAAAGAGGCAGGAACTCCCCAGAGATGTGCAGGAGTGTCGATAAAGGCGATTAATGGAATAGATAGAATGATTCATAAGCAAAGATTAGAGAAGCTGAATTGCTCTGGCTTATATTAGCTGAGTCTCTGTGAAAGAGGTTGTGTGTGAAGGGGCACTTAAGATAGTTTTACAGTGATTCACCTGGTTGCAAGATGCTGTACCTACGGAGCCCCCAGACCTAGGAAGGGAGAACCAGGGGGGCAGCTCCCCTCCCTAAGTGCCTCTAAGGGACACCTTGGCTTCTCAAACAAGCCTCCCCAGGAAAATAGAGGGAATCCCATCACCTGGGTATATAAATTTAGATTGGGCAGCACACTGCAGGGTTTGAGATCCTGCACTGGTAGCAGAATGGACTGGCTGTGCTGTGGTGTCTTTTCTCTAACTTCTGGGCAACTGTGGGCCTTGGGGGGGCAAACCCTTGAAAGAATTGCTTTAAAATCCCTTTGCTCATTTACACCATGGTTTTTTTTTCCTTAGCTGGCAAAAATCCCGATGTAGAGTGGTGTGACATGGAGCTAAATGACTTTCGGGCTTGGTGGCCCACATGCTTTGGGAGGAAGAAGGGAAAAAGGAGGGGTTGGTGTCTCATCATTTTTAGCCCACGTGCACTGGGAGAGAGTTGCTGTCGATCCACCCCCGCCCATCTCCAAGCTCACAATGAATACTTAATACTGAGAATCGCACAGTACAGTCAGAAGGGACCTGAGAGATCATGCAGGAAGGCAGCATGTGCGTAGCTCAGAGCCATGCTTCTCCATCTTTAATGTGCCCATGATCACCTGGGCCTTACTAAAATGCAGGTGCAGGTGGAGATCTGGGGGGGCCTGAGGCTCTGCATTTTCAACAAGCTGAAACCCTGGTGGTATCAGTGCTGCTTCTCTGGCGACCACACTTTGAGAAGTGGGAGTATAGTGTCTGCTTGACCTGGGTTTGGTCTCAGCCCCGCCTGTGAGCTGTGTGGCCATAGGCAAGTTATTTGGCCTCTCTGAGTCTGTTGTCCCCATCATGATATGGGATCACAGTGCTTACATTTCAGGAATCTTGGTAGCGTCAACCTGAGGTCATGGCCTGTCAGCTGCTTTGCTTTGCACTCTGCCTGCTGCAGAGCCAGAGGTCAGTGATGGAAAGCGTGCACTTAGACCGGGATCCAGCATCCCCAGGCAGCACGGCAAGAACACAAAGTGGTTGGTCCTGCTCCCCACAAGATCTCACTTCCCATCTCCTCTCAAAAAAGCTTCCATGATCAAGTAAGTTTGGGGAAGACTGCAAAGGTCTGCCTTGAGCAGAGGCAGAATGGATGCAATAGCATGTTCAAGGTTCTGAAATATTCTGCAGCCAAGAAAGCTTTATGCTTATTATGGTAAAATACACATAACATAAAATTTACAATTTTAACCACTTCAAAGTTAAATGCCACTGTAGTTCAGTGTCAGTAAATACTTTCATGTTTTTGTGTAACCATCACCACCATCCATCTCCAGAACTTTTTCATCTTCCCAACCTGAGACTCCTGAGTCACTCATTAAAGTCCCCATCTCCCCGCCAGTCCCTGGTGACCACCCTCCTATTTTGCTTCTACAGCCTGGACTACTCCAGGTACCTCATTATGAATGGGATCATACAGTCTTTGTCTTTTTGTGACTGACTTATTTCCCTCAGCATAATATCCTCAAGGTTCATCCATGTTGCAGCCTGTGTCAGAATTCCCATCCTTTTTGGGGCTGAATGATATTTCATTGTATGTATGTATCACATTGTGTTTATTCACTCATCCACCAATGGACAGGTGGCTGTCTCCACCTTCTAACTATGGTGAATAATGTTGCTATGAACATGTGTGTGCAAGTATCTGAGTTTTAAACTTCTTTAAACTTAGTCTTTCCCAAATATTTGGTGGGGGAAGGGTAGATGGAAAACTGCCAAACAGTCCAACCCCCAACCCCAGCCCTGTATGTTTCAGTACAGATGGGACTTTCAGGTCTGGAGCTGAGGTTTCCTATCCTGGCTGTGTTTTAGACTTACCCAGGGAGCTTTTAAAAAAAAAAAAAACATGCCTGGGTCCCATCCTGGACCAATTAAATCAGAATCTCTAAGGTTGGGACTTGGGTGGAGGGATTCCTAAAGCTCTCAGGTGATGTTAATGAGCGGCAGGAGTTGGGAGACTTGCAGAGGTTCACACCCCAGCCAAGAACTGAGGCCTCTGGGGCCCAGCATAACGCACGCCGCAGCCCCTCGTGAGTCTCCTAACCTGGGTCAGGCTCCCTCCTGGAGTCCCTGCCACAGGCCTGCAGGGCACAGGGTGCTGAGAATGGTGAGCCCAAGAGCAAGGGGATGACCCTGTGGTCAGCAGCCCCTCAGGCTCCCATAAATCCAGCCCATACAGACAGTGTCTGTTGTCTGCCTCTGCTGGGATGGCCCGTGAAGGGCTTGTGTTGAACCCAGCCAGGAGGGAGGCCCATGCCCACACGAAATCACCAAGGATTCTCTTCAGTGCCGAAGTGTGGACTTCCCTTTCCGTGGCATGCAGAGCTAAACGCAGGTGAGATGACACATCTCTGACTTTGCAGACAGTTTTTATTTACAGAGGGCAGGAAGAGCACCATGTTCAAATAGTTCTCATGCAGGAAGATCACCTCATTACTTTGAGACTGAACGGTGGGGTTTCTGGCCTTCCTGCTATCAGCCAGATGGCCTGGGCTTGTAAACACCACCCCTCCCTGAGAAGGGATTTGCCTCGGCAGGACCTGACCTTGGGAGCTACTGTTTAGTGGCCTGCTGTCCCTATTTAATTTCCAGGGTCCAGCGATCTCGATTGCCCAATCTCACTGTGATCTGATATGTAATAGTGTGGAGGAAGGACTTGAAGGTATTTACATGATTATTTTTTAAAGCGTATCATGGGCCTGGGAAACCAAGCCAAAAGTCCCCTTTATTCCAGTTAAGTCTTCGGACTTGCTCTTCTCTTTCCAGGAGTGTGTGATCCTCAGGTCAGTTTGCTGGATATGGTTTGTGACGGCTCACCTGTTCAGTCGCCTCTTCTCATCTGTACGTTAGGAGTTGTCTTTCGGATACTATCTGTGTCTTAAACTGCAGTACCCTGTCGCCTCTTTCCAGGAGTAGTTGGCAAGCAAAGTAAGAAGGAATTTGCAGACTTACCAGAAATTCACAGTCATCCTCCATTTCATTGAGTAATTGTTATTTCGAGTTTAGCTAATCCTTGAGGCTAGATTGTTCCAGCCAGCTTCTCCTTGCCTCTCAGCCTGTGGGGTTGCTGTTCGCTCAGGCAGTGTGCTCCCTCATTTATCCAAGAAATTCAAGAGCCTCTGAGGTGGGAAGCATTTTGGTGAGCGTAGACTAACACCTTAACATACACTGTGGGAAGGAGAGGAAACATGAATCCAAATATTGGTGGGTCATGATGAGGAAAGAACTCTGCTTCTGAGGAAAAAAAAAAAAAGAAACTAAAAAAAGAAAACCTCTAAAGCCAAATGGAAATGTAGTTTACTCCATAAACTCATTCACTCGCTGATTAACATCACGGTGTGCAGAATACCATGGCAAGAAGACCAACTCCACTTCCAAGGATCCTAAATTATTATCCAACAGGGAAGGTGAACTGCCAAGTGCCAATAACCAGTACTCCCTGGGGACACAGGGACCTTCAGATCTACATGCTTTCCAAGGCAGATGAAGCCATGTTAAGGCTCAGGAGCAACAGATTTTTCCTTGAAGGCCTTCATGGAGGAACTGGCCTTGAAGGTATTGACAACCTTTGACCCTATGGATGGAGCCACATGGACCAGACACCTAGAACCACGTGGAGGTAGGACTTTCTGCAATGGCTTAAGTTATTTGCCTTTACTCACCTCCAGGCTTTCCTGTACAGGTGGGAATGTGACTTGCATTATAGGGTATTCAATCCATTGACATTGGATGTGGACATGGACACATGACTAGCCTTGGCCAAGGGCATATGGGCAGACACAACCTACACTATTTCTGATCAGAAGCATTAAAAGCCATTGTGTGTCTCTTCCAGCTCATGTTTTTTTTCCCTTTCCCATGAGGATGACATGTCCTGGGGGAGGCTTATCCTTCTGCCTGGATTCTAGAATGGGAAGACAGGAGAAGCCAACCCGTATTTGCCAACATGTGATTGAACAAGAAATAAATGCATACTGTATCCTGCTGATATTTTGGGGACTGTTTGTTCTGCACCATAACAGCTAGTGAAAACTGATAAATGGAGTCTCCGTACTAGAATAGTGTGGTTTGTGCTGCAGGGGGAACTGGGGAAGGCTTAAGTCAAGGGCTGACAGGAGAAATGTGCTTTGGGAAGATGACTCCCAACTTGGTAGAGGATGTAACGGGTTCTGGGAGATTCTTGGCCCTGTTTTAGGGGTCCACACACAAGAGAGCAGGGCACTGACTGTGGAAAGTAGAGGGGGTCTAATTTCAGAGCCAGGGTCACAGTGAGATCAATGCAGCTGCCTGCAGGTACGGGAGGGGGAGAGGCACATGGGCCAGGTTCTTGCCAGGGAGGATGCTGTGTCTCGGGCCTTCCACAAGCTGAGGGAAGTGGGCTGGCCTGATGTGTCATCTGGCTGGCTCACCAAGTGTCCAAGCACTGCCTGTTTCCAAGATGTTGCATTTCACTGTGTCAGAACGAGATGTCGGGATTGACATGCAGGCACTGGGGAGACATCAAGTTGTCTCCTGGCTTTGAAACTTTCTAAAACCCTGCTGCTGCACAAACTGGTGTGCAAACTGGGCCCTGACTGAGGAGACAGACAGAATGCCCGGGGGATGGGGTCCAGGAGGGGGCACTGTACCCCACAGCAAAATGCAGGGTGACCCCATAAGGGACTCGGGGGTTTGGCCTGCCCCACTCCTTGATCAGTGTAGCAATGTGACTCATTTGTCATTCATTCTGCCAAGTGGTTAAGAATGCAAACTCTAGAGTGACTGCCTGGGTTTGAATCCTGGCTCTGCCACTTACAGCGACCTTGGGCAAGTTCCTTATGAACTCTTGGTACCTCAGTTTACCCATCTGTAGAATGGTGATGAGAGTCTGAGGCAGCTGTAGGGAGGGTTCAGTGTGTTAACATAAGTATAGCACTAACCACAGGCTTTGATGCTTTGTAGGGCAGTGGCAGTGGTGGTGGTAGTGGGGTGGCGAGTAATGATTGCGCACTTGCTGGTGGCATGCACAGGGGGTACTGTGAACAATCTCTGCCCGCACAGAATTAGTTTTAATGGAGGAGGCAGAAAATAAGTTTGCAAATAAGTAGATGAATAATGTCAAGTGACAACATGAGGAAAAATAAATTCGGATAAGGAGACAGTGACCACAATGGGTTTGGGGATCTAAAATAGGGTGTTTGGGAAGGCCTCACAGTGGGTGAGACCTGAATGCAGTGAGGGAGGGGCTGCGTAGCTGTCAGCTAGAGGAGACACAGGTACAGCTTTCCCCTGCTCTCCCAAACTGGAGCGTTCCCATGAAATCTTTCTTAAGCTGAAATGGTGTAAAGTGAAGAGGCAACTATCACTTCATAAAAGTGAAAATCCTCTTCAGGCTTCCTTTGGTTCGTGAGAACAGCTACTAATGTAGGTTTTGGGGGAACAGCAAACTCTCGGATAAGGGAAACCTGTACCTTCTGTCCGAGGGAACAAGAGGTGCAGAGGGCCTGAGGAGGCTGTTTCTGGAACAGCAAGGAGGCTAGTGTGGCTGGAACAGAGGGAATTCATTGAAATATTTCCACTTCTTTTCAAGGAAACTGAAACTTTGTATTACTAGTTCAGATTTTATAGCAAATAGGTTAGAACGGAGTACAGAAATATGAATGTTCTCAAACGGTACGTTTGCTTTTTCCATCTGTCAAATGGGAATGATCTTCCCTATCAGGATGATTGAGGGGAATACACAAGGTCCTGGATCTAGTGTCTAAAACTGTACTCAGGTGGTGCTGAGTAAACAGAAGCCCTGGGAGACAGAGATCTGTGGGCAAGGATGGAAGTGCGTCTTCAAGATGATGTCGGGCTGAAATCTGAGGTCATAAGGGAGGGGCGGCTCATTATCATAACCATCTACTTAAAGCAATTAAAAAGGCCTCACATCCAAGCTGTTACTTATATTGTAATAGCTGCTTGCAGTGGTAATTTTACTGGAGAAGGGAGAAAATGATCATGACATCTGTGAATTGGCATTGAACTAAGGCTGTGGTTCTCAACTTTGGCTGCTCATTAGCGTCACCTGGGGAAATTAAAAAAAAATCCTGATGCTGAGGCCATACCCGGGCAAATTAAGTCAGAATCTTTGGGCGTAGACCCAGTCTGCACTGGCTTTTAAAGCTGTCCTAGTGATTCGCGTGTGCAGCCACAGTTAAATATCACTGAGCTGGGTTAGGAGGGGATGTGGCCTCTCTTGCTCCCGAAGACTCTGCAGGGAGACTTGAGAGTGTGTGTGCCAGATCCATGATCATTGTCTCTGTAATTGGGACTGGGATGGGGGGTGGGAGCGGTGCTGGGGTAGCTTCCACTAAGCCACTTCCTTTGTAGTCCCCATGCCAGTATGATTTATGTAGCTGGACATAACTTTATTTTTAACCTTCTAAAAATAAGTTTCACAAAAAATGAGAATGCTTTACAGTTGACTCTATATCTTACTAAAGAGTGTACAGGCTCTTCAGTGGGTTCCGATATCAATTTCTTAGGTCTTCCTCCTGAGGAGTTAGTGATAACCCTTAGCCAGAGTGGCAATGGGAATTGATGTGATTCATTCTTGATCTCATTCAGTGTCCCACACTGGGCTCATTCTACTTGGTTTGTGCTGCGGTGTACCAGATCTTAAGGAGCCAAAGGCACCAGGATCCTGGTGTCCCTCTGTGGCATAAGACCTCGCTAACGGCAAAAGGCAGAGTCAGGAACACAAAGCTTCAAGGTAAAATGGCAGCTAGGAGGGGCTGACTTGTCTCATTAGGTAGTGAGATTCTCATTCCTTACATAGTTTCCCTTGTTGCTTTGGCTGCCAGGAAGCTCTAAAGTGTTTTATACTTGCTTGCCTTAGATTCCCTTAGACTTTTTAAAAACTGTAATTTTGCATTCGCTCTTTACCATTACTTCAGACTGTTCCTTGGCTTTCAGCTTTTCATTCTACTCTCAAATCTTTTCGACAATATTTAGGTTATAAAAACACCTTTGAAGAAAATAATTTTTTAGTGCTGGACCTTTGGAACATCACCCTGGTCCTTGATATCTAACTGGAAAAGAATTCTCATCATATTCAAAGAAGTAGATGGGATGTTAAAGCTCCTTTTGCAACCCTGACATTCTCACAGGGGAGGACCCAGTCACAGGGAGAGGAGAGACTTGCTCAGGAGGTAAGACGATATGGTGGAAGGAGCCGGGCACTCTGCATCAGCTGGAGGTTCAATCCTGGGTTCTCCATTTCCTAGGTATGTGAACTAGGGAAGGTTTTAACCTCCTTGAGCCTCAGTGTCTTTATTACATGAAGCCCATCGTAACTTTGCAGGTTTATTGTGTGATTGGATGAGCTAAGGTGTAAAAAGCACCTAGTATGTTGCCTGGCACTTAAAAATGCTACTGTGTGAGTGTTTTTATCATGATTAATGCCCTAAGTCAGGGGTCAGCAAACTTCTTTAAAGGGCCCGCTAGTAAATTTTTTAGGCTTTGCAGACCATATAGTGTCTGTGACAACTGCTCAACTCTGGTGTAAAGTGAGTCCATAAAGGAGTATGTGTAGCTGTGTCGCAATAAAACTTTATTAATCCTGGGCCATAGTTTGCCAACCGCACTCTAGGTCACAAAACGGGGCAGCAGCAGTTCCCTGATTTTTCAGTCCCTGGGGCCCCTTCCTTTGAGCTCACACTGCACACCGTCAGGAATGGAGAATGCATAGTGATAAGTTTTGTGTTTCTGGGTTAATTTTTTTTTATAATTTGGTATCATTATTCTACAATTACATGTGCAATATTATGGTTATTAAACTACCCCCTTCATCAGGTCCCCCCACCAACCCCATTACAGTCACTGTCCATCAGCGTAGTGAGATGCTATAGAATCACTACTTGTCTTCTCTGAGTTGTACTGCCCTCCCCGTGCCCCCCCAAAACATTACATCTGCTAATCGTAATGCCCCTTTTTCCCTCTTACCCCTCCCTTCCCACCCATCTTCCCCAGTCCCTTTCCCTTTGGTAACTATTAGTCCGTTCTTGGGTTCTGTGAGTCTGCTGCTGTTTTGTTCCTTCAGTTTTTTTCTTTGTTCTTATACTCCACATATGAGTGAAATCATTTGATACTTGTCTTTTTCGGCTTGGCTTATTTCACTGAGCATAATACCCTCTAGCTCCATCCATGTTGTTGCAAATGGTAGGATTTGTTTTCTTCTTATGGCTGAATAATATTCCATTGTGTATATGTACCCCATCTTCTTTATCCATTCATCTACTGATGGACACTTAGGTTGCTTCCATTTCTTGGCTATTGTAAATAGTGCTGCAATAAACATAGGGGTGCATCTGTCCTTTTTCAAATTGGGCTGCTGCATTCTTAGGGTAAATTCCTAGGAGTGGAATTCCTGGGTCAAATGGTATTTCTATTTTGAGTTTTTTGAGGAACCTCCATACTGCTTTCCACAATGGTTGAACTAATTTGCAGTCCCACCAGCAGTGTAGGAGGGTTCCCTTTTCTCCACATCCTCGCCAACATTTGTTGTTGTTTGTGTTTTGGATGTTGGCCATCCTCACTGGTGTGAGGTGATATCTCATTGTGGTTTTAACCTGCATTTCTCTGATGATTAGTGATGTGGAGCATCTTTTCATGTGCCTGTTGGCCATCTGAATTTCTTCTTTGGAGAAGTGTCTATTCATGTCCTCTGCCCATGTCTTACTTGGATTATTTGCTTTTTGTTTGTTGAGGTGTGTGAGTTCTTTATATATTTTGGATGTCAACCCCTTATCGGATACGTCATTTATGAATATATTCTCCCATACTGTAGGATGTCTTTTGTTCTACTGATGGTGTCCTTTGCTGTACAGAAGCTTTTCAGCTTGATATAGTCCCACTTGTTCATTTTTGCTTTTGTTTCCCTTGCCCGGGGAGATATGTTCATGAAGAAGTCACTCATGTTTATGTCCAAGAGATTTTTGCCTATGTTTTTTTCTAAGAGTTTTATGGTTTCATGACTTACATTCAGGTCTTTGATCCACCTTGAGTTTACCATTGTGTATGGAGTTAGACAGTAGTCCAGTTTCATTCTCTTACATGTAGCTGTCCAGTTTTTCCAACACCAGCTGCGAAACAGGCCGTCATCTCCCCTATATCCAAGGCTCACTTATCAAATATTAATTGACTGTATATGTTTCGGTTCATATTTGGATTTTCTATTCTGTTCCACTGGTCTGTGGGTCTGTTTTTGTGCCAATACTAAATTGTCTTGATTACTGTGGCTTTGTAGTAGAGCTTGAAGTCAGGGAGCGTAATTCCCCCTGTTTTATTCCTCCTCCTCAGGATTGCTTTGGCTATTCGGGGTCTGTTGTGGTTCCATATGAATTTTAGAATTATTTGTTCCAGTTCATTGAAGAAAGCTGTTGGTAGTTTTATAGGGATTGCATTGAATCTGTAGATTGCTTTAGGTAGTATAGCCATTTTGACAATATTGATTCTTCCTAGCCAAGAGCATGGGATGCGTTTCCATTTGTTAGTGTCCTCTGTAATTTCTCTTAGGAGTGTCTTGTGGTTTTCAGAGTACAGGTCTTTCACTTCCTTCGTTAGGTTTATTCCTAGGTATTTTATTCTTTTTGATGCAATTGTGAATGGAATTGTTTTTCTGATTTCTCTTTCTGTTAGTTTATCGTTAGTGTATAGGAAAGCAACAGATTTCTGTGTGTTAATTTTGTATCCTGCAACTTTGCTGAATTCAGATATTCTAGTAGTTTTGGAGTGGGGTCTTTAGGGTTTTTTATGTACAATATCATGTCATCTGCAAATAGTGACAATTTGACTTCTTCTTTACCAATCTGGATGCCTTGTATGTCTTTGTTTTGTCTGATTGCTGTGGCTAGGAACTCCAGTAGCATGTTGAATAACAGTGGAGAGAGTGGGCATCCCTGTCTTGTTCCCGATCTTAGATGAAAAGCTTTCAGATTCTCGCTGTTAAGTATGATGTTAGCTGTGGGTTTGTCATATATGGCCTTTATGATGTTGAGGTACTTGCCCTCTATTCACCATTTTGTTGAGAGTTTTAATCAGGAATGGATGCTGAATTTTGTCAAATGCTTTTTCAGCATCTATGGAGATGATCATGTGGTTTTTGTTCTTCTTTTTGTTGATGTGGTGGATGATGTTGATGGATTTTCAATGTTGTACCATCCTTGCATCCCTGGGATGAATCCCACTTGATCATGGTGTATGATCCTCTTGATGTATTTTTGAATTCGGTTTGCTAATATTTTGTTGAGTATTTTTGCATCTACGTTCATCAGGGATATTGGTCTGTAATTTTCTTTTTGGTGAGGTCTTTGCCCGGTTTTGGTATTAGAGTGATGCTGGCTTCATAGAATGAGTTTGGAAGTATTCCCTCCTCTTCTGTTTTTTGGAAAACTTTAAGGAGAATGGGTGTTGTTTCTTCTCTATATGTCTGGTAGAATTCAGAGGTGACTCCATCAGGTCCGCGGGTTTTGTTCTTGGGTAGTTTTTTGATTACCGATTCAATTTTGTTGCTGGTGATTGTTCTGTTCAGTTTTTCTGTTTCTTTGGTCAGTCTTGGAAGGTTGTATTTTTCTAAGAAGTTGTCCATTTCTTCTATGTTTTCCAGCTTGTTAGCATGTAGATTCTCATAATATTCTCTTATGATTCTTTGTATTTCTGTGGGGTCCGTCGTGATTTTTCCTTTCTCATTTCTGATTGTGTTTATGTGTGTAGATTCTCTTTTTCTCTTAATGAGTCTGGCTGGGGGTTTATCTATTTTGTTTATTTTTTCAAAGAACCAGCTCTTGGTTTCATTGATTTTTTCTATTGTTTTATTCTTCTCAATTTTATTTATTTCTTCTCTGATCTTTATTATGTCCCTCCTTCTGGTGACTTTGGGCCTCATTTGTTCTTTTTCCAATTTCAGTAATTGTGTCTTTAGACTATTCATTTGGGAGTGTTCTTCTTTCTTTAGATAGGCCTGGATTGCAATATACTTTCCTCTTAGAACTGCCTTTGCTGCGTCCCACAGAAGTTGTGGCTTTGTGTTGTTGTTGTCATTAGTCTCCATATATTCTTTGATTTCTGTTTTGATTTGGTCATTAACCCATTGATTAATTAGGAGAATGTTGTTAAGTTCTCCATGTATTTGTGAGCCTTTTTGTTTTCTTTCTATAATTTAATTCTAGTTTTATACCTTTATGATCTGAGAAGTTGGTTGGTAGAATTTCAATATTTTCAACTTTACTGAGGTTCTTTTTGTGGCCTAGTATGTGGTCTATTCTGGAAAATGTTCCATGTGCACTTGAGAAGAATGTGTATCCTGTTGCTTTTGGGTGTAGAGTTCTGTCGATGTCTGTTAGGTCCATGTGTTCTAGTGTGTTGGTCAGTGCCTCTGTGTCTTATTTCCTGTCTGGTTGATCTGTCCTTTGGAGTGAGTGGTGTGTTGAAGTCATCTAAAATGAATGCATTGCTGTCTATTTCCTCCTTTAATTCTGTTAGTATTTGTCTCACATATGCTGGCGCTCCTGTGTTGGGTGCATATATATTTATAATGGTTATATCTTCTTGTTGGATTGATCCCTTTATCATTATGTAATGTCCTTCTTTATCTCTTGCTACTTTCTTTGTTTTGAAGTCTATTTTGTCAGATACAAGTAGTGCAACACCTGCTTTTTTCTCCTTGTTGTTTGCATGAAATATCTTTTTCCATACCTTCACTTTTAGTCTGGGGACATCTTTGTGTTTGAGGTGAGTTTCTTGTAGGCAGCATATAGATGGGTCTTGCTTTTTTATCCATTCTGTTACTCTGTGTCATTTGATTGGTGCATTCAGTCCATTTACATTTAGGGTGATTATCGATAGATATGTACTTATTGCCATTGCTGGCTTTAGATTCGTGGTTACCAAAGGTTCAGGGGTTGCTTCTTAACTCTCTAACCATCTAACTTCACTTTCTTGTTAAGTTATTGTAAACACAGTCTGATGTTTCTTTATTTCTCTCCCTCCTTATTCTTCCTTCTCCATTTTTTATATACTAGGTGTTTTATTCTTTGCCTTTAGTTAGTATTTGGATGGTCTGCTTTCTTTGCTATGATTTTATTTTATCTGGTGACATCTTTTTAGCCTTAGGAGTGCTTCCCTCTAGAGCAGTTCCTTTAAGATGTCCTGTAGAGGATGTTTATGGGAGGCAAATTCCCTCAGCTTTTGCTTGTCTGGAAATTGTTTAATCCCTCCATCATATTTAAATGATAATCGTGCTGGATACAATATTCTTGGTTCGAGGCCCTTCTGTTTCATTACGTTAAATATATCATGCCATTCTCTTCTAGCCTGTAAGGTTTCTGTTTGAGAAGTCTGATGTTAGTCTGATGGGTTTTCCTTTGAGGGTGATCTTTTTTCTTTCTCTAGCTGCCTTTAATACTCTGTCCTTATCTTTGATCTTTGCCATTTTAATTATTATGTGTCTTGGTGTTGTCTTCCTTGGGTCCCTTGTGTTAGGAGATCTGTGGGCTTCTATGGACTGCGAGACTGTTTCCTTCCCCAGCATGGGGAAGTTTTCAGCAATTATTTCTTCAGAGACACGTTCTATCCCTTTTTCTCTCTCTTCTTCCTCTGGTACTCCTATAATGCGAATATTGTTCCGTTTGGATTGGCACACAGTTCTCTTAATATTCTTTCATTCCTAGAGATCCTTTTATCTCTCTCTGCCTCAGCTGCTCTGTATTCCTGTTCTCTGATTTCTATTCCATTAACAGTCTCTTGCATCTCGTCCAGTCTGCTGCTAAGCCCATCGATGGCTTGTCTCATTTCTGCATTGTCTTTCCTGACTTCCCTCACTTCCTCCCTTAGCTCTTGCATATTTCTCTGTAGATCCATCAGCATGGTTATGACTTTTATTCTGAATTCTTTTTCAGGAAGATTCTGCATTTCTATCCCTTCAGGTTCCCTCTCAGGTGTTGTCTGGGTCTGGGTGATTTTTGTCTGTACCATATTCCTCTGTCTTTTCATGTGGATAGAAATGGTCGCTGGTAGGTGCCACGTATATGGGCTCTTTAAGACTTAAAAAAAGAAAGCAAGAAAAAACAAACAAAAACAAAAACTAAATGAAACAAAAACAAAAGAAGGAAGAGAAAGAAAAGAGAAAAAGAAGAAAGAAAGAAAAAAGAAAGGGAAGAAAAAAAAAGCCCACCCGGAGTGGATTGTGTAAGGATGCTGTAGGTGTCGCTGTTGCTCCACTAATACACAGCCGCGGCTGCCCCGCTCTTTGTAGCTCTGGCCGGGGCGGGAATGAATGGGAGGCTGTTGTTCTCTGTATAAAGTTTTAGTGTGGCTGCTACCTTTTCTCAGTCACCAGCCAAGGGGTCCGAAATTCCTCAGGACTCCCAGCCTGCTGGTCCTAGCGTGCCGGGGCAATGGTGTTCCCTCGCTGGGCTCCCCGCCTCTCCAAGACTGCTACAAACTGCGCACGCTTTTCTCTTGTCCCAGGGCCCTGGCTGCACGGACCCGGCGCGTTCCCGGCTCAAAACCTGCATCTTCTGCGTCTCCAATGTCCGATGCACCGCGCGATGTGTGTCAGCGCTCCTGGCGCAGACCACCGTGGCTGGTTATTTCGTGGGCCTGCTCTTCCACTCCCTCCCGGCTCTGAATTCTCTCCTCCCGCCGGCGTGCTGGGATGGGTGAGTGCTTGGGTCCCGCCGGGTCACGGCTCCGTATCTTACCCACCTCGCGGGGTGCCAAGTCCTCTCGGGTGTAGCTGCACGCCGTGCACTTTCCTGTGTATTCTGGTCTCTCTTTTAGGAATAGTTGTATTTGCTGTATTTTTGTAGATTTATATAGTTTTGGGAGGAAATATCCGCTGCCCTGCTCATGCCATCTTCCTGGAACTCCCGCCAGTAGTTGTTTTCAACTTTTTCAAATATTGTCTGTGGCCTGGAGTCTTGTTTCCAACAGCACAATGTCTCTTTTCTGAATTATGGTTAAAGGAGCTTTGTAATTGGTTGTCTTCCTAAGAGGTAGTTCTGGAGGGTTGAGGATGTGCCACTGTACCAGTCCCACAGAGCAGACACCACTCAATCCGGCAGACATTTGACCAAAAAGAATCATTTAGGGCTAATCATGAAGGAGAAACTTGCCCAAGCTCAGAATAATGCATTGATAAAGAATAGCTGCAGGTGTATGAATGTATTGGACCCTATTACATTCTTGTATCTAGGATGACAATGGAGTAACTGCTGGTGAGCTGACCTCCACTGGTTTGATCATGTGCAGTAAGGTCTTCTGGGGGTGCTGCTGATGGTGGCTGAGAGCCAGCTGCCTCACAGCACCCTTGCTACCTGGTTATAAAGAAGATGCTAATCAAATTCTGCCACATGCAGATGTATAATCATCAGGAAAAGATGAAGTCCCCACACTCTATCCTTTCAGGTATTCTGAGCACAGTTTGCAGGAAAGATGGGCTCAAGGTAGAATTGATCATATCCAAGGGTCAGGATTCAGTTAACCTTATAGTCGGGACCAAACAACCAGAACCTGCCCAGGCCAATGGCCAGTCTCAGGACCATCCCTTAGGACACAGGATACAGGCTTCTCTCCCTGGGTACCCTGGTGGGGATGACCTCTACAATGTCTCAACCTTTTCCATCTCAAAGGCCCATGATCTCCCAGTATGGTAATGACTGAGTTACTAAGTTACCACTACACCCAACTCATGCAGATTAGTAGAGCCACTGATGCTGATGGGAAGTAGAGGCAGCTGAAGGACTTCGGTTTGGCCAGTTTCCATGCTAATTTACCACCCTTGGGGTTGGGGACAGGTGTGTGTGGGGGAGATAGTGCATTAGGGCAACTGACCTTCCTGAGGTTAGCTGAAACCACACCCACACATACACATCACACCGTCTATACTGAAAACTCAGCAGGAATTACAGGCTTCCCCATAGGCTGAGCTTCAGAATGCCATCTCTAACACTTGCAAACTGAGATACTCCCGGATTTTTTTTTAAGTGCTCTGTTTCCCCATCCATGACATGGGGATAACAAGGCCTCTCAGAGGGTTGCTGTTAGAGTTCAATAAATGTCAGCTGCTGCTGTTACTAAGTGAAGAAAAAAAAGCGCTGCTCAGCTTGTTTCTGCACTAGGATAAGCAAACGTGTGTCCTTCAGAATCACTGAGTGTTCCTTTTCTTACTGGAAAGTACAGGTTTTGTTTTAGTTGGAGAGATGGAACTAAGAATGGCAGGTGTTGAGGGGTTACTGGAAGGAAGGGAAGGAGCTCGCATTTGAGGTCTGCTATTCCATCAACACTGTTACAGGTGACCATGAACAAGAGTCCTGTCCCCCGGGGAGAAGCAGGGCGTCTGACAGGGAAGAGACACCTTGAACAAGGAGCTAAGAGTGGGAGGAAATGAGCTATAAACAAGAGCAAAAGGCAATCAGAGCCTGTCATGGGGGTTTGCCTTAGCAAGAGAAGGCTACCCCAAAGCAGGGTGTTTACCTTGAGACATGCTAGCCAAGCAGGAGTTACCTCATTGGAGAGAGATGGACAAGAAGAATGGTGGGTACGAAGGCCTGGGGGCAGGGAAGAGGTCCGTGTGTTACAGCAGCACAGCCGAGTTGGGAGCATTTGCAGTAGAGGAGTGGGGGAGGGAGGTGGGCCTGTAGGTTGCAGGGACTAAGTTGAGCAGGACATGCTCGTTCAGGGGACTGAATTTGGACTCTGATGGGGGCTCTCCCCTTGTATGCTGTTTTCAGAAGATGGCTGAAAGATGTACGGGATCTTCATCCTGCTGATGAAAATGTGAGGCCCAGGGGGTTGGGGATGGGTGGGTCAGCACAGCAGAAGCTGGAGAGTGGCCCCAAGATTCATCCGTTCCCTGGGCCTTGTTTCTTCAGCTGTCAAAAAGGGAAGTTGTAGCTGATATCTGAGGTCCATACCAGCTGCATTAGGGCAAGTTAGGGTCACAAGGGGACTTCAATAGGAGTGAGAACAAGATGCCTCCTTAAGACCATTCAAGAGAGGGATTGAGGTCGCCCACTGAGTTAAAAATGAAATCACTTGGGAAATGCCATTGGCCATCTATGGAAATAAGTTCCTGTCTTAGTCTGGGCTGTTATAACAGAAGACCACAGCCAGACTGGGTGCCTATAAACAGCAGAACTTCATTCCTCACAGTACTGGAGGCTGGAAGTCTGAGGTCAGTGCCCACATGGTCATTCTGATGAGAGCCTTTTCTGGGTTGCAGACCACTGGCCTCTCATTGTGTCCTCACATGGCAGAAGGGAGATAAGGGAGCTCTCTGGAGACCCTTTATAAAATCAGGGCAAGGACCCTAACGCCCCGCCTCCAAATGTCGTCACACCAGGGGGTAGGAGTTCAGCATACGATTTTTGAGGGGATGTGGACATTCAGTTCGTAACAATACTGTTACTCAAGAATGTGATTCTGGAAAAGGTTGGCAGCCTTCAAAATCCTGATTAGAATTTCCTGGCAGTGCTTTTAAGATGACCCTGAAGAGTAACTGTACTTCAGTATAGAGAATTTTTTAAAAACTTAGTCTCTGAAAAAATAATATGGTCATGATTCAAAATTCAAAAAGGACCCAATAAAAACTAACCCTCCCACTGTGGTCCAACGACTACCCAAATCCCTCCTCCAAAGGCAACCGTTTCCCATGTTTTGTGGGAATGTACATAGGGTAGGGGGGCTATGAGATGATGCCCGTATTTCATATAGTTAGGAGAGTAGCACACACATTGTTCTGTACCTTTCCATGCCATCGAAGGCCAACCCAGATCATTAATAAAGGATTTCTCACTTTAGTCTACTGAGTATGCTGTTGTACAGTGGGCTGTGATCTATTTAACCAGCTCCCTGCTGACATGTGCACGGAGATTGTTGTCAAAGCAAAAGCTGGCAGAAGCTGCTGTGATGAGCAGCTTAGATGTGGAACTGCTGATCCAGAGGGAACGTGCCTTTGATGCTGACAGATGGCATGGCATGGCCCTCCATCAATTTTGTACCAATTGACAACCTATGTCTCTCAACCCACGGATGAACCAGCCCGTGCTATCAGCTGTGTGGAGGTTGCCAATCTGGTGGGGGAGCAATTGTGTACTTTGGTGGTGGCTTTTGTTTCTATGTCATGAGTGGGATTGAGCCTTGTTCCTGTTTAGTCCGTTTGAGTCCCCTTTCTTGCTATTGCTTGTGTCCTTTTCTATGCAGACAATTACATACTCCTTCGGCTGTGTTGTCAGAAGGGAGCTGTCACTGTCCGGCTTCCCGAAGATAAGCTTAGAAAGCCTCAGGGTGGCAGGCCCAGTCTAGCACAGCCAGGAGGTGGCCTTGAGAGCTCAGTATCCTGAGGCCACTGTAGCCCTGTAGTGGGTCGTAGCGTCCACTCCACAAGCCCTGCCTCCCCCTTGGTCTCCCGCAGTCCTCGTGCAGGCGTCCTGTGCAGCTGGCTAGAGGGAGGGGGCCTCTTTGAGGTGGTGGCACAAGTGCGGCAGTTCCCCAAAGCCGTTCACTACAAACAATGGAACTAAGTCACCTCCTGGTTTCCCATGTCCCTGCCGGTGAGCTTGGCTGTGGGGCTCTGCCGCAGAAACCCAAGGCTGGGTCTGGGACCTTTGGGAGCTCCCCCGCACCCTGGCAGGCCCCATCAGGGATCGTACTCGGCCTTGTCCTGTCCTTGACAGCATTCAGCTCATTCGTTTGCTGATTATCTGGTAGCATATCTGCATGTGGCTTGTACCTTCATAGTTTGAGGGCCAGAGTGGACAAATGCCTGCCTTCGTGGACCTTGCAACATGCTAGGGAAGAAACATAAATAAACTATATAATGTCTAGGATGGAATTTCTTGCACTCGCGTGTGTATGCAAATCCCTGGGCACTCTGAGAATGCGGATTCGGATTCAGCAGGTCTGGGGCAGGGCCTGAGGGTCTGTATTTCTAACAAGCTCCCAGGGGACGCTGCAGAAATTGGTCCCTAGATCACACTTTGAGTAGCAAGGACCTGGAAGGTATCTGAGGCAATGGGGAAAGAGGGTGGGGTCTGCCCGAGTGCTGTCAGGGTGGGGCAGTTAGAATATCCTCTAGGCTGCCCAGCCCAGGCCTCCTTGAGAAAGTGACTAGAGCTTAGATGTGAAGGAGGCAGGGGATAGGCCTACAGATGCTGAGAGGGCATCCAGCAACTGCAGTGGAGAGGGCCTGGGGGTCTGGGGAGAGCAGGGAGGTGGTGTAGCTGGAGTACAGCAGGGCTGGGAGTGAGACAGGGACCATGGGTGTAGTCAGAGTAGGGTGAGGGCCTCCAGAAAAAGCAGGGCGGGATATTTACAGTCAGCAATATAACAATGTGCAAAGAAGTCCCTTTTGAAACTGTGTTAAGCATTATGCAAAGTCAAGGTCACACTAATCCTCTAGGATCAAGATACCAGACTAAGAATATAGACATCTTCACTAAGGTCAGTTAAAAGTCAAAAGGCCAGGAGCAACTTGGCCTAGAATGATTGAGTGGTTTTACAAATAGGGAAGGGTATCACAGCATAACCCGTGACTTTACTGTAAACAACCCTAGCAAGCAGAGAACAACCCAGCCCACCTTGAGGGCAGGGCAAGTGGTACAAGTCCACAGTCCTAAGCCTTTTTTTTCATGTTCTTGAAAAATCCTCATTTGCCTATAAAACCCCCTAGACAATGCACCATCCCAGGACTCCCTTGTCCCCTCCTGGTGTGAGCCGGGAGCTCTGTCCTTCCACTTTATTTCTAAATAAAAGCCTGTACCTTGCTCTCCTACCTTGCCTGTTTGCTAAGCTCATTCTTCGGCTTTGTGAACAAGAACCCCGACATCAGGAGGAGGGTAGGTTGTAGATATGGGACAGAGGGCAACAGGCGTAGGGTCCCCTAGACCACAGGAACACAAGTGGGCACTTCATTTGTATAATGACAACAGCCTGGTGAGGGTCCCACTCTTGGGCAGAAACCAATGCTGGAGACATTTGACCACTTGTCAAAACCAAACCCTAAGCCCAGGTCCTTGGACCTCAGGTTTTGGGCTTAGAGATGTGACCTGCAGGGCATAGGAACTTTTCTCAGTTCATGAAGACATTAGTCTGATATGTTGAAACTCCTCTTTGCCCTTTGCCCGCATGCCAGAAGATAGGGGAGGGCAGAGGACGGAGGGAGAAGCTCGGGCTTGCTGGGCCTGGGTGGGCTGCCATTCCCAGGTCCAAGGCCAGCTGCCCGGGGCCTCCCCACACTAACCGCCGGGTGGAGGTCCCACAAGTGGTTATGAGTGGTGTTGGCCATGCAGGCCGGCCAGGGAGGGCCTCCTGACTGTGGTAGGGTGGCTTCTGGGTTCCTGCTGGGACTCACCTTTCCTCATTGTCCTTGCCTGGTGTCGCGCTTATTTGCTTGTGCGCGTGCCACTGGAAGGTGTGAGGCTGAGCCGCCCTCTGCACTCACCTTGCACATTCCCAGTCCAGATAGGAAACGTGGAGCTTTGATGAAATGTGACACTTTTTCCCTCTTATAAACTAGAATGAGTGTGCCGCTATGCAGATCGTTGTGAGGAGGTAAAGCCTTGTAGTAAGAACACAGGCTCTGAGGCCAGAACTCTTAAATTCGAGCCCCAGATCCTTCACTTACTGCATAACCTTGGCTGAGTCATTTGACCTTCCTGTGCCTCAGTTTCTCCAGCTGTGAAGTGGTGATGACAGGGCCTGGGTTGTTGTGAGGGTTATGGGAATTAATACACACCAGGTGGCACAGTGCTGGGAGCACAGGACATGCTCAGCACATTGGCACAGTGTCCTCCTTGACGAAGCTGCAGTGGGTCCCATGGGTATGGGATGAAGCCAGACTGTGCACTGGGGCATGTTCAGGTCTCTCTGGCTCCTCTCCCTTCATGTCCCTTACCTACCTGATAACTCAGGTCGGTTATCAGGTGATGCTGGTCGCCATCACCTGTACATGATGGCTCTGTGCCCTTGAGTATCTAACATGAAGCTGAAACCCTTTGCAACTTGCCCACGCACAGCAAAGGCTCTTTATGTGCTGGATCAATCTTAGAGATGATCTGATTGATGCTGAATATTTCAGGTTTCACAGGTAACTGGAGGTGGGACATTTCCTTGTGTTGGGGCTGAGTGGAGTTGTTTCCTTTGTATTTTACTTAATCATATTTCTAGCAATGATGAGTATTATTTGGAAAATTATGCTCTCCCTTCAGAATTAGAACCACATTTCTCAGCTTCTTGAGACTTAACTATTTCATCAACAGAGATCAACTCAATGGTACAGCCTTGCTTGGAAGGATAAAGGCTAAGAGAGAATCATCTCTGGCAGGACTTGGCACAATTAAGATCTAGGAACAAGTTCTTCTAAAGTCAATAAAGATCCAGACAGAAAGCTTGGCTGTAAGAAGGGATTGGATAGCCTGGTGTGAAACCAGAAATTGGTCAGCTTCATTGAATTTCATTGAAATACACCGTGAATTCTATGAAGAATACACGGTGTATTTCAGGATTCAGAGAGACATGTGTCCATAGCATTATTCACAATAGCCAAAGGGTGGGTGCAACCCAAATGCCCATCAATGAATGAAGAGATGAAATGTGATGTATACATACAATGGAATATTACTCAGCCTTAAAAAGGAAGGAAATTCTGACACATGGTACAACATAGATGGACCTTGGGGGCATTATGCTAAGTGAGGTAATCCAGCACAAAAAGAGAAATACTATGATTCCACTTATATCAGGTACACAGAACAGTCAAATTCATAAAGAGAGACAGAGTTCTAGAGATGGAGGGTGGTGATGGTTGTACGACAATGTGAATGTGCTTAATGCCTCTCAACTGGGTACCTAAAACTGGTTAAGATGGTAGATTTTATGTCGTGTTTTTTATCATAATTAAAAAAATTATTTTTAACGTGTTGTATTTTCAAATTGTGACAAGGGGAAGAAGTTTGTTTCAGCCTTTCTTAGACTGCTTTTGGTGGAATGAAATAAACAGAACCAAAGTCTCATAGTTAGAATTCCTTAAAACACAAAATGAAGTATGGAAATGTTTATGTTCAGTCAGCTAACTTCTGGGGCTGCTTCCAGAAGACCTGCTGTTTGAGGCTGCTTTGGCAAAAACTGGGGAGTGGAGAGAGAAAATCAGGTTGGTTCTTTTCTACTCAAAAATTCTCCTCTTCCTAAAACAACTGGTTTCAGTTTTGCCTAGAGGGCCTCCTGGATGCTGCCTCTGGGGTGTCCTGTAGACCCCTCCAAGTTAACATGATTGGTGCAAATTTTTGATGTCTTCCTGCACACCTCCCCATACCTGCTGAAAAGCACCCCACCTATCCGACCAACTTACCTTAAAATCCTGTTCCGAATCTGTCCACTTTCCTCTGTCTCCATCGTCACTTCCCCAGTTCCAGCCACCACCCTCTCTAGGGGTGATAGTCTAGAGTGCTAATCTAGCCTGGGAGCTCACCCCTCTTTTCTAGCCTAGGGAGCTAGGCTGTTCTAGAGTATTCTAGTCTCTGCGTTTGCCCTTGCTTTTTGCTTGCCCTGCCCAGCCTTGGGAGATGGCTGGCCCAATCTAGCCCAGCCTATTGGGCTCCTCTAGACTAGCAGAAGAGCATCTTGCTGAGCTCCCTGCCTTCCCTCACCACCACAATCCACCCTCAGTACAGCCAGGATAATTTCTTAAAACCTTTTTAAAATTACCAACTATAACCACACATTAAAAAAAATGCATTAAACATAAATGAAAATATAACAAATAATTACAAGTGAACATCCATGTAAAGATCACTCATGTCAAGAAATAGATCACTGCCAGGACCCCCAGACACTCCTTGGCTCACCTCCTGCCAACAGTACCCCTTTTTCTCCAGTAACTGCCATCCTGACCTAAATGTGATCACTGCCTTACATTTCTAAAACTAGCATAAGATTTCACCTTTAAAAAAAAAAATCTTTGTTAGTGGAGTTATACTAAAATACACATAGTGTCTATTTTCTTTTACTTAGAATTATTTTGCCATGGTTCCTGATGGCTGTAGTTCATTGTCATCACTGGGGTTATTTAATACCATGGGATACTATACAACTTACTCATGTGCAGTTAGATCTTTAGGTTGTTTCCTATAGAGCTATACCAGTATTGCTCCTATATATACATCCTTGCTCATGTTACCTGGTACATGGCCTACCCTACTTCTACGATAATACCCAGAAATAGAATTACCACATCATACTACCAAGCAATTTTACAAGGTGTTCACATCAGCTTACATTCCTTCTAGTGATATTTGTGAGTTCCAGGTGCTCCACATTCTTGCTAACACTTAGTATTGGTGGCTTTTAAAATTTTAGCCATTTTAGCTTCCCTGATTTCTAATGAGATTGAGCACCTCCTCATCCATTGAATGGCCATCTGTATATCCTCTGGGTGAAGTGCCTGTTTACATCTTTTATTTATTTATAATTAAGGTATCAGTGATATACAATCTTATGAAGGTTTCACATGAACAACATTCTGGTTTCAACATTCATCCATATTATCAAGTCCCCCTCACCCCACCCCATTGCAGTCACTGTCTCTCAGCGTAGTAAGATGCTATAATTACTTCTCTTGTACATGCTGTACTCCTTTCTCCATGACCTACCTGTATTGAGTGCTAATTATATTGTCCCTTAATCCCCTTCTCCCACCCTCCTCATCCACCCTCCCAAACACCTTCCCTTTGGTAACCACTAGTCCCTTCTTGGAGTCTGTGAGTCTGCTGCTGTTTTGTAACTTCAGTTTTGCTTTGTTTTTATACCTCACAAGTGAGTGAAATCATTTGGTACTTGTCTTTCTCTGCCTGGCTTATTTCACTGAGCATAATTCCCCCTAGCTCCATCCATGTTGTTGCAAATGGTAGGATTTATTTTCTTTTTATGGCTAAATAATATTCCACTATTTATATGTACCATTTCTTCTTTATCCATTCATCTACTGATGGACACTTAGGTTGCTTCCATATCTTGACTATTGTAAATAGTGCTGCGATAAACATAGGAGTGGGTATGTCTTTGAATCAGGGATCTTGTTTTCTTTGGGTAAATTCCTAGGAGTGGAATTACTGGGTCAGATAGTATTTGTTTTTTTAGTGTTTTGAGGAATCTCCATATTGCTTTCCACAATGGTTGAACTAATTTACATTCCCACCAACAGTGTAGGAGGGTTCCCCTTTCTCTGCATCCTCACCAGAATTTGTTGTTTCTTTTGGATGTTGGGCATCCTAACTGGTGTGCGGTGATATCTCTTTGGGGTTTTAATTTGCATTTCCCTGATGATTAGCAATGTGGAGCATCTTTTCATGTGCCTGTTGACTATCTGAATTTCTTCTTTGGAGAAGTGTCTGCCCAGTTTTAACTGGGTTATTTGGTTTTTGAGTGTTGAGGCATGTGAGTTCTTTATATATTTTGGATGTTAACTCCTTTTCAGTTAAGTCATTTATGAATATATTCTCCCATATTGTAGGTTGCCTTTTTGTTCTGGTGTCCTTTGCTGTAAAAAAGCTTTTTAGTTTGATGTGGTTCCATTTGTTCATTTTTGCTTTTGTTTCCCTTGCCCGAGGAGATGTGTTCAGGAAAAAGTTGCTCATGTTTATATTTAAGAGATTTTTGCCTATGTTTCTTTTATGAGTTTTATGGTTTCATGACTTACATTCAAGTCATTTTGAGTGTACTTTTGTGTATGGAATTAGACAATAATCCAGTTTCATTTTCTTATATATAGCTGTCCAGTTTTGCCAACACCATTTGTTGAAGAGGCTGTCTTTTCCCCATTGTATATCCATGGCTACTTTATCATATGTGAATTGGCCATGTATTTGTGGGTTTATATCTGGACTCTCTGTTCCATTTATCTATGGGTCTGTTCTTGTGCCAGCACCAAATTGTCTTGATTACTGTGGCTTTGTAGTAGAGCTTGAAGTTAGGGAGCATAATCCCTCCAGCTTTGTTCTTCCTTCTCAGGATTGCTTTGGCTATTTGGGGTTTTCTTTGGTTCCATATAAATTTTAGAACTATCTGCTCTAGTTTGTTGAAGAATGCTGTTGGTATTTTGATAGGGATTGCATTGAATCTGTAGGTCCTTTTAGGCAGGATGGCCATTTTGACAATATTAATTCTTCCTATCCATGAGCATGGGATGAATTTCCAATTATTGGTGTCTTCTTTTTTTTAATTTTATTTTGGTATCATTAATCTACAATTACATGTGCAATATTTATTGGTGTCGTCTTTAATTTCTCTCATGAATGTCTTGTAGTTGGCAGGGTAAAGGTCTTTCACCTCCTTGGTTAGGTTTTTCTTAGGTATTTTATTCTTTTTGATGCAATTGTAAATGGAGTTGTTTTCTTGATTTCTCTTTCTGCTCATTCATCGTTAGTGTATATGAATGCAACAGATTTCTCTGTATTAATTTTGTAGCCTGCAACTGTGCTGAATTCAGATATTAGATCTAGTAGTTTTGGAGTGGATTCTTTATGGTTTTTTTATGTACAATATCATGTCTTCTGCAAAAAGGGACAGTTTAACTTCTTCCTTACCAATCTGGATGCCTTTTATTTCTTTGTGTTGTCTGATTGCTGTGGCCAGGACCTCTAGAATTATGTTGAATAGAAGTGGGGAGAGTGGGCATCCTTGTCTTGTTCCCGATCTTAAAAGCTTTCAACTTCTCACTGTTAAGTGTAATGTTAGCTGTGGGTTTGTCATATATGGCCTTTATTATTTTGAAGTACTTGCCCTCTATACCCATTTTGTTGAGAGTTTTTATCATGAATGGGTGTTGAATTTTGTCAAATGCTTTTTCAGCATCTATGGAGATGATCATGTGGTTTTTGCCCTACTTTTTGTTGATGTGGTGGATGATGTTGATGGATTTTCGAATGTTGTACCATCCTTGCATCCCTGGGATGAATCCTACTTGATCATGATGGATGATCTTTTTGATGTATTTTTGAATTTGGCTTGTGAGTATTTTTGCATCTAGGTTTTTTGTGGTGTCTTTGCCTGGTTTTGGTATTAGAGTGATGCTGGCCTCATAGAATGAGTTTGGAAGTATTCCCTCTACTTGTACTCTTTGGAAAACTTTAAGGAGGATGGGTGTTAGGTCTTCACTGAATGTTTGATAAAATACAGTGGTAAAGCCATCTGGTACAGGGGTTTTGTTCTTAGGTAGTTTTTTGATTACCAGTTCAATTTCGTTGCTGGTAATTGGTCTGTTCAGATTTTGTTTCTTTCTGGGTGAGCCTTGGAAGGTTGTATTTTTCTACAAAACTGTCCATTTCTTCTAGGTTATCCAGTTTATTAGCATATAATTTTTCATAGTATTCTCTAAAAATTCTTTCTCTGGTGTCCGTAGTGATTTTTCCTTTCTCATTTCTGATTCTGTTTATGTGAGTAGACTCTCTTTTTTTCTTGATAAGTCTGGCTAGGGGTTTATCTATTTTGTTTATTTTCTCAAAGAACCAGCTCCTGCTTTCATTGATTCTTTCCATTGTTTTAGTCTTCTTGATTTTATTTCTGCTCTAATCTTTATTATGTCAGTCCTTCTACTGACTTTGGGCCTCATTTTTTCTTCTTTTTCTAGTTTCATTAATTGTGAGTTTAGACTGCTCATATGGGATTGTTCTTTCCTGAGGTGGGCCTGTATTGCAATATAGTTTCCTCTTAGCACGGCCTTCCCTGCATCCCACAGATTTTGTGGTGTTGAATTATTGTTGTCATTTGTCTCCATATATTGCTTGATCTCTGTTTTTATTTGGTCATTGATCCATTGGTTATATAGTAGCATGTTGTGAAGCCATCATCTGTAGATGTCTGTTATGTCCATCTGTTGTAATGTGTTGTTCAGTGCCTCTGTGTCCTTACTTATTTTCCGTCTGGTTGATCTGTCCTTAGAGTGAGTGGAGTGTTGAAGTCTCCTAGAATGAATGCATTGCATTCTATTTCCCCTTTTAATTCTGTTAGTATTTGTTTCACATATGTATGTGCTCCTGTGTTGGGTGCATAGATATTTATAATGGTTATATCCTCTTGTTGGATTGACCCCTTAATCATTATGTAATGTCCTTCTTTGTGTCTTGTGACTTTCTTTGTTTTGAAGTCTATTTTGCCTGATACAAGTACTGCAACACCTGCTTTTTTCTCCTTGTTGTTTGCATGAAATATCTTTTTCCATCCCTTCACTTTTAGTCTGTGTATGTCTTTGGGTTTAAAGTGAGTCTCTTGTAGGCAGCATATAGATGGGTCTTGTTTTTTATCCATTCAGTGACTCTGTGTCTTTTGATTGGTGCATTCAGTTCATTTACATTTAGGGTGATTATCGATAGGTATGTACTTATTCCCATTGCAGCCTTTAGATTTGTGGTTACCAAAGGTTCAAGGTTAACTTCTTTACTATCTAGGAGTCTAACTTAACTCACTTAATATGCTATTACAAACACAATCTAAAGGTTCTTTTTTTCTCCTTTTTTTTCCTCCTCCATTCTTCATATATTAGGTATCATATTCTGTACTCTTTGTCTATCCCTTGATTGACTTTTGGGATAGTTGATTTAATTTTGCATTTGCTTAGTAATTAGCTGTTCTACTTTCTTTACTGTGGTTTTATTACCTCTCATGACAGCTGTTAAACTTTAGGAACACTTCCATCTATAGCAGTCCCTTCAAAATACACTGTAGAGATGGTTTGTGGGAGGTAAATTCTCTCAGCTTTTGCTTATCTGGAAATTGTTTAATCCCTCCTTCAAATTTAAATGATAACCTTGCTAGATAAAGTATTCTTGGTTCAAGGCCCTCTGCTTCATTGCATTAAATACATCATGCCACTCCCTTCTGGCCTGTAAGGTTTCTGCTGAGAAGTCTGATGATAGCCTGATGGGCTTTCCTTTGTATATGATCTGCTTTCAATAGTCTGTCCTTATCCTTGATCTTTCCCATTTTAATTGCTATTTGTCTTTATGTTGTCTTCCTTCTGTCCCTCATTTCGGGAGATCTGTGTACCTCCATGGCCTGAGAGACTATCTTCTCCCCCAGATTGGGGAAGTTTTCAGCAATTACCTGCCCAAAGACACTTTCTATCCCTTTTTCTCTCTCTTCTTCTTGTACCCATATAATGCGAATATTGTTCTGTTTGGATTGGTCACACAGTTCTCTCAATATTCTTTCATTCTTAGAGATCCTTTTTTCTCTCTGTGCCTCAGCTTCTTTGTATTCCTTTTCTCTAATTTCTATTTCATTTATCGTCTCCTCCACCATATCTAATTGGCTTTTAAAACTTTCCATTGTATGTTTCATTTCTGATACTGTGTTCTGTAGTGATTGGATCTCCAACCGGAATTCATTCCTGACTTCTTGAATATTTTTCTTTACCTCCATGAGCATGTTAATGATTTTTATTTTGAAATCCCTTTCAGGCAGATTCATGAGGTCGATTTCATTTGAAACTTTCTCGGGTTGTATTCATAATTTTACTTTGAACCAAGTTCCTTTGGTGTTTCATGTTTGTATATGGTGCCCTCTAGTGCCCAGAAGCTCTACTCTCTCCAGCTGCTTAGCCCCTGAAGCAATGTTGGGGTTCCCATGGGAATAGTATTGGTGCTGGGGGAAGGAAAGAGCTCTTTCCTCCTTCCTCGCTGCTATGCCTATCTCCTCTGCCAGAACCAGTGGGCTGAGCACACAGGTATAAACCTCTGTGCTTTGCGCCTGTAGTTGCTGTAGATGGGGCTTCACTCTGGCTGGCCTAACGCCTGGGTAGGGTTTGCCGGTTTTCGAGTCAGGTGGGGCTGGCCAGGAGAAAGGCTCAGTAGGCTGTGTGTGTATCACGGAGGGGATCCTTGGAGCTGTGTAGTCAGCCAGGGAGCTGGAGCTCCTGAAGATCGTGACAGTTCCCAAACTGCTAGGCAGAGTGCACCTGGACAATTTTGTTTACCTGTCTTTTCTCCTGATTAGTAAGCTCTGTGCAATCATTGCCCCTTTAGCAGCCCTTTTGCTGTTAGGAAGTCTCTCAGACTGCCAGCCTTTTTTTGTCCCAGAGCAACCGGATATGGATCCCTGCTTTCCACAAGTGGCTGGAATCTCAGTCTCTCCAGGTATTCTGTCTGTCTTAGCTTTCCAACCCCCTAATCATGAGAGTACCATGAAAACACCATGAAATGTACGTTTGTGCTCCCAGATCAGATCTCCGGAGTTAGGTATTCAGCAGTCCCAGGCCTCCACTCCCTCCCTGCTCTGTTTCTCTTCCTCCTGCTGGTGAGCTGGGGTGGGAGAAGTGCTTGGGTCCCACTGGGCCATGGCTTTGATACGTTACTCTGTTCTGTGAGGTTTATTCTTTTCTCCAGGTGTATGCAGTTTGGCGCAGTCCTCTTTCCTTTTGCTCTTTCAGGATTAGTTGTATTAATTATATTTTCATATTATATGCGGTTTTAGGAGGAAGCCTCTGTCTCACCACTCACGCCACCATCTTTAATCTAAACTTTGTTTTATGATCTTTGAAAATTTATTTTGACCCTCTGTACTCATTTCATCCACACTTATCCCCCTGCTTCTGGCAACCACCAATCTAATTTGCTGTCTGTATCTATGAGCTTGGTTTATTTTGTTTTGTTTTTTAAATTCTGCATATAAGTGAGATCATACAGAATTTTTCTCTAACTTATCTCACTTAGCATAATACTGTAAAGATCTGTCCATGTGTTGCAAATGGTAAGATGTCTTTTTTTTTAATGGCAGAGTAATATTCTATTACATATATAACTCTGGGGAAAATTATGGGGCATAATGCCTTTGAAACTGAAATCAGTCAAAGGGAGAAATCTCTCCCATGTCTCTTGGGACCCAGCTGCAGGAAAAAGAACCCCACCCAACCTCTCTGTCCAGATGTGCCCTCCTCACCCTTGTACCTATTGATATGGAGATGGACTACTTCTCTCCACCCCTTGGAAACACCTATTGATTTGGAGATGCACTAAGGCCAGGTGAGAGATTCTAGAAATGTTGCAGTTTATCCACAGTATACTACATCTTTATCCATTCATCTATTGATGGGCACTTTGGTTGTTCCCCTATGTTGGCTATTGTAAACAGTGCTGCCATGAACATGGGGGTGCAAACATCTTGTTGAATTATCTTTTCATTTTCTTTGGATAAATGCCCAGGAGTGGAGTTGAGATAGGGAAGCAGCAGGGAGTAAATCCTGCCCAGTTAGAGTACAGTGTGGACCCTGGAGAAGGACTAACTGTCATACTGAGGTTTCAGGAATGTAGAGGAATAACAGGATGCTTCAGGTTGAAACAGTGTAACAATGTATCCCCCACCAGGACCCAGTGATATGGAACAGCTTGTGGACCATAGTCAGGTAGGCACATTAGTTTTCAATAGGGTGGGGTAACCTTTACTGAGATAGGTTAAAACATAACTAGCATTCTGGCTGAACCTGTAGGAAACTAACAGCTCCCACTGCAGCAGGCATAAAACCCTAGACACCAAGAACCCCAGCAGCAGCCATGCCCTTCCCTGCACCTGTGGGGAGTTCCATACTTTCTCTTATCCTGGATAAAATTTTCTATGTAAACCTCCTTCCTTGCTCATTCACAAAGTTCATTCTTCAACTCCGCGAGCAAGAACCCCGGCATCAGAATTAACTGGATCATATGTGATAGTCTATTTTTTATTTTTTTTGAGGAACTTTCATAATGTTTTCAATAGTGGCTGCACCAGTTTACACTCCCACCAACAGGGCACAAGGGTTCCTTTTTCTCCACATCCTTGGCAACATTTGTTGTCTGTCTTTTTGATAATAGCCATTCTGATATGTGTGAGGTGATATCTCATTGTGGTTTTGATTTGCATTTCCCTGATCAGTAGTGTTGAGTAGCATTTCATGTACCTGTTGGCCATCTGTTCATCTTTTTTGGGAGAATGTCTATTCTGGTCCTTGGCCCATTTTCTAATTGGATTGTTTTTTTTTTTTTTTTTTTTTTGCTATTGAGTTGTGTGAGTTCTTCACATGTTTTGGATATTAGTCCCTTATCAGGTATGTGATTTGCAAATATCTTCTCCCATTCAGTTGGTTGCCTTTTCATTTTGTTGTTGGTTTCCTTTGATGTTCAGAAGCTTTTCAGTTTGCTGTCATCCTGCTTGTTTATTTTTGCTTTTGTTGCCTTTGCATTTAGAGTCGGATCCAAAAAGTCATTGCTAAGTCCAATGCCGAGAAGCTTACTGCCTGTGTTTTCTTCTAGAAGTTTTAGGTTTAAGGTCTTATGCTTAAGACTTTAATCCACACTGAGTTTAGTTTTGTGTATGGTGTAAGATATTAGTCTAGTTTAATTCTTCTGCATGTGGCTGTCCAGTTTTCCTAGCACCATTTATTGAAGAGCCTGTCCTTTCCCCATTGTATATTCTGGCTCCTTTGTTGTAAATTAATTGGCCATATACGCATGGATTTATTTCTGGGCTCTCTTCTACTCCATTGATCTGTGTGTCTGCTTTTATGCTATAGATTACTTTTTATAATTGTATTATATCCCCAAAAGTGACTACACTATTAAATAAACTGTTTGAGTTGCTAGATTTCTAGGTGTTTTCTAACTTTTGCTATTATAGTGTTGAGCTAAATGTCTTCTGTGAAAAAGCTTTATCTTTTTTTTTTAATATTTACAGTTTCCTTAAGATACTTTCTTGAAAACTGAATTACTCAGGCAGAGTACACACATTTTTAAGGCCTTAATCTATCAAACTGCTTTCCAAAAGAATCATGCCAGCTTGCTATCTGCAGAATGTAAAATTCTTTGTTTTTAAACAAATTGTGGTGACCCATTTTTAATAAGAAAAGTCTATTACAAGGTGTATAATTGGTGCCATGAATTTTTTGTATCCTCACCATTAAACTTGTTTCCCATGTGTCAAAGCAAGACTATTGCTGAGAACCACTCTCTCTCATTTCAAATTGTAACTTCAGTTTTCTGTAAATAACTGATGTATTTGTTCCTCATCTATCTGGGTATTTTGCAGTTAGATAACAAATGTGTATCATGTCATTTAAACAGTCTAAGGAAAGGCCTAATCAGATACTGAGATAGAGCATGGCTGCTTGGGGAGGGGGTTTGGCTTGAGGGGGTTTTATATAAAAGCTGGGCTCTCGGTGTGGGAGTGCATCCTTTCCAGGCTGGGCCTGGGCCAGCATGTGAGACCCCCAGAGGGTCTGTACACAATTCCTTCTGCTCATAATGGAACTGGTAGAGAATACGAGTTTATTTGTTCCAAGTCATCTACATTTTAATAGCATCTTGAAGGTACCCCTAAAATCTCCAAAGCCCAAAAGGAAAAGTCATAAATGCAGGAATTTCAGGCATTTTAACCAGTTAGTGGAGGTGTTTTGGACATAGATGCCTACCCAGTACTTATAATAATGATTTATATTTCTGCATGGTGTACACTGTCCACTGCCATAACACACTCACACCCCACATTCCACCCTCACAGAAGCCCTGTAGGGGAGGGAGAAAGTGATCCGCTGGCTCAGTTTGTAGATGAAGCGATGCCCCATTGGACAGGTGAGGAAGTGGCTTCTGGAGAAGTTGAGTGCTCATTTACTGGGCTCTCTGTCTCCTCCACTAGATTTTATAAGCCTTTTGAGGATGACTGTCCCATGACCTGTGTCTGTGGCTCCCAGCACATTGCTTGTCTTTTGGTTCAATTCATTTGCCAGGGTGACCGAGCTAGTAGGCATCACGTTCAGCCCCTGGACCCACAGTCTTTCCCTTTGTACCTGTGAGGCTCCCAGGTTGCCATGGGTCTTCTCTGAGTTTCTATGGCATGCCTGACTCAGCTGCACAGTATCATCCTTGTATTTCAGAGGACAAACCGTGCCGTGTGTGAAAGCAATTAGAATAAAGCAGTCAAGCCTTTTAAGTACACATTTGAAGCAAAAGGGAATGTTTAATCTTATAAAAAGACCTGGTGTTGTCATGCTCCCAGCAAGCACCCTGCCTCAGCTTTCAGGTAGGAGGCGTCGGCATGGAAAAAGCCACAAGTGTTCATGGCCAAAATATGCCTGTGGCTGTTGAGCATTTTGGGTTTTCCTGCATTTGGCATCACTCCCCACACGTTTCTCATCTCGGGGATATTGACTGATTATGTAAGAGAACTTTTTTTTGCCGAAGATAGCATTTGAAACTGCAAAAATGTTTCCTGCACTAGCTAAAAAATACTTTTAAAAAGATCTTCGGCTACAGACATTCTCCTTGGAAAATGTCACAAGGGTAGAGAAGCAGAATTGGGGACAAGAGGGTGGCTTGGGAAGGTGGAAGGGGGCAGCTTAATTTTCTTAAAACCTTCAGAGCTCAGCTGCATGAATTTCTGGTTGCTAAGTCACAAAATAAAGCAACTGAAGGTTAAATGGAAAGAAAAGAAAGAGACTTTTCAAGGGTGAGGGCAGCACAAGTAGATTTATGCAGCCAACAGATATGATCTTTGCTTGATGCTGGGGACAGCAATAAAACAAAGGCCCTTGCCCTCCTGATGCTACAATCTAGTGTGTGAGGGGTGGTTGGGGGGGTGGGAGCGCTAGTAAATATTGTATTTGGTGGGAAAACAAAGCAGAGTGATAATTAGGGAAAGAGGCATCACTTTGAGTTGGAGTGTCTGGGTGGGGGTGGGGTAAGACGATGAGCCTAACTTGAATTTGGGCTGTCCGTGGGTCTTCCAAGTAGGAGCAAGCGCAGAGCCAGGGGCTGGAGATGGAGGCTGGATCGGGATCTTGAGGGGTGTAGTTGGGGCGCAGAGAGAGCCCCCCAGGAGGCACCCTGGGGCCAGCAGGGAGCCTGTGCAGGGCCTGGGAGCTCAGGAAGGATTGTGAAGTAGCGAACACGGGGAAGCGGGCACAGGTGTGGCTCCCTGACTGTGTGATTTGGGCACTGAGGCCTGGGACTTTCCTGTCTGTGCTGGGTTGGGCTAAAATAGAAACCCCAGGCCTCCACTTCCCTGTCCAAGCCCAATGTGATTCTGGTGGCCCTGGTGTCTGACCTCAGGGGCCTCTCTGTTCACTAGATGCTTCTCCCTCAGGCCCAGTCTCTCTGTCTGCTTCTCTGGCCTCTGGAGAAAGAGCTCAGCGTTCCCCCTGTAAGGTGCCAGAATGCAGGACCCCAGGCACCTTCTGGGGCTCCGAGTCCTGTGCTTCTCCTTGTCTTACTTTAGTCTTTCCTGCCTCTCCTCCGGCTCAGAAGCAGATGGGGGTTGGGTAGACAAGCCAGCTGGGCAGCCACCGGCTGGATTTGACCCCATTGACGTGTGTTGGGTCAGCACGTTTTGCAGAATGAATGTGCAAAGCAAGGATGGAGCTCAGGTTAGAATCTACTACACATGGGACATTTGGTCAGCAGCCACTGGATACCTACTGCATGCCAGGTACTGTGCCCAGACAGGGTGCTCTGCAAGGAGCGTTACAAGGAGACTGAACGCATTGAACTTCTCTTAGTCAAGCCCTAGTTGATGAAGCTTGGAGTCGGCTGGTGGTTCTTGAAAATGAACAGCATGAGGAATAGAGAAGGAAGGGAAAGTTGCTTACAGTTTCCAGTCATTTGATTGTCTCCCTCTTTCTGGGTGCTGCTCGGGGATGTGAGGAACATGAATCAGACTGCTCAGTTCGGTCTACGCCTGGAAGACCAGCCTGTCTCAGTGTTGTCATGGAGGTAGCAGTAACAGGACAAGAAGACAGAGGGCCAGCGTGGGCCTGAGCACAGAGTCGGGGTGCAGGGGCTGCTGCCGTACAGCTCGGGCAGACCTCTGCAGTCTGGAAGGGCATCTGTTCCTGAATGCTGTCTGGACACCTGTCTGTGCCGCGGTCCCCTGGCCACCAGCTGGTGGCCAGTAGCTGCTGCTTGACCAGCAACCCCAGAATCCTAAGGCTCTTGACGCCTTTACATCATGTTAAAGGGATAGATTAATGTGGCTTTGCAGCCACCTGAACCCCTTGGCATTCCCTGACTGCATCTCCCTCAGTGCGTCCTCTGCACTTGCCCTCTCCTCTCCCCAGTCTTTCCCAGATCCTCTGTCTGGTGACGTCAACCTCATTCCTCACCAGCCGACTTAAACTGCACGTCCCCAGCAGCCACATTTCTGACCCACTCAGGCAGAGTTAGTTACTCTTTTTGTTTTTCCAATACTGCTTGCACAATATAATTAGATTATAATTATGAGTGTGTCACATAATTAGCTGTCTTTGCAGACACACTGTGAGCTCCTCAGCTCCCTGCCCAGCACCCAGCCAGTGTTTGGCATGTGATGGTCCCAAACGTTCACGGAAGGGACTGAGCCCATGATGATCATGTTCGCCTCCTTGGGTGACACCCCCTTCCTAAGCAGTCCTCTGCTGGGCTCTGGGGGGCAGAAGTGGGTGGGAAGGACAGGAGGAAATGCCAGGGGAGAGCCACAGAGTAGGTGGATAGGATCCCTGCCCTTGAGGAGGGTGAATGGAAGAGGCAGAGCACAAATAGTCATCCATAAACACCCAGGATGGAACAAGTGTGTACAGAGCACCTGTGGGGGCATGGGAGGACACAGGACAGTGTGGGCACCAGCAGGTGACACTGGGGCACAGAGCCTTCCACTCACTTCCAGAGGTCCTGCCCGTCCCAGGAGATGGTGGTTGGTGGGAGGGACGGGCTTGAATGTGCCCTTGCTATTCCGTCTTTGCATGGCTGCTGCCGCCTCCTTCATGTCTCCTGTCCCTGGTCACCCAGAGGAACTCAGAGCCTCTCATCTGTCCCCTCCGGATGACAGACTGCACTTGTGACCAAGATGGCTCCTGCTCAAGTGCGTGCAGTGGAATTTCAAACGGTTTCAGCAACAGTCTAGGTGCTTAATAAATGTTTGTTGAATGAAGCTCCTCTCCTGCCCTCTTGCCCCAACCTGGGCCCAGCAGCTGTTTACCTTCCCAAATGCACCGCTTTCTCCCTGCCTTGTGCCTGACCCTCCTCCCTCATGAAGCCCCCAGGATCCCATGGTCTGAACTGGGCCCACCACCGTTGCCATTCCTGTCTTGGGGGGTGCCCAGCATGTTGCCTGGCACGCACTGGCACTCACCAGGAGAATGTTTGGGTCAGTCTAAATCTACTTGGCAGGCTGTTGGAACATCAATGAGATTGGTCTGCAGATCAGTTGGCTCTTAAAATACACGATTCCAAGGCTTGCTATTGTCCTAATGGTTCCTGTTTTGGCTTAAGCTTCTGAATGGGCTTGTAGCTCACACTCAGGGCCTTCATATCTGGATGGGCCGACCCAGGTGGGCTTATGTTGGCACCCCAACGCCCCTGAGCCCTGGCATGTAAGAGGAGGATGAGATGGGTGCTGGTTTGCGGCCCTCCCACTCTCCTGAGCCCTCCTGTGCTCTCCTGTCTGGCACATCTTACCCTGTGACTCATTGGTGACTGACATTCCTGCTGGAGGAACTGTAACTACTCACCCTGGTCCCCTGAGCTAAGGGGGAGGCTCAGTGAAGGATTGAGCCAGTCTTACTTCCCAGGGTCCTAAAGTCCCCTGGGTGGTGTGCAGTGTGAAAGGAGGTCCCCAGGCAGGTTGGAGGTGATTAGGATAGCAGCTTCTATTCATTGGCTACTTACTATGTGTCCGCCACTGTGTCTGAAATTTCATGTATATTAACTATTGATTCTTTTTTGTCTTTTTTTTTTTAGCTTTATTGTGGTATATTCGACACACTCAACTTCACCTATTTTAAGTGTACATTTAAGAAGTTTGGTAATTGTGTATGGATATGTGATCATGCTACAATCAAGATGTAGAAATTTCCTTCACCCCAAAAATTTCTTCCTGCCCATCTGCATTCAACCCCTCCCTGACCCCTCCCTGACCCCTAGCCCCAAGCAGTCATTGATCTGCTTTCTGTCATTAAATTTGTGCCTTTTCTAGAACTTCATGTAAATGAAATCATACAGTATGTAGCTTCCTCTTTGGCACCTTCCGTTTAGCATGACGTTAAGATCCACCGTGTGATGCATGTATAAGTATCATATAGCTGTTGGTGTCTGAGTAGGATTCCACAGTGTGCCTACATCACACACAGGCAATTTGGGTTGTTTCTAATATTAATTGTTCTTACAACAACACGATGAGGAAACAGAGGCAGAACAGTAGTAATGAACTTGTCACATAGTGAGGGGCAGGGGTGGGATTTGAACCAGGCAGTCTGGGGTCAGAGCCCATGTTCAAATTACCACGCCAAGCTGCTTTTTACCAAGGGTCAACTTACGTTTGAGGGCTTACTGTGTGCCAGGCACCATTATAAATCCTTCACATACATGAACTGGTTTAATTTCTTAATTAAATGCATAGCCTTCTGAGGGGTAGGCACTATATAGTACCATTTTGCAGATAAGGAAGTTGAGACACAGAGAAGTTAGGTAGTCATAGCAAAGACTTGCCTGGAGTGGGGAGGGAGGCTCGCTTCTCCCCCTGGATGTGCTGCCCGGGTGCTGGTCGCCTTGGCCTTCACCTGGGAGGACCAGGGTGGCCTAGCATGGTGGGGTTGCCAAAGATGCTCGGGAAAAACACAGCTCTGGTCCCTGGCTCAAGGGATAAGGTCATGGCAGCCGGGCGCAGCCAGGAACACGTGCCGGTGGGAGAAATGGGATAGACTGGTGGGTGTCAGGTTTTACTAGAGTGTCACGCTCAGGGCTGCCCTCTAACCTCAGTTGGGCCAGCACAGCCTTGGGACATCTTCGGGGCTTACTCGGTTGACAGAATCCACGCAGTGGCACTTTTGATGAGCCTGTTGCTATGTCCCTCACCACCTTAGTCCCATCCCCCCACAGCCTAGGTTAACATGCGGGGTGTCCCCTCCACAGACACATCTGTTTAAGACTTGCCCTTATGCTGCTTTTTATGGGTAGGACCGGTGGAGGGGCCCAAAGCCAGAGTTGCTGTTTGTGTTCCTTGAATCTCCTTCTGTGGTATCTGTCTAGATATTGAAAACTCTTAAAACAAAAAAAAGGTTACACATAACCTAGGTATAACCCCTCTGTTGTCTGGATAACAAGGATTGTGGTGATGATAATTCTCTTACAATTTTGTGAGTTTTCACGAGCATTGTCTTGAGATTTTTTAAAACCCCGGAGTGAGCAGAGGAGGGGTGATTAATTCTGTTTCTTTTCAACCCAAGGCTCAGAGAGCCTGAGTTACTTGCCCGGAGTTACACAGCGGGCAAGCGGCATGCTGGTACTAGGTCTGGACTTCTGGCTCCGGGTTCAGTGCCTTCTCAGCCCCTCTGTGAAGCCCCCTTCCTGGCTTCAGTGGGGAACATGCTTTCCATCCTCCTTTACATTGATGGGTTCCCAGGAGTGGAGTGAGGGAGCAGGTGGATGTGTAGGAGACTGTCGGAAATTGAGGGTCCTCATCTGCCACTTTAATGCCTCCTGGAGCAGCAGGGAGAAATGAAAAGGCACGCCCAGGGCCCTGCTAAGTCACAGGCCAGGAGGTCTTTCCTCTGAGTCTGATCATGAGAAAGAAAGCAGGAGTATGACCGATGCCCAGGCCTGAGCTCTGTGCCAGTCACAGCCAGAGAGCGGGACTTACACAACCAGGGGCTCTTGTGCACTTGCTAGGTGCTGGGTACTGCTCTAATAGAGTGCTGTATTAACTCACTCAGTCCTCCCCACAAGCCAGAACACCAGGTAGAGTGAGGTCAAGGTTGCTCAGTAAGTGCAGAGCTGGGATCCCAACTCCCTCATCCAGATGTGCTCTTAGCCTCAGACCATTAGCAGGGCAATAGGACCGAGGTTTGTTTCTCTCTGGCTCAGCCCCAGCCCAGCCCGGGAGATGATGAGATCTCAGGTACTGGGCTGAAATGCTCTGCCGAAGACATGAAGCAGAATGACAGGGTGCTAACGGGGAAGGTAGCTCTCCACAGGAGAATCAGAGCAGGAGAAAGGGGGTCGCAAGCCAGTGAGGGGATTGCCCATCCCGCAGAGAATTGTCAGGTGGTTCAGAGCAGGGCGCACTGCTCCCCCTCAGGTGGTGCTGGGACTCTGTTACACCAAACTGTCAATCACCGGCTGCCCCTGAGCACCTTTGTGGCTGGGGTGCTCCAGTGGATGAAAAACCAGGCAAGGTGACGTTGCACTGCGGGGCAAAGCAGAGGGAAGGCCGGCGGAGGTGCAGGGGAGAATGATCCTTCCAGAGGAGCAGAAACTCAGGAGAATGGAAGCACTTGGAGAGTTGTCAAAATGTATTTTTGAAAAAGTTAAACATAATTTTCATACAAATCGACAGCGAGCATGTGTCAAAGACTTAATTTAACTCATTAATGAGGGAACCAGCAGGATTGACAAAGCTGGTTCCAGGAAAGATGCAGGAGACAGACATCTCAGGAGGGAAAGGAGGCTGGGATCTGATTCCTGAATGAGATCCCAAGCCTGTGAGCACCCTGCAGGGCAGTGAAGCACCACCTTGGGGTTGTCTTTTTTCCCTCCAGACACAAGTGACAATTTTCCCATTTCCAAGTTTAACTCCTCTTCTACAAGTCTGAGACAACTCAAGGAGGAAGTGATCGAAACAAGAGTCTCAGAGCCGGACCCTTTGCTGGGCAGGTCGGATGGTGCTGTGGTGTGACATTGAAAGGACCACAGACAACCATCTGCCTTATTTTGGAGTTCTGGATGATTTTTTTTTCTCTTAAGTCTTTAGAGATATCTGGAGAGAAGTTCTTGTGAATTTCCTTTAGTAGATGGGTCTGGGACTCCAGTGGTTATTTAAATATTAAAGGACACAGGCTCACGGTCCTTTAAAGGACGTCCTACCATTAAAAGTATTGGATTGAAAATGCACATCACCTCTGCTCCTTCCCAGAATCTCACTATGAGATCAGTAAAAGGTTTTTATTAAAAAAAAAAAAAAAGACAAAAAGAAAATATTTTGGAAGCTGGAAAGCAGATGTGTAAGCAGTAAGTTGTCCTGTGAGTTGGGGAGTGGGGATGAGAAACGGTGTGGCTGAAAACAGGAGGGTAGGCCGGAAGTCAAGGAAGCAGTTTGGTGGCCACTCCCTTCCCCTCCCAAGTAGCCCAACCAGACTACCCTTCCCCACCCCACTGCGGCAGAAAATGAGGGTTTGCACTTTGGAGGCAGGGAGACAAAGGGCCTCTGGAGAAGAGGGATTAGGAGGTTTACAGACTGGATTGAGACCCACAGCTGCCTCCTGCACTCACCTTCCAAGAAGCCAGCTGCCAATTCTGTACCCACCGGGAGGATTCTCAACCTGTGAGAAAAAACCTAAAGACCCTGACCTCCAGAAGTCCCACTGAAACAGTGGTCCTGTGACTGAAGCCATCAGCCTCACCCTAATGTCCCCCGAGTCCAGGCAGTTCTTCCCGCCTCTCCCATGAGCCAAGATGACCAAGAATCACTCAGTGTCTCAGGAGAGGCCTGACTTTGCAAGTCAAACAGAAGAAAAGCAATTTGGAAGCAACCAATTCTGCAGGGAGGGAGCAGGCACATATTCCCAGGATGAAAGTAGACTTTATATTACGTCTGTAGTGTTCTTGCCAAGGTGTTTGGTATAGGTGCAAACATGAGGAAACAGATGAATCCATATGTGGAGTGGTCTACAAGAAACTGCTGGGGTGGGGGGGGGCTTCAAAGACATGAGAGAAGAAGAAAGAGGTTAGCTCTATTCTAGAACAAAGGAGAGGAAGACATGACCACCAAATGCAATGGTTGGACCCATTTTTTTCTTCCCAGAATTGGAAAGAAAAAATATTTGCAAACCACATTTTGGGGACAATTAGAGAAATCTGAATATGAGCTGTATGTGAGATGTTGTATCAAGATTAAATCCTTTATGTTTATAACAGTGTCGTGGGTAGGAGCAGGGTTTCTCAACTTTGCCACTATGGACATTTTAGACCAGATAATCCTGTGGTGGGAGCTGACCTGTGCCTTCTAGGGTGTTTATCAGCATCCCTGGCCTCTGCCCATGAGATTCTAGAAGGATCCTCTGCAAGTCTTGCTAACCAAAAATGTCTCCAGACATTGTTATTTGTCTCCTTGCAGAAGGAGGTGCTAAAGTTCCGTTGAGACCCATTGGTATGGAGAATATTCTTGTTCTAAGGAGAAAGGTACTGAAGTACTTAGGGCTGAACTTCATAATGTCAGCAGTGTACTTTCGAATGGTTTAGCAAAATAAATGTGTGGTATAGAAAAAGTGAATGTGGCAAATATTAATTCGTTAGTCTAGGTAAAGGGTGTACATAGGCATCCATTGTATTATTTACATTTAGGTTTGAAAAGTCTCCGAGTAAGTTAACATAAAAAAATTTGCAAATGAGAACCCACAAATTGTGCAATTGCAGGGAAGGACTCAAAGAATGGTTAAAGATAAAATTGAGAAGACAGGAAAAATGGAGGGAGGAAATAATTTGAAAAAAAAAAATTCAAGAACTGTTCTTGGAACCAAATTTCCAGATGAAAAGCCCATTAGGTCTTTAGCCAAATGGATGAAAATGGGCCTCACTAAAGCTTACCATTGTGAAACTGTCCTGTGTTTAGAAAAGGGTCAAAAAGATTCCAAATGAAGAGAGCAAGGTCACCTACAAGGGCCTAGACCTAGAGCAGCAGCAGCCCTCAATGCTGGAATACTGTAGAATAAAACCTTAAAAAGTCCTAGAACAAGAAAGTTGTTCCAGCTTAGAATTCTCTCTCCTACTGAGCCTCTAATCACCTTTGAGGGCAGAATAAAGACATTTTTCCACATGCCAAGGTCTCAAATGTATCTCAATCTCAGTGGCTTTGCAAATACACACTCATTTCACACTCTTGGGCCTGCTTCTTGGGCAGCCTTTGGGGCCTGGCTCAGTGTGTCCGACTGGTGCTCGCCCTTTCTCGGTCACCAAGCCAGGGAGCATACACACCTGGCTGTGTTTGAAAGTGTGGAGTTCACAGTCCGGATGTACCGTGTAATCTGGTGCCTTGGAGACAGTGTTTTGCAGCAAAGTGTGCCTGGGCTTCTAGCATCCAAGGATCTAGCTCGTGGCTCACTGCCTTGGAGCTTCATCAAGTTCTCAGCCTTTCCAAACTTACTTTCTCATCCAGAGAGTGGTTATGATGTTGACCTCCAGGTTTCAAAGACGTGGATGGAACATTGCCTATTATATTACATTTGCATCTCATCAAGCCCTAGGGAAGAGAGGGGGTCATTTTTGATTTTAAGAAAAACGGGTCCTTGGAGGCCTCCGGAGGAGAAGGGCCTCACGCAGGTCCATAAGGAGTTAGACTGAACTGAGCCAGCCTCCCAGGCCTGTGTCCCCTCGTGGTGGGCTGCATCCCTCTCTTGCCTCTTGTTCTACAGTCACTTACCAACATGCCCTGAGTGTGTGTGTCCTTTGGCTCTGAGATAATTATTCTCTTTCTGGTTCTATCAGAAAAACTCCCTACTGGGAATAAGATTCGGGAAGAGACCCATCCCCACACCCCATGGACTTTGAGGACATGGACAGTGAACTCCATGGGTTTGGTTTGTCACACATCAGACCTTTCTGCTGAGAAAGTACACCCTTCACTTGGCTTCGTGTGTATGCGTTTAACCGTGTTTCATCCCTATTACTTTTTAAAAACATGGACATTTTCAAACAAATATACAATTAGAGACAATAGTATAATGACCCTCTCCGCACTTACCCATCGCCCAGATTTGTGACCAGTCCTGTTTTATCAGTCCCCCCTCTACCTACCCCTTCCCATATTATTTTGAAGCAAATTCCACATGTCATGTGGGGTATCATTAATAAATCAGCGTGTATCTCTGAAAGGCTTTTTTCTTTTAAATGACATAACCACCATTAGTGCATACTGCAGTTGCCCCTGAGAAATATCTGATTTTATTCTTTATTCAAACCGGACCTGGGTCTTTACTGCCTCCTTGGGAAAATGAGGCTTAAGCCAAAATGCGGAGCGCGCTCAGAAGGTTCTTGGTTCTTTGTTCTTCTCCAGGCTCGGGCCCTAGAGATGGAAGGGTGGTTTCAGGGCCCATCAAGAATGCTTTTGGCCCTGCGTGAGTTTTGGATCACATTTCCCGAAGTAGGCAGGGCCACTGTGTCACATACCTGTCCCCTTCCAGTGGAGGGGGAGGTGTGGTTCCCAGTGAACAGAGAAAACAGATGCTCAGAGACCCCTCAGGTGGTGAGGGGCAGGTCAGGGTCAAACCTAAGATCACCTTGAAGGACCCGTCTTCGGTCACAGGTCCCTGGGAAGGGGGCATCAAGTCACAAAACTCATCTCCATAAATGGACGCTTTTCTGTACAGGTGACCTCCCACACCCCTGGCTGCTCCCGGAAGCGGGGCCTGGTGGGTGGGCACCACATCCCTTGTACCTGGTTTGCTGAGGGCTCGGGTGTCCTAGAAAGAAAAGCGCCCCTTGCGGCAACCCCCAGCTCCGTCTTCCCGGCCTTCACCGTCGGCATCACCAGCTCTTGCCACTTGTTCTCATTATGCTCATCCTTTGAGAGCCAAGTCTGAATTTAAATTTGCGCTTGCAATATATCGAGCCTTAAAAAGTAGGACATTTCAACATCCTGTGACACAAAGTTAGGGGAGCTTTAAACACTGGGTGCAGTGTTTTGCAATTGGTTTGTTTGCCCTACTTTTGTTAATAGATCTTTAGTTCTCTGTAAACATTTGCTCCTATCTTTTGGTTTTATTAAATTTTGAACTGCACATATGTTTTCAAGTCCTCTGGGTAACCAAAAGTCAACAGATTATAGAGTACATTTTTTTATTGCTTGTGGAGTTACAACAGTAACCTAAATCTGATTAGAAATGAGGTTGCGACGTGCTCCCCACTTACCTGAGATTTTCTGATAATAAGACCAGCGAAGTATGAGAAATTCAACCAGTGGTCAGAGTCCCCTCGAATAGTTACAGCTTGACCCTGTTCCTTTCTGCAGATTGGAATTGGTAGGATGAAGTGCACATCAATTCTTCATGTCTATCAGTGAACCGAGCATCTCTAGAATAAGGTTCATTGAATTTTTTGTCAAGAGAAAGTTTGGAAGATGCCACTTCATGCCTGCTGAGATGCTATGTTAAAAAAAAAAAGTATTGGGACAGATAAGGAGAAATTGGAACCCTTGTACACTGCTGGTGGGAATGTAAAATGGTGCAGCTGTTGTGGAAGTTTTGGAGGTTTCTAAATAAGTTAAATAGAATTGCTGTGTGACCCAGCATTCCACTTCTAGGTAGCTACCCAAAATAATTGAAAACAGGTGCTCAAATAAAAATTTGTATGCAAATATTCATAGCAGTATTATTCATAATTGCTGGGAGGTGGAAACAACCCAAATGTTCATAAATTGAACAGATAAACAAATATGGTATATCTATGTGATGGAATATTACTCAGCCATAAAAAGGGGCAAAAACTGATATGCTCCCTGGCATGGAAGAACCTGGAAAACATGATGCTAAGTGAAAGAAGCCAGAAACAGAAGGCCATATATTATAGGATTGTTTGTATGATGCATCCAGAATGGGCAAATCCAGAGAGACAGAAAGCAGACTGGTGGTTGTCAGGGACTGGGGGAGAGGGGAGATAGTGGGAGTGACTGGTCGAGGGGTAAGGAGTTTTATTTTGGGGTAAAGCTGTTTTTCAACTAGATGGGTGTTGCACAACATTGGGAATATACTAAACACCGCTGAAATGGTTAATTTTATGTAAATTTCCCCTCAAATGAAGAGAATTTGGGTTCTTGTGACATACTATTATTCTACTCACTATGAGGCCAAATACATGAGTTGGGGAGGATCTGTAAGTGGGGTGGTCCAACTTACTGTGGTGCAGTGGATCAGAGAGCAGGCTCTGAGGGAGGCAGATGTGTGTTCAAATCCTGACTTCTCCGAGCTGTGTGATGTTGGGTAAGTTAGTTCACCTCTCTGAGCCTCATTTCCCTTATCGGAACATGGAGCTGCAATAGTGCCTACCTCACAGGAATGCTGAGGAGACAGAGCTCATAAGGTCAGCTATGAATGGGTTCAGGCTGGCACCTGGGGCATGCCACTGTTCCAAACTCCTGTTTCCTCTTCTGCAAAGCTAAGAGTGAGAACCCTGCCTGGCACCTCCAGACCATGGGCAAGAGGGTGCTGGGACAACGCCAAGGCTCTCTGTGTGCTCTCAGGCCGCCGAGACGGGGTGGGGCACTAGAAGGTGTTGGTTTTCCTTTCCCTGTGGCCCGTCCGCTGCACACAGGAGGCTGGAGCTGACCAAGCCCTTTGCCAGGTGGGGCGGGTCTGTACCTATCCTGCTCCTGCTGAGAGGTAGCAGGTGTCCCCTGTCCTCAGCTGGGCACACAGGTTTGTCTGGGGGTGGATTATCCTCCCAGTACCCAGGTCGGCTGGTTAAACCTGCTTTGGCTCAGGGGCTGGAAGAGTTTGAGGGTTCCTGGGCTCAAGACCTAAGCCAGTGCTTCTTGGTTGCCTCCCAGGGGACACTTGGTAACCTCTGAGATAGTTTTGATTGTCACAACCTTGAAGGAGGGATTTTTTTTTTAGTTTATTTTGATATCATTAATCTACAATTAAATGAGTGATATTATGGTGATTACACTACCCCCTTCATCAGGTTCCCCCCAACCCCATTGCAGTCACTGTCCATCAGCGTAGTGAGATGCTATAGAGTCACTACTTGTCCTCTCTGGGTTGTACAGCCCTCCCCGTGCCCCCCCCCCCAACATTACATCTGCTAATCGTAATGTCCCTTGAAGGAGGGATTTTTACTGGCATCTGGTGAGTAGAGGCCTGGGAGGCTGCTAAACTTCCTGTGGTACACAGGACAGCCCTGCAGACAAAAGACAGCTTGTCCCAGAACTTCAGTCCTGCTGAGGCTGAGATCCTGAAGCTTGGAAGGGCAGGTTTATGATGCTCTGGGAAACTCCCCAGAAAAGACTGTCCTGCCTGCTGTGTGTGATTGATTACTTATCTCACCAGCTAAGCAGGCATCTCCCTGCTTCATGGATGAGAAAAGTTAAGACTCAGGGGGGGTGAGTAATTTGTCAAGGGACTCACAGCTTCCAAGTGGCTGAGCTGGGCTTTGATCTTGGGTCTGTCCTCCTCCAGAACCCATTTCCTTAACTGTCCATCAGGAAAACACTGTGTCCAGGCTACCTTATGAAGACCAGATGGAATAAGGTATATTTTTTTATTTAGACCGGCATTACTCAGTGCGTCTTCTTGCTTGAAAGCTGTGTAGCATGGTCCTTGCTAACAAGGCGCCCAGGATGTAGCGTGCAAGGGGCCAGACCTTGAGACAGATGAATGCCGTCCACTGAACTAAGGACCAAGAGACAGGAGAAGTTTGTACCCAGATTGAGGAGGTGCTACCTGAGCTGAGTATAAGATAAGAAAGAGGCAATTGGCAGGTAGGAGAAAGGAAGGGTGTTCTGAGTAGATGGAGCAGCGTGAACACAGGGATATCAAAGGGCGTGGAGCTGCCATGGAAGCTAAACACTGAACTGGTTGGGAGGCCCAGAGTGACTGGAGAGGAGTGGCCCTGGGGGACGGGACTGTGCGCTGTGTGGAAGGGCCAAGGCATCCTGAGGGTGAGCTGGGAACGACGGGTCAGGGTGGCTTTTAGATCAGCCATTCTGCTGCCGCGTGGAAGACGGTCCCGGAGGGCAATGGGCCAGATTGTCACATAGAAGGCTTCCGGCAGTGACGTTGGCCTGAAGCAGTGGGGACAGAGGGAGCACAGATTAGAGGCAGGAGGTGAACCGGTGGCACTTGGTGGTTGGTTTGCCTTCTGGAAGAGGGAGAGGACCTACAGTCCTCCCAGGTTTCTAGCTTGGGTGAAGGGGAGTGTTGGAGTCCCACCTAAGAGGGAGGATGCAGCAGATGCGCGGCCGAGCTGGACCTCAGGAGAGCAGGCGCGCCTGCAGGCTGGATGCTGGTCTCCGCCACTGGAGACTCGGCCATGTTCCTGTGGACAGAAGCACTTCACTCTTTCACTGCTCTGTCGAGTTCCCTGATAAGAATACATAAGCGATTGTTCTGTCTGTATACTGTTGATGAACATTTAGGTTGTTCAAGCTATTGGGAGGGAAGCTGGGAATGTCTTTATGTGCCTTCTGGGAGACATGGGCTTTCATCTTTGTTATGTATTTAGGAGTAGAATTTCTGGGTCATAACAATGTGCTTGGATGCCTTTCATACACAAGGCCAGATATTTTCCAAAGCCGACCACTGAATGTTTGGGCATTCTTGTTTTCATATCCTGGTCAGTGGGCCTTTTCTGGTATCTTGTGATCTTCATATGCATTTCCCCAAAGATGAATTGTTCTGAGCACTTTCTCATGTGGTTCTTGGCTATTTGAACTATTTGGATATCTTTTCCCCCCATGATGTGTCTAAGTCTTTGTCCAATTTTATATTAGATTCTTTTTCTGATTTGTATCCAAGTCCTTTGTCAGATGTGCACCGCGTTTCATTTTCACTCTTTTACTGGTGTCTTTAGAACGGAAGCTTTTAAGTTTAATGAATTGAAGTTAATAACAGTAATGAAGGAAATGTCTTTATTAAAAATGGAGCAAAGTGATCTTAGAGGCTCAGTACTGTGGCTAGTGTGATTTTTAAGGGAATTAACATCCTTCTGGTTTCATGAGAGGAGGAGAGGGCTCGGAGTGGATCTTGTATCTTAGATCTTCAGTTATTGAGAAGGTCCCCAGTTCTGTCTTTAAAAGGTGGTGCTATCTTCCTGGCTTCTTGGGGTGTCTACAGGATCCAGGGAGTTCACATGTGTGAGAGGGCTCTGCAGAGAGCTGTGAACATTGTTCCCAGAGGTTCTGGTCAGAATTCAAAGGCAGATTTGAGGCCCAGAACCCGCATCCTCTCTGGCTTCAGAGGCAGGCCTGGGGGGCAGGGGCAAGGGCGGGCTTCTGGAATAACCTAGTAGAGAGAGGATCAGGCCTGGGCCTAAGCTGGGTTGAGCAAACAGGGTACCTCTGCCCTCTCCTCCTTCCTGGGGTTTCCCCACTACTGTCTCCTCCAATCCAAGACCTGTGAGCCCTTGCCTGGCAGCAAAGGAGCTCTGGAGAGAGACTTCCGGGGTGTTGGCTGGCCTGGATTCCATTTTTGCCATCTTAGGTGCTCAGTTCGATGAGGCTCAGGGCTCCTTTCTACAAGGGCCAAAGGTCATGCTTGAAATCCCCACCTCCCCATCGCATGCTATGCCCCAGTCACCCTGACCTTTCTGTTCCATGAGCGCCTCACCACTTCCTGCCTTTGCCCACACCATGCCCTTGGCTGAAAGTTCTTTCCCTGCTCTTCGCATTGTCCAGACCTCTGCTCTCTGTCTGCCTTCCATGGTGGGTAAGCTGGGTTCTCTTCCTGCAGAAGCTGGGTCACACAGCAGTGCTGGGATAGGGTCCCCTCTTCCCCACCAGCAGAGCCCCAAGGGCACGGACTTCACCTTGTTTGCTGTATATTTATGGGCTATGATTGTGCCTGGGCCTATAGTAGGAGCTCACAAACACTGAAGGCAGGGGTCACAGACAGACATGTGACATGAAAAAGTGGGTCCTCCAAACTGAAGGTGGCCCAGGGTGGCAATGATGGGTACATGGGGCAAATTCCCTGGCCAGAAGTGAGAGCACCTCATGTTCCACCACTGCCCTGTGTGCTCATTTAAAAGAGAACTAGGGAGGATTCTGAGCTCTAAGAGCCAGGACGAGTTTCCTAGGAGATGGCCAGCAGTGCTTGCTTATCCTTTGTAATCCATGGGCCTTGGTCTGTTCTGAGGGAAGGGCTGGCACTTGGCCACATTTTCCTGACCTCGGGCACACTCTGCCCTGAGAAGGCTGCTTTCTGTCCTCCTCAGAGCCTCCTGTTGCCACAAAGGCCCCAGTCTGATGCCAGGCTCAGAGGCATGCAGGATGGCCCTCTGCTAGGGGTGGGGCAGGTGTCCGTGCAAAGGGGCCTTCAGGTGCCCAGGCAGATACTGTCAAACAACCGAGATCCTAACGTGCGATTTTGTTTTCCATGCTCTGCCCCACACCAGAGTCACTGCTTCTGACGTGATTTTGCTTTGCCTTTTATCCTTTTAGGCTAGTGATGCACAACAATGCCTGTATATTGGATTCACCTGGGCAGCTTCTAAAAATCCTAAAAACTGCTGGGGTCCCCCTCCGCTCCCAACACTATAATGTAATCACCTGGGCTGTGGCCCGGGCACCAGGATTTTTAAAACTTCCCAAGTTATCTAAGACTGAGAGCCTCCGTGTTAGGCAGTCATGGGTATTCTTTAATTCTGCCTTCCAGAAATCTGTAGGAAAGCTGATAGGTTATTTTTAAATGTGTGTAAGTTCTTAAAACAAACTGTGCCTTATGGTATCAACTCCTATCTACAACCTTGTCTGTGACTTGAAGTGTATCATCAGCTCCTTAGCTGAAAATTTCCAGTGACTCTTTGAATCCCCTAGACCCCTTCCTGCCTGAGGACCTCTGTACTCACTCTTCCCTCTTTCTGAGCTTTCATCCCAGGTCTTCATATGGCAGGATCCTTGGAACCTTTCAGGGCCCACCTGAAATGTCACCTCCTCCGAGAACCCGTCTCAGATTCTCTAGTCTCAAGTCACCCTCTCCCCAGTCACAGGCTGTCACCTCACCCTTTACAGCCCAAACTGCTGAAATTACCCTATTGTTGCCAGCTGCTCTGCTCTGAAATGGAAGCCCTTGAGAGTCTTACTGTCCTGTTTGCTGCTGATCTCCAGGCCTGGCACGTGGGCAGCACCTACCAGACACTTCTTGAACACAAATGGTGTTCAATGTGCATCTCGGGCATCTGTAAGTGCCTTGAGCACAGGCCCAAGGACCGTGTCCCTTTGAGGCCTCTTGCAGCTCCTGGCACCAGAGTAGAGGTAAGAGTGCTGCAGGAATGGAACTATATTCATCAACTTGTTATATGATTAAATGTCTAAACGAAAAAGACCAGTCTGCTTTAGGATTTTCACCAGGTTATTACAGAGCGAAGAGGACATGAAGTAGGTTGCAAAACAGCAATACACAGTTCTACTTTGGGGCCATATGAATATTGTATAACACTAGGTAAAGATATAGGCCAAAAATTGAGGGGTAAACTCTGGGTTGAAGGATTGTCAGGAATTTCATTTTCTTTATGATTTTTATGTTTTGAAAAATTTCTACAGTAAATACATATTTCCTGTAATCCAAAATACTTAACTTTAAAGAGGGAGATTTCTGTTCTCCAATGCTTTGAATACAGTGGTTTAAGCACTGTGGCTTGCAAAATATATATGTATATAGAATCCTCTAGACCCCTTCCTGCTTTAGGGCCCCTCTACTCACTCTTCCCTCTTTCTGAGTGTTCATTTGAGCACACAGGTGTGTGTGTGTGTAAAAAATATGTAAAATAAGCCCTTCTGGCCCTGAAGCCTGACCGACATGGCTGTACAACTTGATAGCTCTACCTTACGCAAATTAACTTCTCTGAGCCTTGGTTTTCCCATTTGCTGAATGGGGGATAATTAGAGTTTCTGCCTCACAGTATGGTAAGGATTAAGTATGTTAATATAGAACTTTGCCTGGCACGTGTGTGTTGGTGTCTTCCATGCTACTCAGGTACAAGGCTAGGCACTTGTACGTACACTATCTCACTTAATCATTTAATCCCCAGAACAGACCTGTGAGGTCAGTGGAAGCAGAAACTGAGGGAATTAAAGTGTAACATGCCGCTGATTGCTGTCAGAACAGGATTGGGGATTCAGGTTCGACCTGCCTCCTCAGGAGGCCATGGGTTGGCTGCTGGCCCTACCTGGAAACAAAAGGATTGGTCAAATCCTGTAAATCAGCCCTGGGCCAGAAAATCCTCCTTAGAGAATCCTATACCCTACAAGTGGCCCCTGGGAGCTGCTTCTTCTGACTCCGAGGATCCTGCCTTGGGTGCTGTGCCCTCCAGTGGCTAATACAAGAAGTGCACCCCCTCTAGGCCAGGACGTGATAGAGCCCTGGATCAGAAAGTCTGTAACAGGGCCACTGCTCTTCACCCACTAGCAGAGAGGCCATGGGCTGCATTCTCACTGATCCCGACTTAGCCTTGGCCCCCTCCTGCCCTGACTGGACCACTGCAGTACTCTGCCTGCCTGTCTCCTTCCCCTAAGTGGTCACTGATGTCGTCTCCCAGTCATCTCAGTAACCAGTAAATATGTTCTTGTCACTTTCCCACGTTGAGGACCCCAGGGGTGCTCATGGCAGGGGAGAGACCAGATGTTTACTGAAGGCCCGGCTGAGCTGGAAACTTGCTATGTGAGACCCTCTGTCTGCCACTCCCCACCCCCCGCCACTAGCCTCATTTTTTGCCCTTCCCCACCCTCCCCCCAGTGCTCACACCTTATGTATACCCTGGAGGGCACCAAGAGAAATGGAACTTGGTTTGGAATTGACAAGCTAGGGAAGGCAGCTACACAGGTGCCATGGATGTAAGACAGTCGTCCTGAGTGTTGGAGACTTTGCACGTGCCTCTCCCTCCGGGAATGCGTTTCCTCCTCTGTCTCCAGACGTGTACCTGTGTGGCCTTTACAGCGCAGCTTCAGCTCCCCTCTTGTGCAGCACTGCCGTTTGGCACTCCAAGCAGCGCGTACTGCTTTCTCCTCTCCTGTTACTACGGTACTAAAATCCCCCTGGCTGCACAGGACCTGCCCATGGCTGTATGTGTGGTTCTCACTGGGCCTCCCCTGCTAGACTGGGAGCTTCCCCAGGGCAGAAGCTGTATCAGCCCCCAGAGTTGTTCCCCTACCCCAGCCAGGTGCCCTGCAAGGAATGGGCTGCAGTGCCTGAATGAATGAATTGTCATGTGGAAGGTAAAGGCCACTTCCCAGGCACCCAGATGTCCAGCTCTGTGCCCTGGGGGCCCCCACCTGCACCTTCTTTATCCACTCCCTTGTGAAGATCTTCAGTATGGCCCAGCCAGAGCTGTGCTGGGGGGACCCCTCTCAACCACTGGAGAGCAGGCTTTCAGCCACAAGCAGAGGAACTCTGAAATGTAAGCCAGAATTAGTCTGGAGCAAATCATTTAATGACTCCGGCTTGACTGAAATGAGATAGGAACCGGGTAAGCCCCGAGTGAGATGGATTTTTGATCACCACTTGTGCGCTGTGAATATTTGTGTCTGCCTTGCCTGGCGTTTTTCCCACCACCCCCAACTCCAGCATGAAATGCACTCCACAGTTCCTCAGAGGAGCCCAGCAGGCAGAGCCTTTGGAGTAAAGTAATGTTGGAAATTATCAGCATAAGAAAGGAAAATGATAGGCCTCTTTGGGCAGAGGTTTTAGCCTCTCTTCTGTAATTAGAATTTACTTTCAATTTCAGGACTGCATTTATCAGGACTGAAGGGTGGGTTGTACAGTGTAACATAATCACATTTTAGAGGCAGTGTTTCTTCAGGGAAGTTTAATGGAGAGGGGTTTAAGGTCAATTCTGATTTCTAAAACCATTATCAGCATGTGCATTGGGGGCCTGCTCTGTGCCTATGGGGGCAGGGAGTGATATAAAGTTAAACTGGATGAGAAGCCTGCCTTATAAAGAAAGCAGATAGCTGTAAATTCAGTGTAAGGATATGTAGAAGGATCTTGGGGCTGTAGGAAAGGGCAGTGAGTTCATATCCCCACCAGGTCGATCCTTGGTGGCTTCATGGAGGAGGTGGTATTCTAGGCCTTGGAAGACATTGAGACTTCAAACATTTGTTAGTGGGGGCTAGGGAAGGGCAACCCCATGGAAGGAGCCTAGCAAACAAAGGCACAGAAAAGCACCTTGCTCAGAAACCAGGGGGCCCTTAGACACAGCGGGACCCAGAAAGGGGTGGGGGGCAAGCTTGGGAGGGGAAGTTGGGGGTCAAATGGTGGGATTTTTGAGGGTCAGGCTCACTGCAATGGCTCGCCTTGGTATTGTCCCTGGGGACATTTTTCCATTGTTGGGGCTGTTTACAGCAACAGATATGAACCTGCCGGTGGGGGTGCGGTGGGTGAACGTGTTCCTCATCAAACTCAGAAGGCAGTTGATAGGAGGTTGGCCACTAAGTGACTCCTTGGCAGGATGCAAAGAAAGGAGGGCCCTGGCTTCTCTGTTTCCACCGTGCAGTCACCTCTGTACTGTGAAGCCTGGCTCAGACAAACCACTCCTAAGAGGAGAGTACTACTGAAGAGACCAGGCTCAGGACGGCACGCTGCCGGGTTTTGAATCTCAGCTCTTGCTGACCACAGCTGTGTGACTTCAGACAAGTGACTTAACCTCTCTGAGCCCCCAGATTCCCATCAGCAATGTAATGGGGTAATATAATTATCCCCAAGAGAGAAGGTGGTTCTGAGCAATAAAGAAAGCAACGTGTGAGACTTAGTACCATGCCTGACAAACAGCAGGTGCTAAATAAATGCAGGCTACTGCTATTTTGCTGGAGATACTTTCTGATTGATCCTGCCTGATTTGGTGATCATGCCTCAACTCCTAGCATCTCTGCTAATACTTGATGCCTCCCAGCACCCAGGAGCTGCACCTTATAAAATACCTGGGAGGGGTCTGCCAGGTAGTTCCCATCGCCAAAGAGGGGAAACAAGTGCAGCGGGAGGTGACACAGTCAAGGTCACACAGCCCCATTTAGATGCACACCCAGGGCTTCTGAATGACGGCTCGGCTCCCACGGCTGCTCGGGAACAAGGATGGGCGCTTGTCACAGGCGGGCTGGCACCCACGTGCTCTAAGTATGAATCTGTCTCCTGAGGCTGAGCTGGGTTGTCTCTAGGACAGTGCCTGCCCATCCAGTGTCCTTTCCTTCCGGCCCTACACGCTCCTCTTGGAGCCGATGTCCCACCTCCCCAGATGTGTAGGTATCTGTTCTGCAATGGGACAGGTGAACTGTTAAGGTGGAGGAAGGGCTTCCACATGGCCAGGCTCTGAGTGCTCAGATCCCATGTCTCCAGTGACTTCAGGGCATCTACCCATCTGGCAAGGGTGCTGGGCTCTGCACCAGGCTGGGGGCACAGGCATCTGAAAGACGTGTGGGATCCCTCAGAAGGGGAATTTTTAGACTCCAGATCTCCATTCTTGGGAGCTTAAGAGTATGTGTTTTTCATGGTAGTTCATCCTTCCCATCCAGTAGAAGTTTCTGGCTCAGTGGGAGGGCATGTTTTGGGAGGCAAGGTGGCCTTCTGGAGAATGTGCGGGGTTGGGGACAAGATGTGCCTGTAACATTGTCAAGTCACCCATCTCTGTGCCTCAGTGTTCTCAGCTGTAAAATGGGATCATAGCCGACTTACCTCCCCCCGCATCTCCCTACTATGCAGATTAACTGAATGCACATAAAGCACCTAACTTTTCTTCTACAATTTCCCCCGAGTGCCTAAAACCAGCAGGGGCCCTGGGGTCCAGCTGCGAGTCAGACAGATCTGTCCCCTGTCATCTACTTTGTTGGCAGACAGCATAGCTTTTAGCACAGTGCCTGATGCATGACAAGCTCTCAAATGATACATGGACTTGCTGTTAACCAGAATTCTAATTCGTATTATTTAAAGCCAACCTCATTCTCCCCTCCCTCCACCCCCTCCCACCCTCCAAAAAAGGCAGTTAAACCAGCAAAAGTCAGAGGAGAATGTAGTCCACAACTGAGCCCATCTGCTAGAGCAGTCTGTTTGCTTTTTCCATTATTCTGTATTTAATGTGTAAACAGATTATCTGAGCAGAACTAGGACTTCGGTGTGGGATGGGTTGGGTCGCTGGCCTGGGCTGCTGGCCTGAGGCTGCACTGGGCCTTGGTGCAGTCTGGGTGATGAGATTCCAGGTGGTACTTGGTGGGGGGATTTGGGCAGGGGGAGGGGGCTTCTATAGCTGTAAAAAGATGTTCTGCAAGACATCTATGAGCACAAATGCACTTCAGCCTTGACTCTTGCAGCAAGCCCTGCTCTCACCCCTCCCCTGGGCAGATCTGTCTTCAGATCTGTAGACCCAGGTCTGCCAGCCTCCCCCTGTCCCACAGGGTCTAAGGGAGGAAGTGAAATGGCAGGAGCTGGGGGAAGAGGCAGGTTAGGGGAAGCGGGCAGGGGCACAGTGGGACTGGTCTGCCTCTGCAGAGGAGCGATTTTATCACTGATGTTAAAATTGCTGGCCATTGGTAACCATAAGTCATCCAACTATTATCACTGTGGGAACTATACATACATAAAACTTACCAGCTTAGCCATTAAGTGTAAAGTTTAGGGACATTTTGTACATTCACATGTTGTGCAACCACCCCCATGATCCATCTTCAGAACTTTTTCATCTTCCCAAACTGAAAATCTGTACCCGTTAAACACTAACTCCCCGTTATCCCCGACCCTTAGCCCCTTGACAAACACCCTTTTACCTTTTGTCTTTATGGATTTGATTATGCTAGAAACCTCATGTACATGGAATCATACAGCATGTCTCCTTTTTGATGGGCTTGTTTCACTTAGCATAATATTGTTCATGGTCCATCTACGTAGTAGCACATATCAATACCTCTTTGCCTTTTGAGGCTGAAAATATTCCATTGTATATGTATGCATGGTGCTCCTCCACTCGTCCATAGATGGGCACTTGGATTCCTTCCACCTCTTGGCTATTGAGAATAATGCTGCTGTGAACATGGGCATGCAATATCTGTTTGAGTCCCTGCTTTCGATTCCTTTGGGTGCATACCTACTAGTGGGATTCCCGGATTAAATGGTAACTGGCTTACCTTTTGAGGAGCTGCCCGGCTATTCTTAAACTTTGCACACAGTGCACCCTTTCTTGCCCGCATATGGGGTCGGATCTGCCAGCTCCCTTGGCACCCTGGTTCTGTACCATTTTCCTCTGTTGCCTGGTAAAACCTCGAGAGAGACCGCAGAAGGACTTGTGTGTGTGAGATGCAGGTCTGGCATATAAAGGAGATCCTGAGAGGCTGTCCCTGTCACGAGAGGTGGGCTTCCCCGGGACTCAGTAGCGAGGCCTCTGGTGCTGTGGCTGCCAGAGCCCAGGCGGGATTCTTGGTTTGGAGGCGCTCCCAGTGGCCGACTTCCCACCTTGAAGGAAGCCCACAGGCATTGAATGGGAAGGGCACTTGTCTGGACATGAGCTGATGGTCTGGGCTGCCCCTCCCTCTTGGCATGGAGCGGGATGCCATGCCTCCTGGTCCCGTCTGTACAGAGGAGGAGGAAGGGGTCCATCAGGCTGTCCTGGCCCATCTACTCATCGGAGTAGTCGGTACCAGCTCAGGAGATGTTCTGGAACGCGCGTGGTCGACCTGAAGGATGTCAGTGCTGGTGGCGTGCAGGCCTCTAGGGCAAGGGCTTCGGACCAAAATGGGCCCAGGAGACATCTCACGCCCACCTCTGGTCAGCCTGCACACGGAGCAGAGAGCACCTCTGGGCACTTGGGGACTCTAGTCCAGACTTTAAAAGAGCAACTCCTCATTTTAGATATATGCACTAGAACGTTTATGATAGAAATTCTGTGACAACTGGGATTTTCTTCAAAATAACTGGGTGGGCAAAGTTGGTGGAACAGGAGGTGTGATCAGGAACCAGCCCGGCCCTGACATTCACTGTCGAAGCTGGGTGAGGAAACATGAGATCTCATTACGCTGGCCTCTCTGTTCCTATGTCTGACATTTCGCAAATTACAAGGTAAGAAAAATACAGCCTTTCTTCCTGCCCTATTCTTGGGAGAAAACTTTTCCTGAGCAATTCTTAAATTTGGACTTCCCCTGCCTTCTCTTCTTAAATGAGCACACAAAACATGTGCAGTGGGTACCTTATCGCCATTTCACGTGTGAGCAGATGGAGGGGCCTTGACATTTCACCTCAGGGGCTTAGAGGGCGCCTGAACCAGGTCTGGTTCCCATGCCGCTGCTCTGCCCCGGCCCTGCTGCCACCCCTGAACAGAAGAGTCCCAGCCGTGTCTTGTCAGCAGGTTCCTGTGCAGCCCCTGGAATCCCAGCACCCCAGCCCCCTTTCCTATCCCCAGAAAGTCCTGCGTAGGGACCTAATCACTATGCGGAAGGGAGAAGGGGTTAAAGGGCCCAGGTGGCTCAGCTCCTCACTGGCAAAGCCACACCCCTGTGCCCAGTTGGTACTCCTGCCCCCCACGGACGCCTGGCCGCCTTCCTGGCCCTGGGGCGTGCTCCTCATTAGTGGTTCTTATTTCCTGTGTCTTCCCTAGGCTCCTGAACTTTGCTGCTCAGGCCTCCCCCCCGGCCCTTGGGCTCTTGGATTCCCTGCCGACTTAGAGCCCCAAGCATCCGCTTCAAACTTGTTTTCTTCCTGGTCTTGTTTGGCTTCTTAACTCGCCTCTTCTGCTCGGGTGGTGGATGCCAACTGGCCCCGCTGCAGACGTGTTCTGGCATTTTCTTTTCTCCCAGCCCCTTTGCAGCATCCTTGCATTGAGTCTGTCCCTGCCCCTTCCATCCTCCCTCCTCCAGGTCATCTCCGCTCCCCTGGGCATCCCAGCCCCAGCATCCCACCACTGTCCCCGCTGGTCCTTCAGCCCAGGTTGACAGTTTTCACCCTCCCTCTGTGGGGGGAGCACACCTCTCTCCGCTCACAGCAAGGCATGCCTACGCCATCTCGCCTGCGCCAGCCTTCCCCCGAGTGGAGAGGGCACAGCCCTGCCAAACAGGACCTGAATTCCCACCTCCTACTCGGTTTCATCAGCCTGTCAGCCTTCATTACATTTAAGATATTTTTAGACATGCTTAACACTTCTGCCTTAATTTTAACCCCTCCCCTGGTTCAAACATGGCTCTCCTTCCAGTTAATTTTTTCCCCCAAGATCAGACAATATATTTTCTTAAAATGTGTTCTGAGCTTTTATTCCATCACCACCCATAAATCTGAACTGGGGATATTCACAAAATGGTAAAACATCCCGCACCGTTGTACTCTGTGCCCTGCCCTGCACCGGCTGGGAGCTCCTCTGTGAGCCCCGTAAGCCTCCCTGGACCCATTGCATCATTACGCTGACTCCCCACCAGACCAGACTACCAGTACCTTTTTTCAAAAGTGGAATGGGCATGAGGTCTACCAGGGAAACCATGATTCCTGTCTTAGAAACTTTCAGGTGACTGATGGGAGGTGGTGTAGCATTAGATAGGATGCCAGCTAGAGCAGCAGACCCTCATGTTCCAGCTTCTTGGCATAATAAGGTTTACTTCTCACTGTATTAACACTCAAAGGTGTGTTCCTGGCTGGTGGAGAATCTTCCACATGGTCATTCAGGGACCTAGGCTCCTTCCATCTGTGGCTGTCTCTCTAAGGCTCAGAGTCTGGCACATTTATCCAGTGGATTGCAAAAGAAAAGGGTGGAATAAATACCCAATGCTTGGCGACCGTGGTCTGGAAGAGCATGCATCACTTCCACCAGCAACAGCTAGTTGCATGCCTGCTGAGTGCAAGGGGCCTGAGAAGTGTCCCTAACTGGACTGTTACTGCTCAGCAGTGACTGTACCCTTGCAAGGGATCCACAAGTCTTTGGAGGACAGCTAACCATGTCTGCTGTGCATGGGAATGGAGTGGAAGAGACACTTGCCATTTCCACTTGCTCTTGAGTTTCACTATGAACGTACAAAGTCTTCCATCAGGTTTAATCTTCAGGTTTTGTGTGTATCCCAGCCCTCCAACCCTCATAGCAGCCAGGGGCTCAGTGTGGCTCACTACCACCTTGACTGCTGGTTTCCCTCCACTCCTCTTGAGATCCATCACCACATTGCTACTGGAGGTGAGCTCCATGTAGAGAGTGTCTGATTCACCCCAAGTGCCTAAAATAGTATGTGGTTCATGGTAGGTGGTGGTGGTGTGGTCATCGTAGGGAAACTCAGTATCTCCTGTCCCATGCCATTCCCCTGTGTGACCTTGCCATTCTCCTATCAGGTCCCCTCCCCTTAATCGGTGTAGCCTTAGCGACTTTCTTGACCAGCAGAGTGTGGCAGATGAGACATTCTGGGCTATGGAGACTAGAGTATAAGAAGCCTTGCAGCTCTCATCTTTGTCTTGTGGGACTTTTGCTCGGAACCCACCTGCCATGTTCTGAGAAGTCCAAGTGACATTGGAGATATTTGACTTAGCAGCCCCAGGTGGCTCCCAGCGGATTGCCAGCCATGTGAGCATGTCATTGTGGGCACCCAGCTCCTCAAGCCTTCAGATGACAACAACTTCAGCTGCCTTCTGGCTGCAGCTGCGTGAGAGACCCCCAAGTGAGAGCAAGTCTTCCTGACCCCAGCTCCACATTCTCTCTCCTGCCCACTCTTACTGTGGAGCACCCCGGCCACCAGCTCTGGCTGCATGCGGGACACTCAGGAAGGCACCTTTCTCAAGTAGCTCTTGCCTCTTCCCAGTGCCCTATCGAGCTCATTGACCTTCCTCTTTCAACATTATCGGAAACTCTTCGTAATGTAATTTTCTAGAGGTAAGGTAGGATTTCTGGATTTAGAGATTAGTGTATAGAAAACTAGTATGTCTTGATCTGAAAAAATGGACTGGGTGGTTGTTTGCCTTCTCATTTATAATTTTAGGATCATTGGAAGAAGAGACAATAGAAGATTTCTTCCTTTTTTCCCAGGTCCCTGGATTTTTGTCAACCTTGCTTTATTTCGTCCTGATGTCCCTTCTGGCTGCCACTGCCTTCTTGATGTCTGGGCCCTGATGGCTCTCTTTGTGTCCCGGGTCAGTTTTCCATTCTTGGTAAACAACACCTTGATTTATGTGTCAGGGTGACAGCTTCTTGTCTCTGGGTCATGGCTGGAAGTGGTCTTATTTCCAAGGAACGTTCCAGCAATGGGATAGTCAGGGTTCATGGAATGCTTTACATGCACTACTGGGTAGCCAGCGTCCACTTCCAGGACCAGCCACGGAAGGGGGCCTTGGAATGGGAGGTGGACACCCAGCTGCCCCAATGACGGCACTGTAAAGTCCTCGGAGTTTGTGCAGAGTTGGTGACAAAGAGTAAGTAGGAGAAATGATCAGCTAGGATTGGCTTTCCTTTTTCATCATTTGTAGAATCCATTGGTGAATAACACCCTTCTGGAGGTTTCTAAGGAAGAGTTGGTGCCTGGAGGTACTGGGAGTTTCTAACATTGTCCTTTGTGTGATTACCAAGTGTCTCCTGTGTCACTGAGGGTACCCGAGGGTGTGCCCCACGTGGATGCCACCGTCTGAAATAGGGATCAGATCAGATGCCCCCAGTTTCCAGTTCCATTTAAGACAAGCTCTTACAGGATTTTCCCTTATCCTTAATTCTCACAGTTTGGCGTTTGTTATTTTCTCTTTATAAATTGCTTTCCTTGGTTTGGGGAAACCACATCCATTTGTAATGTTTTTAAAATGAAGAAATACAGACTTCTGCAAGTAGTTAAAAATGGTCATACAGACAGGAAATTGCTGCAATTGTAATATAATTGTTTTTACCATAATACATAATCCTATATAAAATTTTGTTCAAAGTGATCATAAAGGAAACGAGGATTAGGTAATGTTCTTTCAGTAGAAATTCAGATTATTCTTCCCATAACTTTTAAAGCTACTCTGAACCATAAACAGCTACTCCATTCACACATCGTGTTGGATATCAGCAATACCATTTACCTGCTCTCTCTGAATGTTGTTTTAAAAGATATGTAGAATGGGAAAGAAAGTAAATCATATCTGTCAGCGCAGGCTCTTCTGCTTCAAGGCAGATTGCCCAGCTCCCTCCCCTCCAAAAAAGCAAGATACCAAAAAAGAGATGTTAGAAGACTTAACTGTGGGTGGCCTAGGGGGCAGGAAAACACAAAGGGAAGCAGGTAAGTGGGGAAGGGTCTGGTGGCCTCCAGCATGGATAAGGCTGCCCAGCAGTTCTGAACTTGACCCCAGATAGGCTTATAAATTGTCCTCCTATTCTCTTTAGAAATGGTGAGAAAACGTGGGCCCATCTTTTTTATCTGACTTAGAGCCAGCCGTTCCTGCCTGGTCTGGGGGCAGAAGGGCAGGTGTGTTGGTTGATCTTGGCTGCAGTACATCAGCATGGGTGAAAGTCACGCTTCCCAACCCTGCTTGCAGCACTACAGTGACGCAAAAGGCCTCTCTAGGGCAGCGAATCTCAGAGCAGGGGCTGCTGCTTAACCATAGACTGAGGAGGCTAGGGCCAGATAGGCCAGGGCCGATTATAAAAAAAAATCATCTCTGGTTCTTGTGGGCAAGTGGTGTACCTACAACTAGCTCCAAAAACTTCATTTGCAGAAATTGCCAAAGGTCACTATTACTGAGCTCACTTCCAGTAAGGGCTGCTTTGCTAAGACTTTATTTGTAAACCCAAATTGGTTTCTAGAGTTTGAGAGCCCTGATTCAGGAGTCTGTAAGAAATCTGGACTCAGTATCTGGCAAATACTGCCCAGCTCCAGCAGCGCATATATAGAGAGAGAAATTTTCTCGACTTGGAGGAAGCATGCCTATGAGTGCACTGTCTGCTTATTGCCTTAAGATGGTCATGGTATTTAATTGCTGCTATTCTTGCTTTTCATTTATAAGTGAATCATTAATTTGACTTCCTTGCCAATTAGTGTGGGGTGGGTTGTTTACACCACAAGGTAAAGTTGGGTACATTTGCATATTTTGGCTTGTCATTTGCCTGTAGTTAGACTGTAGTCTTTCCTGTAGTTTTTCATTTGAATAAATCACACTCCCACCTCCCCTGCCCCTGATTTGCTGGGCAGTGATGCTTCATTTTCATCATGGACTCTTTTGTCCCCTGAGAAGTGGGGACAGAGAAGGTTGGGTGAGCCCCAGGTGCTCGTATTATTCCTTCTGCCTGGGCCACGGTGTAAAGAGATCAATTAAAAAATGAAAGGTGTGGGAACCTGTGCTCCTGATCAAAGACCAGGGTGCAGGAGTCGTCCTGGAAGGGAATGGGACCACACCTAGGGATGTGACTTCTTCCTGCATCATCCCGCGACTTAGCCTTATAACTGAGATGCCTCTTTATTGTAACAGTCAACTCAGCTCCTGGAGCCTCTGTAGCTCTGTGTCCACACTGGGGCAGGTTTTATATCCAGCATGCCCAATTTGGCATCCTAGTTTTCCATTTATCTTCTTTTCTGTGTCTCTCTAGTGGTCAGAATTCTTTTTCTCATTTGTGCAGCAGTCTGTCGAGATGCAATGCATGCTGAGGGATTGATGGGGGATGTTTCAGTGGCTTCGAATCTCTATCATCACCCCCGCTGCTCATGGGGCTCCCCCACCTCCTCACCCACACATTCTCTTTTTGCCAATGTGGACATGAGGATTGGAGACTTGCCGTAGCGTGTGGAGTTGTAGGGCACATTCTCTCTGCTAGACACGGCGCTGCTCCACAGGGTCCAATGGGGACCAGCCTCTGCTTCCTGCCACCAGGACATTAACAGCATTTTCTCTCAGTCTAGTAAGAAACTACAGTAGAAAGTATACATTTTAAAATTATTGATCTCTGAGTTTTGATTGCTTATATAGTCTTTGGTATAGAGACAAATCAAGGGAAAGGGGAAATGCTTCACCCTGCTCCTGCCTCCAGCCATGGTAATTCATACCAGGGGTTCTCAGTTGCTCTAGGTTAGAGGATAGTATAGTGTGAAATACACCACAGTGGATAATCAGGAATTTGCATTTGGAATGCAGAGGTGTCTGTTCTCAGGATCCCATGGAAAATTAGCCTGCCTCTATGCCCAGCTTCTGCTGCCTGGTTCCCCTGGCTGGCATGGCATTGGGAGGAGTCTCTGAGTGGTGGTGTGACCATATGTGTCTGCGTAGTTTTGGCCTAGAACTATTTGGTGTCTGTCTTTGGCTTGAAAAGGAGTCTGTGATGAGCTGAGGGCAGCTTCCTTAACTTTCAGCCCAGTGCTCCCCTGTTCCAGGAGGAAAGGGCTTTCTGCCTGAGAATATTGCCCAAGCTGAGGGGACAGGCACACTGCCTGTGCTCCAGAGGGATTTCTGTGGACACAGAGAAAGGAGAGTGAGTGAGCAAAGGTGTGGCAGTCAGAATGGGGACAGTGATCAGGCTAGAGTGGGCGGTCCTCCCAAGGAGCATGGCCGGCAAGGGTGGAATTGTCCAGGCCCAACTTTTGTTGTCCAAGAATGTTTGTGAAAGTTTTGGTGGTGGTTATCTTACCATTGCAAGTGGGATTTAATTAAACTAAGAGCCTACCTGGCAGAGAGGCTTTTCCTACCTAAGTTATTTTCCTCACTCCCCAAAATAGAAGCAAATGATAAACTGATACTTAGATTCATTGAATGAGCAGGATTTGTTTGAACCAGAGTGATTCCACATCAGAAAACCTCATTCAGGTTGGTGGGACCAAGCCTGGCCCGCTCACTCACAGTGCCCTCTTTCAGAGCAAACATGCCAGCAAAACAGGGGTCCCAGGGCCAAACCCTGGGCAGGGGGCCACATTCAGGCCTCCTTGTCCCAGCCCCTCCACCGGGGGCCCTGGCTTGAGGCTGGGCCATTGCTGTTGTCCTTCTGCGTCCACCCCCAATATGGCCTCATTTCCAGTGTTTTTTTTTTTAATGTCCTTGGTGTTTGTAATGCTTAAGTTGGTGGAAACATTCAGCTAGCCATTGTGGTTGGTAAATTGGTAGTCAGAAGCCATTTGGCAACAGATGGGCAGGTCGGTTCCCCACTGAGGAGGGCCTCATTCCCAGGACAGCAGGACTAGGAAGAGGTGAGGGCAACAGTGGGCGCCCACGCAGAGCCTCGGAGAAGTGGGTGAGGGCTGTTTTGGAGGAAGCACAGGTAGGGAGGTTGGAGATGGGAAGGAGGAAGAGAAAAAAGGGTCAGCCTCCTAGGCCTGATTTTTTAACTTTGCCTCCTGTCTGAAGCTTTCTGTTGTCTTAAGAAACAGCCTGTTAGCCTCAGTCCTTGGCGTCCCGGGACCCCCAGCCAACCCTGGCTGCTCAGGATATGTTCTCTCACATCCATCCCCCTCTGGTGGGCTCAGACATACGCCCTTCTCATGCTAGCCAAGGTGGGAAGTGGGGATGACTACAGTTGGGGCCTGCTGGGCTGGACTGGGTGCAGAGTCACCACTGAGAGGAGCAGCCGCTCAGGGGTCTCTGTCTTCCCCTCCTTTTCCATGGTGAGAGCCTCACGGGGAAGGACCGTGGTGGTTTAAATCTGACAACACTCGGTAAAGGTAACTGTACAGTGTTTGGGGATCATCACGCGGCCTGTTTCAGGGGGATTCCAGCAAGATTTAAGATCTTAAGTAACAATCTTAACAACCTGATCCTGTTCAGCTTTGTTAGACAGCATTTAAATGCCAGCACTCACTAGAAATAACCTGAGGAGAGCCTTGCCTTGCCGACTTAATCAGGCCTCAATTGATCTTAAAACACATTTTAGTAGGATACAGAATTATGTAGACCCTGGTTCTCGTAAAATAGCATGTTGTTAATTTCACGCACACTGAGTTAAAAATGTCGCTCTGTGGGGTCTAAATAGCCGTAAACTTGCTTCTGCAACTGAATCTTACCTCAGTTTTGATACCAACTAGGCAGGGATAAAGATTTCCCATTTGGCCTGATGAATACAGACAGTTGGGATTAGCAGCTCCTAGATCTGAAGTTTCTTTTCTCCAAGAGGGGATAGAACAAATATACCTAAAAGAAATTAGGAAAGGGCAGTTGGATTTTCACAAAATTTGGATAGAAAATAAGTTATCACTGTTACTTTACATATGCAAGGTGTTGCCTAAGAAAGAATTAAGTATTCCGTGATGTTGACTTTTTTTTTTGGTATCATTAATATACAATCACATGAGCAACATTGTGGTTACTAGATTCCCCCCATTATCCAGTCCCCCCCACCAACCCCATTACAGTCACTCTCCATCAGCGTAGTAAGATGCTATAGAATCACTACTTGTCTTCTCTGTGCTATACTGCCTTCCCCGCATGATGCTGACTTTTAAATTAAACATTCCCCAACGTTTCAATTGAAAGCCATTTCATTGCCTTCTGGGAGCAGGTGTGAAATCTTGAAGCATCTTTGGTTATTTCTGTCCTTGTGTACATTGGTGAGTTATCACGCTGGGACTTAAGCTGGTGACCACGGCTTTGCAGGATGAGGGGACTGATCATTGCCTCCTCTGGTCCCCCCAGCACATTCTCCCAAGGAGAGTTTTAATTATGTTGGTTAATTAAGACAATTGCGGTGAAATGTATTAATTGCAAAGGTAGTTAGAGAAGAGAATCAAATGTGGCCTAAAGAAAGTTTTGCAGAGGAGGAGAACTTGCCTTGTTTGAGCTTTGGAGGGTGGATGGGGCACAACTTTAAATAAGGTACCAGTATATTGGGACTAGTGGTGGTGGTCTGTTAGTGATCTGTAATTATACCTCGATAAGCTGCAAAAAAACAAAACAAAACAGATAATTGGCTTAGAGCTGAGGGGAAAAACACACACACATGTGTGCACCCACCTGGAGGGCAGGAAAACCAGGGAGAGAAGACACACAGTGCTCTGCCACAGTCGCCCCCTGTGGACTTGCAGGCCTGCAGGCTGCTTTACCCACAGCTCTGAGCCCCAGTTCATTAGGAGCGCCCTTCCCTCCCGGGGGGGAAGCATTGAACAGCATGCACACAGTTATCGATGAGTCATCGGTATGGCCATGTCATAATTAGCTGCGATCACATGGAGTTAATTCAGTTCATTTCCTCTGACAAGCTTAGAAACAACCGGAGAGCGTGAGTCCCGTATCTTTGCCTTTTCCCGTTTATTTCTGTGGGCATCAGTGGTGAGGAGACACATACTTTGCAGATGCTGTTTGCTTTTGCCTAGGACTCTTAATGCCTAGTGCAAACAAATGTGTTTGAAGAGTTACTGGCTGAAGGAAGGAAACAATTCTCAAATCCCCACTTGAGAGGAGAAATTGGGAAACAGGAGTGAGAGCCTAAGTGGAAACAGTGGTTTTGAAGGTATCTCCACGTCATAGAGAGGGAAGAACTCATACAAGACACCCAGTGACTGACAGTCCCTGCTTCTCCCCCAGCAGGGCAGGGGAAGAGTGAAGAGAAAAGACTATAGCTTCATCCTTTGGTCTCATAAGGAAGAGTCAGAAATGACCACCTCTCAGAGTTGTTAGCCAGCAACATTTGCAAATCAAATCAACAAAAATGTATTGTACCCTATTGTGTGCCTGGTACTGTGCTAGGAGCTGGTGGCACCAAATGGAAAAATACAGGCTGATCTCAAGGAACGTGTGCTCCAGGTCTGGTAGTAGAACAGTGTGTGCCGCTGTGCTGATCGTGCACTGCACAACCCTAGGGGGCACGATTCGTATCATTGACATTGTTGATTTCTCTATTTTGACAATATTCCAATAGATAGAAGCAAATGTCTTGAGGAAGGAGCATCTTTTTCTATTTATAGACCCCATATGGGCCAGTATGGCCAGAATGTGGAGCCAGAAAAACAACTTCAGTATAAAGTGATAGTGACCAAAGTGGACATGTGAACAAAAGACAGAAGGACTTCCATGTGCCTTAGAGAGTCGTGGAAGGCTTTGGAAAGGGCAGTCTTTTGGAAGACTGTCCCCATGAGCAGAGAAGCTGTGTTATGTTGCAGCAAACAGATTTGTTTGATATCCTGACTGCCTGGGTTCAAATTCCAACTGTGCCCTTCACTGGGTGACCCTGGGCAAATTACCTAAACCTCTCTGTGCCCCACTTGAGTTGCTCCTAATTCTGCAATACCCTAAGATTTGTATCTGTCCAAGCAGGTGGTTCAGTAGCAATGAAACACGGGGGACAGGGAGGCATCTCAGTTCTCTCTTCCAAAATGCTCCAGCCTTTTCCTGGTGTAGAACAGAAAAAGGCCACATATGCCTGCTAATCACAAAACTCATTCTGTTTTCCTATAAATAGCAATGCCCAAAAAGTAAAAGAGAAATACGGGACAAATATATTCACATCCAGCTAGGCCCATTGCCTGATTTCCTTGTCAGTGGGCTAATAACAGTAATAGGATATATTGGTTCCATAACATTTAAGCACTTGATAGTTTGCGCGTTGTAGTCCTCAGACAACATTTATCAACTTGTACTCATGTTTCAAGGTACGAGGGCAAAGCTGTACAAGATTTATGTTCACTGGAATAGCCACATGTCAAAAGCAAGACATAAAATTGGTTATTCTGGTTCTAAAAATACCTTTGCGAAGCAGGCAAGATTGTTGAGCTGCAAGTGTGATCACAACTTACTTTTTAGTATGGCCACCCACTTCCTAATTATGGTGGTCCTGAAATATATCGAGTTATCTATCAGTAGTCTGAATGTTTTCCCTCTCCTGGGTGTGTATCCTCCGTGACAGCCATGAAGAGCATCCTGGACCCTTCGTATTTCCTACCAAGGTCCACATACTGTGATCAAAACCCCCAACCAGATAATGTAGACAGATGCTTCAAGGCTGTTTGAGAGCCATCTGCTTGAAAAGTCAGAAAATGTGATTTCTTTGGAGGCTAGTTGGATAACAGTCATGACTGCAGCAGAGAAACCCCTGATCTCAGCAGCTTTGCCTAGGACCAGTTTTCACTCCCACGAGGATCCTGTGTGCTGTTCAACAGGGAGATTTCCACAGTGACAGGGACTCCGGCTCTCCATCTGGGGTCTGCTGTCTGTAACAGGTGACCTTCGGGACCCTGTGGAAGGCAAGAGAGGGCTGAGAAGACATGCCTGCTTCTGAAACCCTTTGGGGCAGAGTGACCCACAGTACTTCTGGTCTGTCTGGAGAAGCCCTGTGGGTGGGCAGCAGCTTCTCTATACCAGCAGCAACTCTGGATCATGGAAGGGGAGCGTGAATCTTTGAAAAGCTCTGCATTGTCTCTGCTGCCATGCAGTCATGAGTCATTAGCCCCACTCCTCGCCCCCATACACAGAGTGAGTTCAAAACAGCAGACTATCTAAAGCGCCAAGAGTATTCATTGGAGTCTGAGGTCCTGGAAACGGCTTCATAACAGGGAGAACTACCCCAGCTCTTTTGCATACAATTAGGGCCGTCTTTGGCTGGATTTTGAAGTGGGCATCCTCTCTCATTTATTTTTCTTCTTCTGTATCATTCTAATTCTCTTCTGTGTAGACTCTGCTGAAAATTTCCATGTGGGCACTGCACCCTCACCCCCTGCACATATGTTCTGTTTCTACATTAGCTCCCTACCTTCTCTTCAGCCAGATCACTCATTCTTTCCGTGGTGCTATGCCCAGTATAAAGGGCTAAAGCTGATTTGAGGGGGGGAGTTGAGGGGTGCTAATTTATACTAATGTATGATTGACAGCTCTTTTTCTTTGGGAAATTATTGCGTTTTTGAAAGGAGATATTTGTGCAGCTTTGCTCTGGGCTTGCCAGAGCCTCAGTTCAATGACTGTTAGAACAAAGCAAGTCATATAAATTTAAACATGAATAAGAAAGAAACAAAAAAACCCCAATACTGTCCTCTAGTGCTGTGGTCCTGGGCATATCCATCACCCTGAGCAGACAAGAATACAGTGTGGTGATTCTACTGACTGCCTGGGTACAAACCGCTGCTTTCCCACTTGCTGTGTGATGTGGGCTAACTTGCCCAACCAATCCTAAACCTAAAACTTGCTTAACCTAACCAAGCTGTGCCTTAGTCTCAGCTGTTTCAGAAATTTCTGCAATATCCCAGGAGTAGTATATGTCCAGCCAGACCAGGTCACTCAGTTAGCCCTTCAGCTGGGGATTGTATCCCCTCTAGAGAAAGGACAGGATTTTGGAACAGGGCTTGGGAACTGTTTGTATTTATATGAACATTCAAATGGAAACTTTTCCATCAGCCACTGACTTATTTAGCATAGGCCTCCCTCCAGCGATATCCAGAATTAAGGATTCATTATAACATTAGAACCAGTTTGTAGGGCGAGCAGATTCAGTGAAGGCAGAGGGATTATATATATGTGTGTGTGTCTGTCTGTATATATAATTTTTTTGTGGAGTGGCAGGCTTGTTCCTAGGGTGGATTCAGGTAGAAATGATTTCCCATGAGCCTAAGTGTTGCATGGCCTGGGATTGTTGATATAGTATATGTATGCTTGTTGCAGGTGTGTGTGTGTGTGTGTGTGGTTCCACATCCACAAGGGGAGGAGGAGTCAGGAAGGAAGAGAAAAGGGGGTGACTAAATTGACCTGCGATTAGACTCTATTATTGTGTTTGTTACAGTTAGATTGAGTCTTCTGGGTTTGTTTAAGGAAGTGGCTGGCTTCATTATTTACTTGATTATCCCAGAATAGCAGGCAATAAGTGCCTGTGTGTTGAAACGATAGCTGAAGCTCTCAGATCTCTGTGACTGGGTGAGCTTAGTACCCCGGACGCGTTCTAGGTGGGCTAATTGTTTTCAGATGGGGCTGTGAGGAAAGAGCCAAGGCAGAAAAACCCATCTGGCTGAGGATGAGCTCTGGCTCTCCCGTTGACAGGCTGGCCACCTCAGTTTTCTCCTCTGCCAAAGGGGGATAAGACCTCCCTTTCAGGTGGTAATTAGAATGAAGTAAGGTAAGGATTCACAAATGTTGGTCCCTTTATTTCTCTACTGGCTTTGACCACAGTTGGTTTTACCACTTCCCTTGTCCTAAAGCAGGTTGATCGATGTTTGTCTTTCTTCTAACAGGAAGTTTCCCTGTGGGAAAATTTAGTTAGTGCAGATGTATTTGTGTATGCCTTTTCCTCAGAGTGAGAACATGGGAGCTCTGCTTCCAACATCTGCCAATTACAAGTTGTCATCATCGGGCCTGAGCAGAACATCCTGGGGCCTGCAGTTTTCTGAGAGAGAAGAAGCTACAGGAAAGGAAATGTGGCCTGAGGACCATGAGGCTGAGTCCTGGGGTGGAGAGGGTGAGCCATGTGAGTGGTTCTTTGGCAGGGGCCTCTGCAGGCAGAGGCGGGGCTGGGCAGGACAGCTTATGGAAACCAGCTCTGGGCCAGGGCCGGGGCACAGGTCATCTCCTCAGGTCTCCCACTCCATTCAGGTTGCACTGGGTCATAAGGCACAGAGAGGTCCCCAAGCTGACATCAAGTCCAGGTCATAAAAGGAGGCAATACTGAGACCTGGATGGAGGAATGACTGGAGTCGGGGGTTGGGGTTGGGGGGAAGGTGCCAGTGCTGTCTCCCTGCGAGCCTGTTTTCTGCAGAGCCAAACAAAGCTGGAAGCCATTTGAGGCTGAGGTGCTCAGGAGTAAGGGACAGAAGAGCCAGATGCATTAAATGTTACTACTGGGAGCTCTGCAGCTGCCCTTGATGTTCCATCTTTTTAAAGAGAACCTTGGTTTTTAGAGCTTTTTATTGAAAGATAATCTATGTACAGCAAAGTGCGCTAAATGTATTTACTCATGTCACAGCCCCCAGATCAAGAAACAAAATACCACCAGCCCCAGAAGACCCCCATATCCCCTTCCAGTCACCCCAACCTCCCTCCCCATGTTCCCTACCCCCTCAGATAGGGGAACCACTCTCTTAGTTGTAACAGCAGAGATTAGTTTTATAAGGGCGGCTTTTTAGGGTAAAATTGCTTAGGCACCCGTGAGAGAGTGTCATAGTCTTGCTGTAGTTCACACAGAACGGCAAATGTGCACTGAGCCCTTGCTATGTGCTGGACCCCCTTCCACACGCCTGTCATTTTGCTCCATCCTCTGAACAAGTCTGAGAGGCTTGTACTAATAGTATGCCTGGTTTACATATAGGAACCGGAGAAATAGCAAGGTTAAGGATCTTGCTTGCCCAAGGTCACACCACTAGTAAGTGGTGGAGTGAGAATCTGAAGGCAGTGAAGGTCCACCTTGCCGTGTGGCCTCCGGGTGGAGGTGGAGAGCCTTGTCACCAGGAGGTAGCACACTGTATATTGAGAAAACAGAATGACCAAAGTGATTGTGAGTTAGTGATTTGATTAATGAAACATTAACATATCCGAAACCAAGTGTCTACACACTCCTGATGCTTGCACATGAGGAAGGTGTGTACATTCCATGGTGATGCAGCCCATGTGGATTTGAGCACCTCTTAGACAAACTGAACTCTCCCCTCAGATGGAGAATCACTTCCCCAGTCCAGCTCTCATTCACAAATAAGGAAATCTGGTCCCAGAGAGTGGAAATGACTCACCGAAAGTCATGCATTCAACTTTCTGGGACTCAGACCCCATTGTGCAGACTCCCTGGACATTCTGCCCTGTAATCCCCCGTTAATCAGCTCCTCTGTGCACACATTTCATGGAAAGTCACAGTCTAGCTGGGTGTTCTGGAGCCTCTGTTGGGCCCCAGGCCTGGGATGGCAAGCAGCCTATCTGCACCCCCACCTCCGCCATGGGGCGGGGCCGAGCTCCACTGTGCATTTACTCTTTGCTCAGTGAGCCACTGCTACTAGCTTATATTTTCCATGCCCATCGTGAGGCCCCTCTCCTAGCCATCTCTGAGACCAGGCAATTCCCTTCCTTCATTTAGACTCTTAACCAACACGCATTAGAGCTGGTGCCCCACGAGCCTTATCTCTCCCAGCCGGAGCCTGTCTTGGTTGTTTGTGTGAGACAGAACCAGCTCCATGAAGCTCCTGGATTCTCTGAACCCTTAGTGGAAGAGGAAAATAAATCCATGCTGCCTGCTGACGTTTCCTTTCAGCGTTTACTGTGTTTGGTTCCCTGGAATTACGTGCCTTCATTCCTGCAGCAGCAATTATTTAGCACCTGTTGTGTGTAAGGGGCACTGTCCAGAGATAAATGAGACAGACGCCAATGCTCTGGACAAGGCCATTTGTTAGATAACCCTCTAGATGGATACTTGTGTGACATGTGCATGATTCTGAGATCAAAGGACTCTGCCCTGCAGGATTTAGTTCTGACAGCAGCTACATGTATAGGACTTTGGTTGCAAATGAGAAGAATCCAGCCTGGACTGGTGTGAGTAAGCAATGGAAAATGACTGGCTCCTGAGCTGGGAGGTCTATGTTGGCTTCAGGAATGGCTGGATCCAGGGCTCAAGGTGGCAGCAGGATTGGCTCAGCTGTCTTCCATGCTGGCTTCCCTCCCAGCCAGTCTCTCTATGTTGAAGCGCTGGAAAGTCCTGGCCTGCATTTTTACCACTTTCAGGTCTACCAGAAACTTCTCTTCCCCCAGATTCCTAAGGCTGACTCATTGGACCATTCACTCATCTCTGAACCAACCCCTGTGGCCCTGGGGAGTAACCAGCCCCCTTCAAATCTTATAGACAAGAACAGAAGAGGAGCATTTCCCCAAGGAGAACCAGGGTTTGTAGGATGCTGGGCAGGCAAAAACAACAGATGTCAACTCTATTGACTGCCCCAGCACTGGGAGCAGCTGAATCTGGTAGAATCCAGCTCTCTCTGAAACAGGCTGACCTGCATTCCAGCCAAATACTTCTGTCCTCGCGGGCACAGGATGTGTACCCACAGCCACCAGACTAACCTGTGCCATCTCCATTTCATGGCATCACAGTGTCTGCTCGTCACCCTAGCTGGAGACCATAGGTGCATCCCTCCTCTTACCCTCAACCCATCCTATGGCTCAGCTGGCCTCAGCATTTGTGCACCTGTCCCTTCTTCTCCATCCCCATGTTACCCCTGCAGCTCCTGAGTCCCTGTTCCTGCCCCCGCCCCTCTGCTACCAACCCCCCCACCTCCCTGAAAGACATTTCTAAAACAGGAGTCAACAAACTACAGCCCATGGGCCAAGTCCGGCTTGCCACCTGTTTGTTAATGGCCCACAAGCTGAAAATGGTTTCCATGTTTTTAGGTGGTTGGAAAAAATTTTTAAAGACTAATAGCTTGTGACACATGAAAATTATGTGAAATTCAAATTTCAGTGAACATTAAGTTTTACTGGACACAGCCATGCCCACGTGTTTATTATATACGGCTTCTTCTCTGTAGCAGCAGAGTTAAGTAGCTGCTACACAGACCATATGGCCCACAAAGCCTAAAATACTTACTATCAGGCCCTTTACAGAAATAAGTTTGCCAATTGTGGATTTAGAATGTGCTAATCCTGGCATTCCTGTGCTCAGAAATTTTCTAGTGCTCCATGGTGTCCCTGAGACATAGGTAGATTCCTAGGCTGGCACTCAAGGTCCTCGGATCTGGTTCCGCCCCATGTCCAAGTGTCTCTACCCAAGATCACATCCCCTTCCTTCCAGAACAGCCTGGCTCCTGATTGCACGGAATTCCCAGTCTCCTAGGCTCCCTCAGCATCCAGTTCATCCCTTTGCCTAGAAAGTCTCCCTCCTCTTTCCTTCCTGGGCGTCTCCCAGGAAATTCTTCAGAGCACAGCCCTCCCATCCCGGAGTCTTCCTGAGTTGCCTTGTCTGAGTTCATTGTTGCCTCTTCTGTATTCTACTCAAGCGGTTTCAACCTCTCCCGGTGACATTTGTCTTGATACAGTCACCACCAGCTACCCATTTGTTTCACCCTCCCTGGAAGATTTCAAACATTGCCTGACTGGTCCTTGATCCTCCTGGTACATGGAACATACTTGATCCTTGTTGGGAGGAGTGAAGGTCAAAACCTGGGCTGGGAGCAGCTTTGGTTGCAGGGACAGAGCTGCCAGTCGTGCAGAACCCCCATGGAGAACTGCAGCCGTGCCCTCCTGCAGGATGAACAGGGAAGCCTTGTCGCTCCGTCCCTGTCCCTGAGGACAGATGGGCAAGAGATGTGCCGTGACTGAAAGTTGTGGATTTGAGTTGATTTAATGAGACTTTAAGGAGAGGGTGAGTAAGGCAGAAGGAGACTCAGAGCCGTTTCTGGCATGTTCTCAGCCACCCAGTTTGGGTGGAAAGTTCTGTGAGTGAGGACTGCGTGTGGGCACACCTTGTGGGTAGATACACAAGGTGTGAACTGCAAAGAATGGGTAGGTCTTCGTTACGAGGAGGCAGAGTGAGGCAGGCATCAGAGTGCAGTGGGCAGAGACAGCAGGCACCATTTTAATTCACTTTATTCCCTAGGCCAGTGTTTCTCAACCCCAACAGTTTTGGCATTTGGGGCTAAATTATGCCTATGGGGGCCGTCCCGTACACTGCAGGATGTTTAGTGGTGTCCCTGGCCTCCCCCCCAGTTAGATGCCAGTAGCTCCCTGGCCCCAGTTCTGACCTTCAGAGGTCATCCGGGCAGGGGAGACCCAGTCGCCCCCGGTTCAGAACCACTTCCCCAGATGACTGCTGCTCACCCTTCTGTGGTGAAAGACTAGTTTCCTTTTTTTCCTTATTTGACCACTAGCCTTGTTAAGTACCAGAGAAAGGAATCCCTGGAAAATGACCGCGTACTTGGCTGTCACCATGTCACATTGCTTAAAAAGTGTTTAAGTGCTTATTCTCTCTATATATATTCTCCTATCAGGGATGGTAACAGAGTCCACGGACCACACTTCAGCACAGCTCTAGACCCAGAAGAACATCAGAGAACATGAGCCACTTGTGTAGACATCACCGCGTGTGCTGGGAATTTTGTCACTTTGATGCCCTTGATATGTTGGTACATCATCTCACTCAGTGCCTTGCCCTCTGAATGCACATGTGCATGCTGAGGGCTAACAGTTGGCCTCGTGTTGGAATGGGTTCATTGGCTGCCTCCTGGGTAACCCACTTCTGGGGTGACTGGGCATAGTTCAGAACTCTCCTGAGGAAGGGCCATAATCACACTTTTCCACTCATCTTCTTATGAGATGTTTCACTCCCTGGTCATCCTTCAAAGCTGATGGCTTTGGAATGGAGGAGAGACCTGTGGGCCATTCCTCTGCCAGGCTCTCCCTGGAAACAAGCCATTCTGCTCTGAGTTCTGGTCCAGAGTCACAACAGCTTCTTCCATGTTGGGTGGTCAACCTTTGAAGTTTGAGCCCCTTGTCTTTCATCCTGTGGCTCAGCATAGACTGAAATATGGTGGGAGACACGGTTGAGGACCACTTGGATTTTAAGTTCTAAGCCTTGAATTTAAAAGTGGAGATGTGGAGAAATCCCTGCCATCTTTTCTGGAAAACCAAAGTACTTAGTGTAGGTCTCTGTATGTGTCTATGGAGGGGTGAGAAGTGAGGAAGGTTGGTGATTTTTGTAGTGTCAGCCCTTCTGACTTTTCAAATGAAACCCAAGGAATGGTGCACTTGGTAAAGCGTTTATAGTATTGAGCAGGTAAGCAGAGGAAGAGGGGCTGGCGGGAAAGCAAACACGGCTTCCCTGGCTCAGTGGTTAACTTCTTCCTGGACACATGCTGTGTGTTCTCAAGGGACTCAACGCAAATGAAACTGGTGGCAAACTGCTGCGGTTAAGTGTCTCATTGATTACTCATGCTCTCCTCTTACTGAGGAAGAAACTGAGGCCAGGTCTGTCAAAATGACTGTTAGTGGCAGAACTGAGGTCAGAAGCAAGCTTTCTGAATTTCCAATGCAGTGTACGTTGTCTGATTCTTTACTTCTTCATCAACCTGAATTTCACTGATATTGTTGAGGAGGGAGGATCTGCCTGAGAAGACATCTAAGGGGAGAAAAGGCCACAAGTGAAGTTCAGTGAACTAATATGGTTCACTTTATGTTTTGTCCTGTGATTCGGATCAATCTCCTGTCTATAACGGGCTAAGGACGTCCTCAAGCCTCACGATGCTTTGTGGAAACTAAAGGGCTAAGTAATTTTCCACGAGCTCACAAAGGAAACTAAAGGGCTAAGTAATTTTCCACGAGCTCACAAAGGAAAGCCAAGAATAAAATTCAGACCCTTGGGACTCTTCATTGGAAATGTTTCTGATGGAAGCCAAGGGCGAGAATAAGCACAGAACCTAGAAGGAACTAGGCAGACTTTTTTGTTCGTCTGACTTCCTAGGAAACAGGTTGTATGTCTAAAGTACAACTGTCAGTCATTCTGCAATTGTTTATTTAAGTACCTACTATGTGAGACAACTGGAAATATATTAAGCTGCCAGTTTCTTCCTTTCTACCTATAATTGTGCTTCACCCTATTAGCCTATGGCCTCCTTAGTGGCTAGATGCTCTCATTAGAAGTGTAAATGTTTACAAGGACCACAGGTTTTAGTCAGCTAGTGTTTATTGAGGGACTGCCTGGCTGCAATGTGTCAGCAACTTAATGAATGGAGAAGATGTCTGTCCTTTCCAGGAAGACCTCAGTGGACCTTCCCAAGTGTTGTTGATGAACTGAGCCCCTTTCTGTGCTAAATCCTGGCCTAGACTTCTTGCCTTGAGGCTACTCAGGGAACCAGTGGGAGTTAGATCTAGGAAGAGAGACAGGATTGTGCCAAGGAGAAAGATGGCCCAGCAAACAGGGAGCCTAGAGGGTGGGGTGTGGAGATGGGAGGGCCTAGGAGAGCTGAGTGGGTGACCCTGACCCACAGCTGTAGATTATCAAGTGATAGCCTGTCAGGCCTCTCCTTGAGCTCTATGTGATAATCCCTTTGCCAGCCTGGCCTCCCTTCAGTACAGCCTCATCTGAGGGGCAGGAATGGGTTCTCATTCTTCACATCCCGACCCCGATTTGCCAAGGTCCAGTGTGTCAGAATTCTGCAGAGAAACAGAGGCAGTAAGAGGAACATACACATATCATATATAGAGATTCATTTCAAGGAATGAGTTGATGTGATTACGGGGGGTGGCTGGCAGGTCTGAAATCCGTAGGGTGAGCTGGCAGGCTAGGAGTTCTCAGGCAGGAGCGGATGCTGCGGTCTTCTCCAGGAAACTACTTTCTGCTCTGAAGTCCTTCAGTCAATTGGATGATGGGCGCACATACTATCAAGAGCAATCTTCTTTATTTTTTTTTCCTTTTAGCTTTTTATTTTGGCCTAATTCAAACTTACAGAAAAGTTTGAAGACTAGAACAAAGAGCTCCCGTATACACTTGACTCAGATTCCCCAAATGTTACCATTTTTCACATTTATTTGATCCTGCCCTCCATATCCTTTGAACCATTTGAAGATCATTTAGAGAGTCTTTCCGCCAAAATACTTCAGTGTATTTCCTAAAGGCAATGACACTCTTCTGTTTAACTGCTTTGCAGTTTTGAGAATCAAGAAATCCATACTGATACAATACTATATTATCTGATACATAGACCCCACTCAAGTTTTGCCAGCTGTCTTGAGAGTGTCCTTTGTAGCAAAGAAACCCCCAGATCATGTGTTGCCTATGGTTGGCATGTCTCTTTAGTTTCCATTTTTTTTTTAATTTTTTACTGAAGAATAGCTGACATAACATTAGTTTCAGTTGTACAACATAGTGATTTAATATCTACTTATATCACAAAATAATCAGCATAAGTATACTTACCCTCTGTCGCCATACAGATATTACAGTATTATTGATTATATTCCCTATGCTGTACTTCTCATTCCTGTGACTTTATTTTATAAACTTTGTACATCTTTATCCCCTCCACCTATTTTGCCCATTCCCCCACCCCCTCCCTTCTGGCAACCACCAATTCTCTGTATTTATGGTCTGTTTCTGTTTTGTTTGTTTTTTAGATTCCATATACAAGTGAAATTATATGATATTTGTCTCTCTCTGACTTATTTCGTTTCGCATGATACCCTCTAGGTCCATCAGTGTTGTTGCAAATGACAAGATTTCGTTCTTTTTTATGTCTGAATAATATTCCCTTCTATATATGTACCACTTCTTTATCCATTGTCTATCAATGGACACTTAAGTGACTTCTGTATCTTGGCTATTTTAAATAATGCTGCAATAAGCATAAGGGTGCATATACTTTTTGAATTAGTGTTTTTGTTTTCTTCTGGTAAATGCCCAGAAGTGGAATTACTTGACTATATGGTATTTCTATTTTTAATTTTTTGAGGAACCTCCAAACTGCTTTCCATAGTGGCTGCACCAACTTACCTTCCCTCCAATGGTGTAGGAGGGTTTCCCTTTCTTCACATCTGCACCAACACTTGTTATTTCTTGTCTTTTGGATAGCAGCTATTCTGATGGTGTAAGGTGATATCTCATTGTGGTTTTGATTTGAATTTCCCTGATGCTTCATGACATTGAGCATCTATTCAGGTGCCTGTTGGCCATCTGCACATCTTCTTTAGAAAAATTTCTATTCAGGTCCTTTGGCCATTTTTTATTCTGATAATTTGTTTTATTGTATGAATTCTTTATGTACTTTAGATATTAACTCCTTATCAGATACATCATTTGTGAATGCATTCTCCCATTTAGTAGGTTGCCTTTTCATTTTGTTGATGGTTTTCTTTGCTGTGCAGAAGCTTTTTAGTTTGATGTGGTCCCACTTGTTTATTTTTGCTTTTATTTATCTTGCTGGGGAGACATGTCCGGAAAAAAATTGCTAAGGCCAGTGTCTGAGAGTTTACTGCCTATGTTTTTGTTTAGGAGTTTTATGGTTTTGGGTCTTTTATTTAGTTTTTAACCATTTCAAGTTTATTTTTGTGTATGGTGTAAGACAGTGGTCCAATTTCATTTGTTTTGCATGTAGCTGTCAGTTTTCCCAGCACCATTTATTGAAGAGACTGTCTTTTCCTCATTGTATAGTCCTGTCTCCTTTGTTGTAGGTTAATTTGTGTGGCTTAATATAAGTGTGGGTTTATTTTTGAGCGCTCTTTATTTTGGTAGGATTTGATGGGTATTTTGATATTGCATTGAATCTAAATTGCTTTGGGTAGTGTGGACATTCTAACAGTAATCTATGAGCATGGTGTATCTCCATTTATATGTGTCATCTTCAGTTTCTTTCATCAATGTCACAGTTTTCAGAGTACAGGTCTTTTATTTCCTTGGTTAAATTTATTCCTAAGTATATTCTTTTTGATACAGTTGTAAGTAGGATTGTTTTCTTAATTTCTCTATGCTAGTTTGTTATTTGTATATAGAAACATGACAAATTTCTGTATATTGATTTTGTATCCTGCAACTTTACTGAATTCATTTATTTTTTTAAACAGGAGAAAAACAAATTTAATAACCTGTGTACCTCCTGTATACATGGGAGATACCCAGAAAAACCAAGTAACTCCCCCAATATGGCCCAAGCCACCATCTTAAATAACATCTTCAGCTAAAGACAAAAGATTCACTTATTGTTTCCAATAGTTTTTTGGCGGTGCCTTTAGGGTTTTCTATATATAGTATCATGTCATCTGCAAATAAATTTTACTTCTTCCTTACCAATTTGGATGCCTTGTATTTCTTTTTTCTTCTCTGATTGCTGTGGCTAAGATTTCTGGTACTATGTTGAATAACAGCTGTGAGAGTGGACATCTTTATCTTGTTCCTGACCTTAGAGGAAATGTTTTCAGCTTTTCCATTGAGTACTGTTACCTGGGGGTTTGTCACATATGGCTTTTATTATATTGAAGTACACTCTCTCTATATCCTCTTTGTTGAGAGTTTTAATCATGAATGGATGTTAAGTTTCGTCAAATACTTTTTCTGCATCTATTGAGATGATCATATGATTTTTATTCTTCCTTTTAATGTCATATGTTGTTGATTGATTTACGGATGTTAAATCATCCTTGTACCCCTGGAATAAATCCACTTGGTGGTGAATGATCTTTTTAATGTATTTTTGAATTCAATTTGCTAGTATTTTGTTGAGTATTTTTCTATCTGTGTTCATTAGGGATGTTGGTCTGTAATTTTCTTTTTTTGGTAGGGTCTTTTTCTGGTTTCAGTATCAGGGTAATGCTGACTTCATAAAATAAATTTGGAAACATTCCTTCCTCTTATATTTTTTGAATTGTTTGAGAAGGATAGGCGTTAACTCTTCTTTATGTGTTTGGTAGAACTCACCTGTGAAGCCATCTAGTCCTGGACTTTTGTTGGGAGATTTTTGATTGCTGATTCTTTTTTTTTTTTTTTCCTAGTGATGGCCTGTTCAGATTTTCTATTATTCCTGATTAAGTCTTGGAAGATTGTATGTTTCTAGGAATTTATCCATTTCTTTAAGGTTGTCCAATTTGCTGGCATATAATTTTTCATAGAATTCTCTTATAATCCTTAGTAGTTCTATGGTGTCAGGTGTAACTTCTCTTTCTGATTTGAGTCCTCTTTTTTACTAGATGAGTTTGACCAAAGTTTTATCAATTTTGTTTATTTTTTCAAGGAATAAGCTCTTAGTTTCATTGATCTTTTCTATTGTGTTCAGTCTCCATTTAATTTATTTCCACTCTGATCTTATTTCCTTCCTTCTCCTAACTTTGGGTTTTGTTTGTTCTTTTTTCAGTTCCTTTAGGTGTAAGTTTAGCTTGTTTATTTGAGATTTTTTTTGTTTCTTGAGGTAGGGCCGTGTCACTATGAACTCTTAGAACTGCTTTTGCTGCATCTCAAATGTTTTGCATTGTTATGCTTCTATTTTCATCATTCTCCAAGTATTTTTTAATTTCCTCTTTGATTTCTTTGTTGACTCATTGGTTGTTTGATATCATATTGATTAGCCTCTACATGCTTGTGTTTTCTCTGTTTTTTTTTCTTGTCATTGATTTCTAGTTTCATACTGCAGTGCTTGGAAAAGGTGCTTGATACAATTCTAATCTTCTTTACTTTATTAAGACTTGTTTTGTGGCATAAGATGTGATCTGTCCTGGAGAACATTCTGTATGTACTTGAAAAGAATGTGTATTCTGATTTTGGATGGAATGCTTTCTATGTATTTGCTAAGTCTTTCTAGTCTAATGTGTCATTCTAAGCCACTCTATAAAACTACTGATTTTCTATCTGGATGATCTATCCACAGATATGAGTGAGGGATTAAAGTCCCCTACTATTATTATATTACTGTCAGTTTCTCCCTTTGTCTGTTAACATTTGCTTTATATATTTAGGTTCTCCTATGTTGGGTGTGTGGATACTTAGAATTGTTACATCCTCTTGATGGATTGCTCCCTATATTATTATGTAATGCCCTTATTTTTTCTCTCATTATATTGTTTTGAAGTCTATTTTGTCTGTCCATACTTGTTTTATAAGATTTGCTTACTCCCACTTTTTCTTCTTTCTTTCTTTCTCCCTCTCTCTCTCTCCCTCTCTCTCTCCTTTCTTTCCGTTTCTTTCCTTCCTTCCTTTCTTTTCCCTTTCCTTCTTTTTCTTCCCTTCCCTCCTTTTCTTTCTTTTCTGTTTGCATGGAATATCTTTTCTCATTTCTCATTTTCAGTCTGTATATGTCTTTAGGTCTGAAGTGAGTCTCTTGTAGGCAGCATGTAGATGGGTCTTTTTTTTTTCAGCTACCTTATGTCTTTTGATTGGAGCATTTATTCCATTTCCATTTAAAGTAAGTATTGACAGAGATATACTTATTGCCATTTTGTTCATTGTTTTCTGATTGTTTTTGTAGCTCTACTCTGCTCCTCTCTTCTTCTCTTGCCCTCTTCCCTTTTGATTTAATAACTTCCTATAGTGTTATGCTTAGATTCCTTTCTCTTTATTTTTTGTGTATCTATTATAGGTTTTTGGTTACCATGAGGTTCATGTATAGTATCCTATATACATAGCAGTCTATATTAGGTTGTTGGTCACTTAAGTTTGAATACATTCTAAAAACACTACTTTTTAAATATTCCTACCTCCAGATTTTATGTATATGGATGTCATCATTTACATTTTAAAATTTTGTGTATCCCTTGACTAATGTTTGTATATATAATTGATTTTACTACTTTTGTCTTTTGAACTTCATACTTGCTTTAGAAGTGATTGATCTACTACCTTTACTGTATGTTTATTTTTACTAGTGAACTTTCTTTTCTTTCAAATTTTTCTTCTAGTTACAGCCTTTTCTTTCCACTTAAATCCCTTTAATATTTCTCATAAGGCCAATTAGGTGGTGGTGAACTGCAGTTTTTGTTTGTCTGGAAAATTCTTTATCTCATCTTCCATTCTGAGCAATAATCTTTCTGGGTAGAGTATTCTTGGTTGTAGGATTTTTTTCCATTTCGGCACTTTGAATGTATCATTTATCATCTTCCGGCCAGCAAAGTTTCTGCTGAAAAATCAGGTGATGGTGTTATGGGATTTCCCTTCTATATAAGTATTTGCTTTTCTCTTGCTGCTTTTAAGATTCTCTCTTTATCTTTAGACTTTGACATTTTAGTTATTATGTGTCCTAGTGTGGACCTCCTTGGGTTCATCTTGTTTGGAGGCTTTCTGTACTTCTTGGACCTGGTTTTCTGTTTCCTTCCTGAGGTTCAGGAAGCTTTCAGCTATTATTTCTTCAAGTGGGTGTCTACCCCTTTCTCTCCCTCTCTTCTCCTTCTGGGACCCCTATAATGCACGTTATTATGCCTGAAGTTGTTACAGAGATACCTTAATCTCTCCTCATTTTTTAAAATTCTTTTATCTTTTTCCTGTTCTGCTAGGTTGTTTCCCAGATCACTGATCTGTCCTTCTGCATCCTCTAATCTGTTGTTTATTCCCTCTAGTGTATTTTTCATTTTTGTTTTTGTATTCTTCGGCTCTGAAGTGTTCTTTTTTATCGTTTCTCTTTGTTGAAGTTCTCACTGAGTTCATGCACTCCTCTTTCCAGTCCAGTGGGCATCTTTATGGCCATTACTTTGAACTCTGTAGGTAGTTTGCTATCTGTATCCATTTAGCACTTTTTCTGGTGTTTTGTCTTGTTGTTTTGTTTGGAACGTATTCCTCTGCAGCCTCATTTTGTCTGGCTCTCTGTGTTTGTTTCTATATATTGGTGGGTCAGCTGTGTCTCTTGGTTGTCTGCAAGTATACTGGTGGGCAGGGCTGGCTCACTGCTGGCTGTCAGCAGTGACCAGCCCTGGCTGCTGTGGATGCAGTGATTTGCAAGGCTCTCTCCTGGTGCAGCTGCCTAAAAGGCTTGGCTGCAGCCACTGTGGGTGCACTGGCAGACAGGGCCAGCCCTTGCAATGGCCAGCCGGACCACTGAAGGTGTACCGGTGAAGGAGGGCTTACTCCTAGGGTGGCTGCCTGAGAGGCCCAGCTGTATCTGCTGTGGGCATGCTGGTGGGTGGGGCTAGCTCCTCCCTTCCCCAGGGCAGGAGTTGCTCTGGAGGGGCACAGTCCTGGCTGGGGCTGTCCACCAGGTGTGTCAGGGTGGGAATCACTTCAGAGGGGTGTGTGCCGGGCAAGTGGGTTTGGTGGGGCAAGTTCACAAGGGAATGCTGGGGCAGGGCAAGTGGTGCTAGTATGGTAGATGGAGAGTGTTAGAACTGGCTCCCATAAGCATTTGGCCAGCTAAGCTGAAAGGAGGGCAAGAAAAATGGTGCCTGCCAGCCCCTCCTCTCCCAGGTAAAGCTCCTGCAGATCCTCGCCCCTCCTGCACACCCCTAAATGTTAGTCAGTAATCTCCTTAACATCTGGCCCAGATGGTTTTCAAACTGCTGCTTCTGTGCTGGGTCTCAGACCGATTGACATAGCGTGCCAGTCTTCTAAGAGTTGAGATTCAGCCTCCCACAGCCCTCCAGCTCTCCCAGAGTTAAGACCTGCAGATTTTCAAAGCCAGGCATTATGAGGGTTTGTCTTTCTGGTGCAGATCCCCAGGGCCAGGGTGCGAGGTGTGGGACCTTATGCCTTTGCCCCTTTGTGCCTCCCTTCTTCCCACTTGTGAGCTGGGGTGGGGGTGGGGGAAAGAGTGTGGATCCAGACAATGTCCCTGCCCCTTTTACCCTTCTTGATGTGGCCTTCTCTTTGTCGTTAGCTGTGGAAGATCTGTTCTTCTGGTCTTCAGGTTGTTTTCAGAGTTATATTTGCATGTACCTCTTGTCTCAGTGTATACTTGGGAGGAGGTGATTGTAGGAAGATTTTGTTCTCCTATCTTCCCAGAATTCCTTCACAATCTCTTTTACTTAAAGTCAGCTTATGGTGAATGTTAAGCACATCTACATAGTACCTTCATGGAAATACCTAGATTCATGTTTGATTAAATGACTGGGTACCATAGACTAGCCAAGTTGCTATATGAAATTAACCATCACATCCAGCTTACAGCCCAGCCTTGACCTCAGGACCAAACACGTCAGAGGTGAAAGGAGGGACATTCTGACTTTCCTTCAGGTCCCTCACTGGTTAGTGGGGAGCCTGGACCACTCACTTTTGGTACATCATCCATCCTTCCTTAGCTCTGAGTGTCACTGGGGAGGAGGCACTCCTGAGCCCGCAGTGTTCCAGCATCTACCTCCCCCCAAGTATTCACTCTCCTTGTTGAGCTGGGGGCTGTCTAGGACAAGAAAGCACTAGGTGTCCACATGGAAGAAAGAGAGGTCTTTCCTGGAATACTGGCACTGATTAATTTGAACTCTCTTGGTTAATTGGTATTAATTTTTACTCAGGTCATTGAATTCCTAATGAGTGGAGTGGCCATGAAATTTATCATCCAAACTGGCACACTTTTGAGAGTGAAGGTGACACTATTAATCATTCTGGATAGCAGGTGTGAATCAGGACCGTCTTGGGCAATAGCGACCATTGCTATGTTTTCCTAGGAACTCGTTAATGTGGAATTGTTTTCTGTGGCTGTGCTCCATAGATAAAGGGTTAATCAACTGAACCAGTATGAGTGCTGTTGTGTGTTGACTTATGCCTCCCACCCCAAAAGATATGTTGAAGTCTTGACCCATGGTATCTGTGAATGTGACCTTATTTGGAAGTAGGGTTTTTGCAGACATACTAGTCAAGATGAGGTCATACTGGAGCAGGATGGGTCCTGGATCCAGTGACTGGTGTCCTTATAAGAATGCCGTGTGAAGACACAGAGAAGACCATGTGATGATGGAGGCAGAGAGTGGAGCGATGTATTTACCAGTGAAGGAATGCCAAGGATTGCTGGCTGTCACAGTAGCTAGGAGGGAGGCATGGAATGGTTTCTTCCTGAGTGTCCAGAAAGAACTGACCCTGCCAATTCCTTGACCTCAGACCTCCAGACTCCAGAACTGTGAAAGAATACATTTCTGTTGTTTTAAGCCACTTGGAATGTGGTACTTTGCTATAGCAGCCACAGAAACCAATACATATGCCTACTACATGCCAGGTTCTGGTCTAAGTGCCAGAGATACATCAGGGATCTACAGTAGAAATGATCCTTTCTTACGAGAGCCCACAATGTAGAGGTTCATCCCGGGGATGTTTCACAGACTGTAGCTGTATGGTCCAGCCAGACAATGAGTAATTGTATCTGCAGGTTGATCAGACAGGTTGAATCAACACTAGCCCAGTTAAGTCTTGCACCTACCTTTGCCAGCATGGAGCACAGGGCAAGTGTGGGGCCTGGCCCAAGTAAAGTGGGCTCTGTTCTTGACATCAGCGACAGTGGCTCAGTTGCCAGCGAAGTCTCATTTGTTCCCTGGGGTGCAAAGTGCCTATTGGGATGAAACCATCTGAGAGTAGATCACCCCAGACAGAGCTCTTTCTCCCTGCTGCTTCAGGGAAGCTCTGCCCTCTAAAAATGAGCTGGCCTTTGAAGCAGCAGGGAGGACCAGATCCAGTCCCATCCCCAAGTCTCCTCCGGGGGAGGCATGGTAGTGGCTGACGTGTGCCCTTCCGTGTATGCAAATCCAGGTGCTTGTTACTTGTCCCTCCGTGCCATGAAAGCTATGACAACAAGGGAAATGGTAGGGACCATTTTTGTTTGTCAATGATAATAAATATGCTGTCCTTTTCCTACATTGTGGGAGTTCAGTGGTGCTCTGTTTATTGACAAGTAACTTAAATACAATAAAATACAGACTTTTAAGGGTACAGCTTGAATTGTGACCAATGTACACAACAAGGTAACCACCACCCCAGCCATGATCTAGGAGATTACCATCACCCGCAAAGTTCCCTGTGCCCTTCTCTAACCAGCCCCTGCCCCACCCCAGAGGGTCTGATTTCTGTCACTGAGCTTAGTGCTGACTGCTTGGGCAGCATATGAACGAGGTTTGTACTCTTTTGTGCTGGCTTCTTTCACACACCATGCTTTTAAGCTTCAGTCTTTACTGATAAATGGACTAAAATATTTGTAGTGTAAAAACAATATAACCATGTTATACACCATTTGGAAAAAGAGGCGATGGAAGGGGAAGCGATTTAGGATTCCTCCACTTGGCTACAACTGTAATGACATTGGTGTCTTTCTTTCCATTTCTTTTCATTGCTCATTCATAGCTGCAAACAACCCACAAGTGATTATGTGTGCTGCTTTTTTTCATGTGTGATTAGATTTTTCCTGCATCTAGTGTCTTTCCCATTTTCAGTCGTGCTCTATCTGAAAGGTGTCATAGGGACAAGGGCCTCTCCCTGTCCTGTTCACTGATATATTCCCGGGATATAGAACAGTGCCAGCACGTGGTAGGTGCCAGAAAATGTTTGTGAAGGGACTAGTGGAGTGGAGTACAACTACTTACCCATTTTCCTATTTCTGGACAATTAGTGACTACCAGTGATTTTGCCATGAGAGGTAATAAACATCTTCCCAGGTATGGTTTTTCCCACCAGATTTTAAATGACACCTTTAGAACACATGCCCAATGAGGAGTTGTATCAAAGAGAAGAAACATTTTCTGACCCCTGATACATAGTCAAGTGCTGTGTAGAGCTGAACGACCCAGGCATCAGGCTCGGCTCTGCCACTTACTTGCTGTGTGACGTGGGGCAAATTACTTAACCTTTTTGTGCCCTGGTTTGCCATCTGTAAAATGGGGCTAATGATAATATTTCATAGGCTGCTTGTGAGGATTAAGTGAAATAGTCTGTATGAAGTACTTAGAGTGCTTGGCACATAGTAAGCCCTGGGTATTTGCTGTTTGTTTTATACATAAAGGATTATATCATGCTAAAAAAAAGTTGCACCTATTTTTCCAAATAGAAAGGGTTTACCTACTTGGATATACAATGGGGAGATGACAGCCTCTTCAGCAGCTGGTGTTGGAAAAACTGGACAGCTACATGTAAGAGAATGAAACTGGACTACTGTCTAGCCCCATACACAAAGGTAAACTCAAGGTGGATCAAAGACCTGAATGTAAGTCATGAAACCATAAAACTCTTAGAAAAAAACATAGGCAAAAATCTCTTGGACATAAACATGAGCAACTTCTTCATGAACATATCTCCCCGGGCAAGGGAAACAAAAGCAAAAATGAACAAGTGGGACTATATCAAGCTGAAAAGCTTCTGTACAGCAAAGGACACCATCAGTAGAACAAAAAGACATCCTACAGTATGGGAGAATATATTCATAAAAAACGTATCTGATAAAGGGTTGACATCCAAAATATATAAAGAACTCATGCACCTTAACAAACAGAAAGCAAATAATCCAATTAAGAAATGGGCAGAGGACATGAATAGACACTTCTCCTAAAGAAGAAATTCAGATGGCCAACAGGCACATGAAAAGATGCTCCACATCGCTAATCATCAGAGAAATGCAGATTAAAACCACAATGAGATATCACCTCACACCAGTGAGGATGGCCAACATCCAAAACACAAACAACAACAAATGTTGGCGAGGATGTGGAGAAAAGGGAACCCTCCTACACTGCTGGTGGGAATGCAAATTAGTTCAACCATTGTGGAAAGCAGTATGGAGGTTCCTCAAAAAAACTCAAAATAGAAATACCATTTGACCCAGGAATTCCACTCCTAGGAATTTACCCTAAGAATGCAGCAGCCCAGTTTGAAAAAGGACAGATGCACCCCTATGTTTATTGCAGCACTATTTACAATAGCCAAGAAATGGAAGCAACCTAAGTGTCCATCAGTAGATGAATGGATAAAGAAGATGTGGTACATATACACAATGGAATATTATTCAGCCATAAGAAGAAAACAAATCCTACCATTTGCAACAACATGGATGGAGCTAAAGGGTATTATGCTCAGTGAAATAAGCCAAGCCGAAAAAGACAAGTATCAAATGATTTCACTCATATGTGGAGTATAAGAACAAAGAAAAAATACTGAAGGAACAAAACAGCAGCAGACTCACAGAACCCAAGAACGGACTAATAGTTACCAAAGGGAAAGGGACTGGGGAAAATGGGCGGGAAGGGAGGGATAAGAGGGAAAAAGGGGCATTACGATTAGCAGATGTAATGTTGGGGGGGCACGGGGAGGGCTGTACAACTCAGAGAGGACAAGTAGTGACTCTATAGCATCTCACTACGCTGATGGACAGTGACTGTAATGGGGTTGGTGGGGGGGGACCTGATGAAGGGGTAGTTTAATAATCGTAATATTGCACATGTATTTGTAAATTAATGATAATAAAATAAATTATATTAAAAAAAAGAAAGGGTTTACCTAGTAATCACTGTCCTTTTGAAAACTCTGCAGTACCGTGTAGTACCCATTGGTGAGGGACCCAGACCATGGTGGTTATACTGTGGATAGGAACCTTGGTTACTAATTCAGTTTGGATGTATTGTGTGCTTTCTCCATCAAATCCTCCAGCTGGATGCCCTCTGTTGCGGTGGGGCTAACACAGGGACGAACGGGTTGTCCCCTTGGCACTCTGAGAGTACTTGGCCCAGTGTGGGAGAGGGACATACAAAGACAACTAAAGGCCGTTGCCAACTGTGGAAATAAACAGAGGCCACCCAAATGAGAACAAATCCCTGACATTCCTTCAGTTTACTACAGTCAGGGAGTCAGCAGCCATCACTCGTCACGGGCAGAGACTCCAGGGCAGGTAGGGAAGCAGAGAAGCGCTCTAGTGAAAAAGGTTTGGCTTCCAGTGTGCCCTGATGGGAGGTTGGTCTGGGGAAGCTGGGGCAGGAGCATTAGAAGTGGGACATTTTATGCCATTGGTTTGAGGAGTGTTAGCTTCCTAGGGCTGCCATAACAAATTACCACAAGCTGGGTGACCCAAAACCGCAGAAACGTATTCTCTCAGAGCTCTGGAGGCCAGAAGTCAGATCAAGGTATCCACAGAGTTGGTTCCTCTTGGGGCTCTGAGACCATCTGTTCCTTGTCTGTCCTAGATGCTGGTGGCTGCTAGCAATCCTTGGCATTCTTGGCTTGTAGACACATCACGCCAGTCTCCAAGGTCATTACAGGGCCACTTCTCTGTGTCTCTGTGTGTTCTTCCCTCTTCTTATGAGGACATAAGGCAATGGACTTAGGGACCACCTAATCCACCCTGACCTCATTTTACCTTAAATTATTGTGTGTACAAAGATGTAATGTTCTAGACTTACATTATAGATTGAATTATGTCCCCCCACAACATGTGTGTGCTGAAGCCCTAACAGCCCATGTGGCTGTATTTGGAGATGGGACCTTCACGGAGGTATAATTAAGGTTAGATGAGGTTGCCTGGGTGGGACCCTAATCCTATAGTACTGGTGTCCTTTGAGAAGAGGAAGAGACCCCAGAGCTCATTCTCTGCACACCCATAGAGGAGGCCATGTGAGGGCACAACAAGAAGATAGCTGTCCACAAGCCAGGAAGGAGGGGTTCATTACAAACCGACCCTGCTGGCAACTTGAACTTGGACTAATGACCTCCAGAACCATGAGAAAAACAATTTCTGTTGAAACCACCCCACCTATGGTATTTCGCTATGGCGGCCCCAGCAGACGAATACACCATATTTTGAAAGAAGGGCACATTCTAAGGTTCCTGGTAGACATAAATTTTGGGGGAACACTATTCAACCCATTACAGGAAGCATATTTAGCTTTTCTGGCTGGGTTGAGTCGAAACTGGGGACAAACAGTGGGGAAGCTGGCCCTCACTGACCAAGTCCTGACCATCTGGGCCAGCTGTGGTCAGGCTTCCTGGACCGGCTGTTGTAGACGTTACGGGGCCGAGTTCTATTGTCCTATTTGGTCTGGCCCTTGTCTGTTTGTGCATTCAGGCTTTTTACTCTCTTGCTAACTAGCTGTGATACAAAGCACTTGACCTCTCTGTTCTTTCTCCCCTTTAAAATGGGAGGTTAAGTGTTCTCAGTGGGCAGGACAGGGATGTCCAGCATCAGGGCAGGGAGAGAGGTGGGGACGGCAGCAAGGGCTGAGCACGTGTTGTCCCAGTGAGTGATGTCAGTGAGCCCATGCTCTGTCCTGAGTGGAGAACAACTAGGCCATGGAGCCTCTTCCTGCCATAAAATTCCACTGTGGGTACTCCTGGAGAGGGCAGTCCTGCTGCTGGATCTGCCATCCGTATTTTTATTTTTCATGGTGTTAACCTCTTTTGGAATGTACTGAAGGAAAGATAGGATCTTAAACTCCTTTGTATGCTCATTAAGCCAGTGATTTAATTTAATTATTTTTACTCTTGTCTGGGACCTGAGGGTGATGGACATTGCAGCTCTTGCCCATGAAAGGTATAACATTCTTAGCTAAGTTATTTTAAACTAATAGAACGGTGGGGAGGAAATCATGGTTGTGGTTTTTTTGTTTTTTTTTTTGCTTTAGGTTTCTGGCACTTGGGTGGTTTCTGAAACACACAAGTTGAAAAGATAGAAATCTGATGCTATTTAAACTACTTCCCAGTCTTCCAGTCTGATGTTCATAGTTTCAGAATATGTCAGGGCTTAGAATGTGGGGTTATTTTTAACTAAGGTAGAAAGCCGGGAGAGAATGGCATGTTTTGAGGCAGTTTTTTCCTTTTTGAAAAATTCAATTCACAGTCTATATTCCCGAGAGAATCGGCTAATTGAAAGGTTTAAGAAAGATCAGCATCTAATGGAAGCACATCTCTTCAAACACTTGCCTTCTGGAAAGGGTCATGGTTCAGCATCCGAGCAGCAGTTTGGGACGCTGGAGCTGAGAAAGCAGAGCCAGCCAGACCATCTCCTGGACATCCTTTTGAGCAGAGCTCCCGCTAGCGGCTCTTGGGTTTGTGTCAGAAGGTGGCAGACGGCCAAATACTCATTCACTCAACAGGCATTTTATGAACACCTACCTTATGCCAGGAGCCGGCAGCTCACAGGCTTGACCACTGCAGTCAGAGCAGAGCCAGCATGGTGGTGGGACAGGTGGCATGAGGAGACTGAGGAAAGTGTCAGTGCCAGACCATGGGGAGCATTGACAGGATTTGGGGCATTCATCCTAAGAGCGCTTGAAAGACCTTGAAGAGTTTTAAGCCGTATGTGCATGCAGAAAAGCTTGCTTGGCTGCTGTGTGAAAAACGGAAGTGGATTAAGAATGTAGATGAGGAGGTCGATGCAGTGGTTCAGCAAGAGATGATGCATGTGGGGGAGCCAGAGAGGTGTTGTGGGCGGGGGGCGGGGCTGGAGAACTATTTAGAAAGTAAGGTCACAGGGACCTTGAGCATTGGCTTAAAAGGGGCAGAATATATCAGCCTTCAGAGTAAAAAAGAGAAGCCATTCTCAGTATTTTAAACAGAAAGGAGTTTAATTCAGAGCATTAGGTGCTTGCAAATTTGTAAGAAGGACTAAAGGAACAGGAGTTGGAAATGGAATGATAAAATTCAAAACATCCTGTGTGGGAATAAGGAAGTGGATTTTATTGCCAGGAGAGCCTCTCAGCACTTACATCTCTATAAGAACCACCTCTTCGCTCTCAGAATCCCCTAGGCTGGCAGAATCTACTCCTTCAGAGCCTGAGCTGCAGGGTAGTCCAGGCTGCACAGAACAGGAAGCAGGCCGGCACGGGTGACCATGTGGTGCGCACACCCATGTCCAGTGGCCCTGACAGGAAGGTTCATGGAAGGAAGTCAGAATGGATGCTGAGTGTCAGTTGGCTTGTCCACCCAGCACAGGGTGTGAGGGAGGAAGAGGTCGTCAAGGACAGCACCAACCTGGGTGGTGGGCCATGAGCTGGGGATAGGTTTGCAGTACTTATCGGGTGGCTGTGAAGTGATATCCAATGGCAACTGGGTTCATCGGGTCTGAGCTCAGGACAGATTGAGATTTGGGAGAAGTCTGGGGAGATTAGAAAGTTTAAGCCAGGTCACCAGGGCACAGTGTAGGTGGTGAAGGGGGTTCAGGGCAAAGCCCCTAGACCCCAGTATGTGGGGCCCTACGAAAGGGGGAGCCGTCTAAAGGAGATCGGGCAAGGGAGGAGAACGTGCGGTCAAAGACACTAAGCGGGAACACTGAATGAAGGTATGTCACCCACCAGCGTGGGTCAGTCTTAATGCACTTTGCTCAGTGAAAGAAGTCAGACCAAAAAGACTGCATATGATGTGATTTCACTGACTGCACATTCTGGGAAAGGCTGTCTGTAGGGAAGGAAACACATCGGTTGTTGTTAAGGGTTGGGATGTGGGGGATTGATTACAGAAAGGCAGCACAAGGGGATTTGGGGGTGATGGAGCTATTCTTTCTCAGGTACGGTGGGTGCTTCATTCTGCATTTCTGAAAGCCCACAGAAGTGCATGCCACAGAGAATGGAAGATAGATGATAGGTGGGTGGATAGATAAGTTCACACATTCATTTCTTCATACATACATACATGTGTTGATATGTTCATTCATACATAAATAAGCAGTCAGTTTTAGTAAGTAGTTCAGGTAGGTCGAGGACAATGAGTGACAGTTTCCCACGGATCCTTGGATAACAGGCCAGACCTCTGTGTGGGTGGGTTCTGGGCTGTCAGCGGAATTGACCTACAAGGTACAGCGTGCTCTCCTTTCAAGAGGATGACTTCCTGCCATGGCCCTCAGAGCTTCCAGGAGTATATACGGAGCCTGCTGCTTGGACAGAGGAGACCTCAGTCCCACCATGTGCACCTGCTGTGAGTAAAATGCTCGGATGAGCAGAGCCTGGGTTCTTCTATGTACCAAACCATGGCTGTGTGATGGGAAGAGAATCCTTTAGCCTCTCAGAGCCTCCATTTCCTTGCCAAAAATGGGAATAATCTTTTCAGGACTGACATAGCAGATGAAAGGGCTTTGAAAAGTTAGTAATGCAGCCTTGAAAACTTGACACACGCACCACTCTCTCCGTGGGCATGCCGCCCACTGACCTCCCCCAAGTCAGTAACCCTGGTCTCGGATCCCTTCTCACCATCCCAGCAAGCTTCTCCCTGTCTCTCAGTCATTTATTTACTTGAGGAATCCCCACCAGCCCCTAAGGGCACGTCTGTGAGGCTCAGCGCCTGGCACACAGCAAATGCTCCAGAACTTCAAATTGACTTGCATTTTTTCAGGATCAGGTATTTGTCATCCTGACAACCTGCTGCTTTCTAAATAATCTTGGCTTTCTCTGAAAGTGAGATCACCATCCAAGATGAATTGCTACTAGGCCTGAGGATCTCACGGATGCATCAGGACCTCTTCCCCCCATTCCCAGAGAGCCCGACGCCTCCTGAGTGGGTGCTCAGTAAATGCTTGTGGAACAAGTTAATATGTTGCAGCAATATTGGCAAAAGTACAGACCCTTGAAAGGGAAACACTAATCAGGGTTTCTGAAATATAGTGACATCACCCCCATAGCTGTGTGTGTCAATGAAAAAGGTTAAATGTGCCTGGGGTCTCGTTTGTAGGATGTTAGAAAACTCGGTAGCTGGAGTGGGGGGCAGGGATGGCAGACACTTTTGTCCCCAGGGATATTATGGTTTCCCCTCTGATGTTCAGGAAAGCTGCTCACAGGGAAGACCCCCCCACCCCCAACCCCCACCACCGGAAGTCCCCCGACACTGCACACAGCCAAGGGCAGGTGGACCGGAGCGAGGCAGATACCAGAGGCATAAGGAGAGGTCTGTGTCCAGAACCAGGAGTGAAGGAGAAGCCAATTCTGGGCACCAAGGTCCACAGGAAGGATTCCCAGAAGGCGGGTGGGGAGTGGCTGCTTTCTCTCCCCTCCTCCTTCCCTGGCCCCCCTCATCCCCTTCCCCAGGTGTGAAGGGTGCTGGGGTCATCCCTGAGTGCCTGAGCTCATCTCACCTGAAGTCACATCTCTTCCCTGTCCCCACCCCTACCACCTCCAGATTTCTGTGGCTTAAAGGCTTAGGGGTAACCTTGAAAGCTGCATGTGTGCCCTGTTGATTCCTGCCTCCTCCTTGGTGGGGATTAGAGCAGACTGGGCAGGCTCAGTCCCTCGCAGACATGCAAGCATCATGCCCTTGAACATGGCCCAGGGGCTCCTGATCCTGGCAAGCCCGCGAGAGTAGTTTTTCTCGAGAAGCTGGGATTAAACGGCACCAGTACTCAGATCCTCTAGTGCTCACTCCTGCTCCAGCTCTTTCCCACTAAGCTGGGTTTGTCATCTCTTCTGCTTTCACAAACCAAAGCTCATCCTCGGAACAGTGGGGACGGAATTTAGCTGGAGGAAGGCACCTGTCAGTTAACATCCTCAGGGTGTCTGCAGCTAACTGGGCTAAGTGCTGTGCATACATTATCTGTATCACATAATGCTTACGGCAGCCTGCAGGCACGTTCCTTAGTGATCCCTGTCTACAGGGAGGAAACAGCCAGAGCTGTTATGCAACTTGCCAAGGTCATGCAGGTAATAAAGGGTAGAGGCCCTTCCTGAAACCTGCATCCTCTGCTTCTAAAGACAATGCCCTGGGCAGCTGCTCGGGCTGTCTGCAGTTAACGATGTTGCTAGTGGTGGTGAAGGTGGGAGGGACAGAGTTCCTGCTGCTGTGCTGTTCTCTGTGGTCTGTACCCCCTTATGCCAGTTTCTAGAGGATTTGACTCCTGAGCTGAAGTGGACTGGTCCCACCTTCCAGCACCAACTGGGGAGTGCAGGTGGCCGTCTGCCTGCTTGCAGCCCTTGATGTCCATACCAGTGCATGCCACACACAGTAATGGTGACTATTTCACCACTTTGTGTGGCAGCAGATTGCCGCTGAGGAAATAAAGGGAGAGAGAGGTACAATGACTCAGCCAGGGTCCCACAAACTTGAGGGGAGTGGGGCCAGGACTCCAGTTGAGATCTTCATCTTCCTATGCAGTGTGATTTCCATTGGTGTTAGAAGCAGCTTCTAGCCCTGGATGAGGAATGCAGGGTCCCACTGTCAGTCCTGGCTTATTGGACTGGGTCCCTGATCTGGTCACTTCCCCCTGCAAGCCCCATCTGGAAGACAGTGTCTGCCTCATGGGTTCAGGATATGTCCATGGGACTTGGGTGGGCACAGTGATAGGCATTAGCAGCTTGTAGCTCTGCTGGTTTCCTGCCTTTGGTGGCAGCTCTAGGGCCATGGATGGTACTTGCTCCCCTGCAGTCCTCCAGCACATGCACAGGGTTGCAGAGGAAGGTGCTGTGGCTGAACCAGTAGAAGCCTGTTCCCACCAAGGTTAAAGCCATTTATAACCCACACTCCCTCCCTTCTAGAGCCCAGAGCATATGTCCTCACAGCAGAAAGGTAGCATTACTTTCTTCTAATTTTCAAAGAATTCATAGGATGGGATATGTCACCACCTTTCAAGACAGTAGGTTGGAGAATCAGAAACTGTCTCAAATTCTCATGGCAGAAATAACTGTTGATCTGTACTGGAATATTCCAGACATTTCTCTGAACACAAGATCCTGGCCATGGGGATGCCGGGTCTCTCCCTTTATAATTCTCCATCTCTGAGCCGACAAACCTTGAAGCAGGTCCCTGCCCTTGAACTGACAGCAGCAATTCTATTAAAGAAGTTTGATTACAGAAAAAAAAAAAACCAGAGAAGTGAAAGAATCTATATTTCATTAAATGCCGCTTGTTTTAAAGTGGGTGCATTTCCTGGGTGTCTGGGGAGCTGACATTTTCTTTGTCTTGTTGGAAGAATCTGATCTTAAAAAACAGAAAAGTTTACAGGTAAGGGAGAAACCATCACTTCTAGATCCAAACTGTATTTGCAGAGAAGAAATTTTTGTCGTGAAAGTTTATTTATAAGCATTTATCGAGCACTCACTGTGAACCATGTGTCATTCTAGGTATTTAAGGGGTTTGCAAGGGTGATGAAGATATTCCAATAAGAGGAGGTGATACAGATTGTTATTTTTGATAGTATTTACTATTGTTTAATCAACCAACTGTTATGGTCTGTTGAGAACCTACTGTATGCCAGTCCTGGCCAAGACACTTAAGAACGCAATACAGGTTCCGGGAAGATGGCGGTGTGAGCAGGGCGGCAGAAATCTCCTCCCAACACTATATTTATCTACGAAAACACAGAAAATACATCTATTCCTAAAAGAGAGACGAGAATACACAGGAAAGCGCACAGCGTGCAGCTACACCCGAGAGGACTCGGCACCCCAAGAGGCGGGTAAGATACGGAGCCGCGACCCGGCGGGACCCGAGCCCTCCCCCACCCCAGCGCACCGGCGGGAGGAGAGGATTCAGAGCCGGGAGGGAGTGGAAGTGCACCCCGCGAAGTAGCCAGCCCCGGGGATCTGCGCGGGGAGCGCTGACCCACATTGCGCACTGCAGCGGAGATTGGAGAGACAGAGGGGCAGGATCTGAGCGGGGAACGCGCCAGGGGCTTGCAGCCGGCTCCGGGAAAGAAAAAAAAAAGTGCGCGCTTTCCTCAGCGGTCTTAAAGAGACAGGAGCCCAGCGGAGGAGCCGGATCGCCCCAGCACACTCAGCCCAGCAGGCTGGGAGTCCTGGGGAGTTTCAGACGCCTTAGCTGGCGACTGAGGAAGCGTAGCCATACTTAACACTTCTCACTGAGATCAACAGCCTCCTATTCGTTCCCACCCCTGCCAGAGCGATAAAGGGCCCTGCGGAGCGGCACAGTCACAGCTGTGGAATAGTGGGGCAATAGCGCCACCTAGAGCATTCCCACAGAATCTACGTCCGGTGGGCATTTTTTTTGTTTTGTTTTTTTGTTTTGTTTTTGTTTTTTCTTTTCTTTCTTTTTTTCTTTCTTTCTTTCTTTTTTTTCTCTTTTTTTCTTCTTCTCTTTTTAAAGTCTTAAAGAGCCCAGCTGACATACGTGGCAACTATCAGTGACCAAATTATACAGCCATGAAAAGACAGAGGAATATGGTTCAGACCAAAATCAACCAGACAACCCCAGAGAGGGAGTCTGAAGGGATGGAAATGCACAGCCTGCCTGAAAAAGAATTTAGAATAAAAGTCATAACCATGCTGATGGACCTACAGAGAAATGTGCAAGAGCTGAGGGAGGAAGTGAGGGAACTGAAGAAAGACAATACAGAAATCAGACAAGCAATCGACGGGCTTAACAGCAGAATGGATGAGATGCGAGAGACTGTTAATGGAATAGAAAACAGAGAACAGGAGTACAGAGCAGCTGAGGCAGAGAGAGATAAAAGGATTTCTAGGAATGAAAGAATATTAAGAGAACTGTGTGACCAATCCAAACGGAACAATATTCGCATTATAGGAGTACCAGAGGAAGAAGAGAGAGAAAAAGGGATAGAAAGTGTCTTTGAAGAAATAATTGCTGAAAACTTTCCCTCGCTGGGGAAGGAAGTAGTCTCGCAGTCCACCGAAGCTCATAGATCTCCCAACACAAGGGACCCAAGGAAGACAACACCAAGACACATAATAATTAAGATGGCAAAGATCAAAGATAAAGACAGGGTATTAAAGGCAGCTAGAGAGAGAAAAAAGATCACCTACAAAGGAAAACCCATCAGACTATCATCAGACTTCTCAACAGAAACCTTACAGGCCAGAAGAGAATGGCATGATATATTTAACGTAATGAAACAGAAGGGCCTCGAACCAAGAATATTGTATCCAGCACGATTATCATTTAAATATGATGGAGGGATTAAACAATTTCCAGATAAACGAAAGTTAAGAGAATTTGCATCTCATAAACCACCACTACAGGATATCTTAAATGGACTGCTCTAGATGGAAGCACACCTAAGGCTAAAAAGATGTCACCAGAGGAAAAAAAATCATAGCAAAGAAAGCAGACCATCCAAATACTAACTAAAGGCAAAGAATAAAACACCTATTATAGAAAGAATGGAGGAGGAGGAATAAGAAGGGAGAGAAAGAAAGAAAAACATCAGACTGTGTTTACAATAACTTAACAAGAAAGTTAAGTTAGATTGTTAGATAGTAAAGAAGCAACCCTTGAACCTTGGTAACCACGAATCTAAAGCCAGCAATGGCAATAAGTACATACCTATCAATAATCACCCTAAATGTAAATGGACTGAATGCACCAATCAAAAGACACAGAGTAACAGAATGGATAAAAAAGCAAGACCCATCTATATGCTGCCTACAAAACTCACCTCAAATCCAAAGATATACACAGACTAAAAGTGAAGGGATGGAAAAAGATATTTCATGCAAACAACAAGAAGAAAAAAGCAGGTGTTGCAGTACTTGTATCAGACAAAATAGACTTCAAAACGAAGAAAGTAGCAAGAGATAAAGAAGGACATTACATAATGATAAGGGGTCAGTCCAACAAGAAGATATAACCATTATAAATATATATGCACCCAACACAGGAGCGAGCCAGCATATGTGGAGACAAATACCTTGAAATTAAAGGAGGAAATAGAATGCAATGCATTCATTTGAGGAGACTTCAACACACCACTCACTCCAAAGGACAGATCAACCAGACAGAAAATAAGTAAGAACACAGAGGCACTGAACAACACACTAGAACAGATGGACCTAACAGACATCTACAGAACTCTGCACCCAAAAGCAGCAGGATACACATTCTTCTCAAGTGCACATGGAACATTTTCCAGAATACACCACATACTAGGCCACAAAGAACCTCAGTAAATTTCAAAAATATTGAAATCCTACCAACCAACTTCTCAGATCACAAGGTATAAAACTAGAAATAAATTTTAGAAAGAAATCAAAAAGCTCACAAATACATGGAGACTTAACAACATTCTCCTAATTAATCAATGGGTTAACAAATCAAAACAGAAATCAAAGAATATATGGAGACTAATGACAACAACAACACAAAGCCACAACTTCTGTGGGACGCAGCAAAGGCAGTTCTAAGAGGAAAGTATATTGCAATCCAGGCCTATTTAAAGAAGGAAGAACATTCCCAAATGAATAGTCTAAAGACACAATTACTGAAATTGGAAAAAGAAGAACAAATGAGGCCCAAAGTCACCAGAAGGAGGGACATAATAAAGATTAGAGAAGAAATAAATAAAATTGAGAAGAATAAAACAATAGAAAAATCAATAAAACCAAGAGCTGGTTCTTTGAAAAAATAAACAAAATAGATAAACCCCTAGCCAGACTCATTAAGAAAAGAGAATCTACACACATAAACACAATCAGAAATGAGAAAGGAAAATCACACCCCACAGAAATACAAAGAATATAAGAGAATATTATGAGAATCTATATGCTAACAAGCTGGAAAACTAGAAGAAATGGACAACTTCTTAGAAAAATACAACCTTCCAAGACTGACCAAGCAAGAAACAGAAAACTAAACAGACCAATCACCAGTGACGAAATGAATTGGTAATCAAAAACTACCAAGAACAAAACCCCTGGGCCTGATGGATTCACCTCTGAATTCTACCAGACATATAGAGAAGAAATAACACCATTCTCCTTAAAGTTTTCCAAAAATAGAAGAGGAGGGAATACTTCCAAACTCATTCTAAGCCAGCATCACTCTAATACCAAAACCGGGCAAAGACCTCACCAAAAAAGAAAATTACAGACCAATATCCCTGATGAACGTAGATGCAAAAATACTCAACAAAATATTAGCAAACCGAATTCAAAAATACATCAAGAGGATCATACACCATGATCAAGTGGGATTCATCCCAGGGATGCAAGGATGGTACAACATTCGAAAATCCATCAACATCATCCACCACATCAACAAAAGAAGAACAAAAACCACATGATCATCTCCATAGATGCTGAAAAAGCATTTGACAAAATTCAGCATCCATTCATGATTAAAACTCTCAACAAAATGGGTATAGAGGGCAAGTACCTCAACATCATAAAGGCCATATATGACAAACCCACAGCTAACATCATACTTAACGGCGAGAAGCTGAAAGCTTTTCATCTAAGATCGGGAACAAGACAAGGATGCCCACTCTCTCCACTGTTATTCAACATAGTACTGGAGGTCCTAGCCACAGCAATCAGACAAAACAAAGACATACAAGGCATCCAGATTGGTAAAGAAGAAGTCAAATTGTCACTATTTGCAGATGACATGATATTGTACATAAAAAACCCTAAAGACTCCACTCCAAAACTACTAGAACTAATATCTGAATTCAGCAAAGTTGCAGGATACAAAATTAACACACAGAAATCTGTTGCTTTCCTATACACTAATGATGAGCTAACAGAAAGAGAAATCAGAAAAACAATTCCATTCACAATTGCATCAAAAAGAATAAAGTACCTAGGAATAAACCTAACGAAGGAAGTGAAAGACCTGTACTCTGAAAACTACAAGACACTCCTAAGAGAAATTACAGAGGACACTAACAAATGGAAAAGCATCCCATGCTCTTGGCTCGGAAGAATCAATATTGTCAAAATGGCTATACTACCTAAAGCAATCTACAGATTCAATGCAATCCCTATCAAACTACCAACAGCTTTCTTCAATGAACTGGAACAAATAGTTCTAAAATTCATATGGAACCACAAAAACACCGAATAGCCAAAGCAATCCTGAGAAGGAGGAATAAAACACGGGGAATTACACTCCCTGACTTCAAGCTCTACTACAAAGCCACAGTAATCAAGACAATTTGGTATTGGCACAAAAACAGACCCACAGACCAGTGGAACAGAATAGAAAATCCAAACATTAACCCAAACATATACAGTCAATTAATATTTGATAAAAGTGCCTTGGATATACAATGGGGAGATGACAGCCTGTTCAGCAGCTGGTGCTGGAAAAACTGGACAAACATGTAAGAGAATGAAACTGGACTACTGTCTAGCCCCATACACAAAGGTAAACTCAAGGTGGATCAAAGACTTGAATGTAAGACATGAAACCATAAAACTCTTAGAAAAAAACATAGGCAAAAATCTCATGGACATAAACATGAGCAACTTCTTCATGAACATATCTCCCGGGCAAGGGAAACAAAAGCAAAAATGAACAAGTGGGACTATATGAAGCTGAAAAGCTTCTGTACAGCAAAGGACACCATCAGTAGAACAAAAAGACATCCTACAGTATGGGAGAATATATTCATAAAAAAAGTATCTGATAAAGGATTGACATCCAAAATATATAAAGAACTCATGCACCTTAACAAACAGAAAGCAAATAATCAATTAAGAAATGGGCAGAGGACATGAATAGACACTTCTCCAAAGAAGAAATTCAGATGGCCAACAGGCACATGAAAAGATGCTCCACATCGCTAATCATCAGAGAAATGCAGATGAAAACCACAATGAGATATCACCTCACACCAGTGAGGATGGCCAACATCCAAAAACACAAACAACAAATGTTGGCGAGGATGTGGAGAAAAGGGAACCCTCCTATACTGCTGGTGGGACTGCAAATTAGTTCAACCATTGTGGAAAGCAGTATGGAGGTTCCTCAAAAAACTCAAAATAGAAATACCATTTGACCCAGGAATTCCACTCCTAGGAATTTACCCTAAGAATGCAGCAGCCCAATTTGAAAGGACAGATGCACCCCTATGTTTATTGCAGCACTATTTACAATAGCCAAGAAATGGAAGCAACCTAAGTGTCCATCAGTAGATGAATGGATAAAGAAGATGTGGTACATATACACAATGGAATATTATTCAGCCATAAGAAGAAAACAAATCCTACCATTTGCAACAACATGGATGGAGCTAGAGGGTATTATGCTCAGTGAAATAAGCCAAGCCGAAAAGACAAGTATCAAATGATTTCACTCATATGTGGAGTATAAGAACAAAGAAAAAAACTGAAGGAACAAAACAGCAGCAGACTCACAGAACCCAAGAACGGACTAATAGTTACCAAAGGGAAAGGGACTGGGGAAAATGGGCGGGAAGGGAGGGATAAGAGGGAAAAAGGGGCATTACGATTAGCAGATGTAATGTTGGGGGGGCACGGGGAGGGCAGTACAACTCAGAGAAGACAAGTAGTGATTCTATAGCATCTCACTACGCTGATGGACAGTGACTGTAATGGGGTTGGTGGGGGGGACCTGATGAAGGGGTAGTTTAATAATCGTAATATTGCACATGTAATTGTAAATTAATGATAATAAAATAAATTATATTAAAAAAAAAAAAGAACGCAATACAGGGCAATGTGGGCTCCTGCCTTCTAGAAGCTTCTGGTCTAGCTGATGTGACGAGGACATGGGGTGTGAGGGGGTGTGCAGAGTGACATTCACAAAGTACTTACCCACCAGTCATTTTGAACAGGGGTTGAGAAGGAATCAGTCTGAACATCCCGAAGCCAAAAAAGCAAGGGAGCTGCTCAGAGCACTTGGGGTGCAAGGATGACACCTGGCCTGAGTGTTTGATTCCCATGGCAGAGGACTCTACACCTCTGCCCACTGTGCAGGACAGTGAGGGCTCCACGGGAATGGGGGTGCCTGCCCCAGAAAGGGCACTCTTGGGGCCAGAGGACACGGTTCTCTGACCCAAGATGCCAGTAAGCCCATGGAAGCGTCCCTGGCACCCAAGTGGGCCTGAGGGGTCCAGGGGCTAAGGGGGCAAGGACGGATGCACTCAGCCCTCCTCCCCTCCCTTGCTCCACCTCGGCCTTGGGTTCTGCTCTGAGACTGGCCTTGAGCATGACCTCTCACTGATCATTTTTTGGGCTTTGTGTGGCTCTCCTGAAAGAGCACTCAGCTGGAGGGCTTATGTCACCTGATGTTTTTGGGATCTCAACCTTCCCATTTGGAGTGACAGATCCAATGTGGGTGGGCGGAGAGTTTGAGAGAAGGGGCCAGTGGCCCTGGGACCAGCTGGATGGGCTTTGCAGGAAAAGGTCTGAACCTGAGCTCTGTAGGGGGCTGCCAGAAAGTACACCAGTGGGAGGGGACAGACCCACCCCCTTCCCTTCATGGAGGCTTCTTCTTAGCTCTGGCTTGGCAGTAGCAAGGAAAGAATACTCCAGAGTCCTAGGCAGGCTAGTTTGAAGCTCACCACAACCTTGAAATGCTTTAAAAGTAAGGCATGTTTTTAAAATCAGTCCCACCACAATTTTATTAATGAGGAAACTGAGGCACAAAGTAGTGAAGGACCATGTCCCTGTAGACACAGCCTGTAATATTAGGGCCAGGACCTAAATCTGACAGTGGGACCTCGGAGCCTGTCCTCCTGAGTAGGGCTGACCGTTGATTGCATTTTGGAGCAGATCCAAGTATATATTGAAACTAGTTGGGAAGCTGTCTGCTAGGAATCTGATTAGAGTTCTTTGACAAAGGAACTTTCACTTGATTTTTCTCTTTGGTGTCTTTTGGCTTTTTAATACTTTTTTGGGGAAACAGTTTTATTGAGATATACTTCACATACCATACAATTCACCTATTTAAAGTATACAACTCAGTGGCTCTTTGCATTTTCAGAATTGTGCAAACATCACGACAGACTAGTTTAGAACATTTTCATTACCCCAAAAAGAAGCCTTGTACCCCTTAGCTGTCATCTCCCAAAGCTCCATCCCTTCCAGCCCTAGGCAACCACTGATCTGCCTCAGTCTCGTTAGATTTGCCTTTCCATTTCCATTAATGGAATCATGCAATATGTGTTCTTCGGTGAATGGTGTCTTTTATTTAGCAGAATGTTTTCAAGAATTCTCTATGCTATATCACATACCATTATTGCCAGTAATGTTCCATTCATTGTATGGCTGTATCTCCTTTTATCCATTCACCAGCTGGTAGATGTTTGTGCTATTTCCATGTTTTAGCTGTTAATTATACTGCTGTGTCTATCTGCATGCAAGGTTTGTGTGGGCACGTTTTCATTTCTCTTGGGTAGCTACTTAGGAGTAGAATTGCTGGCTCACATGGTAAGTCTGTGTTTAACCTTTTGAGGAACACCCAGACTATTTTCCAAAGTGGCTGCAACATTTTACATCTCCACCAGCAGTGTATGAGAGTTCCAGTATCTCTAGATCCTTAACAACACTTGCTATTGTCTTTTTTATTACAACCATCCTCGTGGAAGGTGAAGTGTTTTTCATACTTAAACAAAAAATTGCAAGGGATACGTAAAACATCAACTCTAAGGTCCTAGAATATTTGTGGGTAATTCAGTGTTTCAGCAGTGTCTTCCTCAGAGCACAGATCTGCCTTGGACTGAGGAGAAGTAGCTGGCCTCCTCCACGGGCAGTCTGAAGCCAGGTGGCACTGTTCCGTGGCAGACCCCCGACTTCAAGGGGGGCTGGTCGGGAGGCCCTCTGGTAACTAACACTCTGTCATATCTTTTTGTCTTCCAGCAATTCACGAGTTCCCCACAGACCTGTTCTCCAATAAGGAGCGCCAGCGCGGAGCCGTGCTGCTGCACATCCTCGGTGTAAGTGGCCCTAGTGGGGCAAGGGGTGTTCCTGAACTTCAGGCCCCTGAAGCCTGTCTGCCAAGAATGGCAGACACACAGCGAGTCAAAGACCTCGTCCAGTCCTTGTAAGAGCCCTGTGAGGAGAACAGATCCTGGACCCATTTTAACCACAGTGAAACAGAGTCTTAAAGGGGTTAGGTGACCTGCTCAGTGTCACACAGCTGGTGGCCTCAGAGCCAAGACAAGAATTCAGGTGTTCTTGTGGTTCATTTTCTGCTTTTATAAAATGGGAGTGATGGCATCTTCCCCAGACGTGTCAGCACGAGCACATGTGAGTGAAGTGCATCAGACACTGTGTGGCACATTATAAGGGCTCTACACGTGCTTGCCGTCACGATTCCCCACCCCCACCCCCGTTTTACCACCTTGACATAACAGTAGTTTAAAACATGGACATACTTCTTCTCAAACCTCCCTCTCTACTTTGATGGGCCTTGATGACAATGGTGGAGTTCAAGTACCAGAAGGAACAGTGGGTTCAAACCTAAGTTATAGGTAAGAACCGCTCTTCTCTGATGGGTAGGCAGACTATATAGCCTGTGGCCACTGCCTGTGTTTGTCAATAAAGTTTTATTGGAACACAGCCATTCCTATTCATTTCTGTATTATCTGCAGCTGCTTCTGTGTGTCCGTGGCAGAGCTCAGAAGCCGTGACAGAGGCTACAGGGTCCACAAAACCAAAAATATTTTCTGTCTGTCCCTTTGCAGAAAGTTTGCCATCTCTGTTGTCTGGCACAGGGAAATGAAGGGAGTCATGGTCTGCTTTTCTGCTTTCGATCGACCACAGCAAATTTTCTCCCTGAATACAATTCCCAGCCGCCCAGCACCATCTGCATATATATTTAAACCCAACCAAGTATTAGTCCTTGCAAGAGATAATTAAGGAAGTGAAAGCTGGATTCTCACATAGGTAGCCACCAGAGAATGACAAATGAGTGAAGTTTTAATTAACAGGATAAAACATTAATGAAATAATGGTTGTAGGCAAATTTTGAATGGCAGGCCTGTGTATTATTTCTGTGATTGGAGTTACCTCGCTCATTTTTCTGGCTTTCCCACAACCTCCCCATTCACTAAGAGGGTGTGTGGGCTTGGCAAAACAGTCTTATGGTTGTGTTGCTCTGCCTTATTAAAGGTCTTGACATTGCTGAGATAAAACCTTGACATTGCCGAGGAACCCTTTAGATCAGATGTTACCAGATGATGGCTGGAGGGCCAAATCCAGCCTACCTCCTGTTTTTATAAATAGTTTTCTTGGACCTCAGCCATACCCATTACAAGGCTGCTCTTCTGCAGCAGAGTCCCGGTGACGGTGTCTGTGTGGTCTGTGGAGATTAAAATATTTTCTATCTGACCCTTTAAGAAAAAGTTAGATGACCCCTTCTTAAAGCAAGAAAAGCTTGAGCTTTAGAGCCAGCTTTTGTCTGTAGCACTGGAAGTTTCTGAGAACTTCCTGGCCCAAGCCATAGGAACTGTGGTGCCACCTTCGCCTCCTTTTCTCTCCAGTATTCCTGAGGCTATCAGCCCAGCCAGAGGCCCTTCAGCCTCACAGGACGCCCTCTGCTGGGGAGATGAGGTTAGGGGGAATTCCCAGGAGTGTGAATTCAAGTCAGAAACCTGAGATTTGGAGGAGGGTCTCTCCCACCTTGCTCTCTCCCTATTACCCACACTGGTGATATTTGTTTCTTTTTCTTCTTCCCCCAAAAGATGAGTGAAATCCAGGGGCAGCCATGCCTGGACTCCAGGAGACACCTGCCTCAGATGCCTTGGCCACAGCTGATATATTTTCCACTTTGTTTTTAATTAATTGTGAAGTTGTCAGAGTCACATTGTTTTAGCTGAAGCAACCCAGACTATCCCTCTTTTGCAAACAGAACATCCAAATCCCTTTGTCTTTGAAGAAAGAAATGGTTTCCACCAGCCCTTAGCATACAAAGCTGTTTCCTTTCCATAGATCCTGCTCTTTGCTTCTCCCCGTGGCCTCACATTCCGTATTTCCCACTTCACTATCATTCTGTTCTACCTCAACCAGGGACCTTGCTGTTGTTCAAATGCATCAAGCATGCTCCTGCCTCAGGACCTTTACACTTGCAGTTTCCTGGCAGTTATAGATAGGTTATTTACCTATTCATTTGCCCCCCAATAAGGTTAAGTTACTGGAAGCAGAGGCTTTCCCTGGCATCCTTACGGTGTATCCCTGATGCCTAGAGTAGCATCTGGCTTATGGGATGAGTCAGTAAAACCATGCTAGATGGACAAGATAGGAGTTCTGTGTATAAAACCACTTTAAAACGACTGATCTGCTTTTATTCTGTCATTACACAGACGAAGAAACTGAGACCTAGAGATGTGACCACCCAGGCCCCCTTGGTACAGGGGCGCTTGCTGACCCTGTCTCTCCATCTCCTTCACAGGCTCTGTACATGTTCTACGCCCTGGCCATCGTGTGCGACAATTTCTTTGTTCCTTCTCTGGACAAGATCTGTGAGGTACATGGAAGGGACTTGGGATCTCTCAGCCAAGCCTGGGAGAGTGCTGGGGGTGACCAAGGGCATGTGGCATGTCAAGTGCCGGGCCAAGAAGGACTGGAGTGGGGAGCAGTGTGGCAGGGAGGGTTGTCAGGCCGAGCACTTAGCGGAGCCACAGCAGAGCCTGGCTCCGAAATCCCCACGTTAGAGTTGGCAGGTGGCATCCTGCCCCAGACTTGGCAGAAGAAAATGCTTGCAGCCTGTAATCACCACGCAGAACTTCTGGCTCCTCGGCAAGACCATCAGCAGCTGAGCCAAACCTGGTTAGTGAGGGAGCATTTCCCACAGTGGGCTGCAGCGGCAGGTACCAGGTGGGGACCTGTGCCCCAGGAGGACGCTCAGCCCCAGTGGCAGGGAGGGCCCTGGGTCCCAGCTTTTGCGGCTGATGTTTTCTCCTCGGGTACATGATCCCAGTCTCTCTCTCTCCTCTGCCTTACTCTTGGCTTCTAGACAAGGAAGGAAAGCTACCTCTGTTCTCAGCACCTACTATGTGCAGGCTGCTGCAGGCCTTGCCACACTCCGCCCCAGTGAAAGCTCCCAGCTGTTTGAAGCCACATGGTTGTGATATTTACAGCTGGGGGCACAGATTGTCAGAGGCAGGCACTTCCCCACTGTCTTACCCTGCTGCTGAGCACAGAGCAGGGACTAGCTGCTTTTGAGCCGGGTCCTGTAGGCAGCCGGTGACCTGGCAGAAATCTGCACGGTCTCCCCTCCCCGGTCTCCCTTTGTTCCCCACTCAGATCAAGCCATGTGCACACCTCCATCAAAACTCTTGTTGGAGAACCGAACCAGAGAAAAAGCATAAGGAACAGAATCAGGAAATGACAGATGGGGATGTCAAGGCAGGAGGCTCAGACCTAAGGGCCCCTGCAGCACCATGCTACGGGTTCAGCAGTTCAAGCAGCCTGTCGATTCTTTGGAGGAGGTGCTCAGGGGAAACAGTCAGCCGGCCCTTATAGAGCATACACCTTGCATGCCCGCTAACGTGAGAGCTTGGTCACAGCAATGGAGTTGGGCCCTCTGACTCTCTGGGTTTGACAGAAGCCCGTGGAAGAGTGTGGCTGGTGGCACAGGACCACATAGAGTAGAGGTGCCCCGTGAGGTTACCTGTCTCCCCAAGGACACAGAGGTGAGTGAGGGTCATGGTCTTGGCCCATAGGCAGGGTAGAAGGGGCTCAGTGAGAGCATCACAGGACTGAGGAGCTGAAAGGAGGCAGGGAGCGTCTCTCTTAAGGAGAAGCCCGGGAAGGCTTCGTGGAGGAGGTGGCATTTCGTCCTGGCTTCAGAAGTGGGAAGGATTTCCATAGTAATGAGGGGAAAGGTGTTCTAGGCAAAGCAGTGGCCCATGCAGATGCAACAAGGAGGCAGGACAGGACGTTTGGATTCTGCTGGAAGTTATCAGCGATGCTTTGATGGCAGAACCTCTTCTGTGGAACCTTCCTCTGAGGTTCCAAGTGTCCAGGCTTCCATTCTGGGGGGTCAGTGCTGTGTCCCCACTCCAGCTTCTGTCAAGCCCAGAGCACCAGTCCTTCTGAGACCCCTCCTGTAGCAAGCTCCCCTGGGAGACCATGATGGCCCAGGTGTTCCTCAGTGGCTTCAGAGCCCTGGGCTGCCTACAGGTACTTAGGAAGGTGGGGGTCAGGAGAGGCCAAGCCCTGCCTTGAGCCAGCCTGCCCAGAGGCCTTCTGAGAACCACAGGGTAGGCGCCTTCCAGTGGGCATTTGTGGACCAGGGATCTCTGTGTTTTCTTTAAGCATCCACAACCACCAACACCACATCCAGATGAGAGGATAGGCTTCTGTGGCCAGAGCATAGCCTTGCCAAGTGGTCTGGGCCTTGACAGAGGTCCAGGCCTGTCCCATGCTGCCTCAACCCTTGGGACAGGACATCTGGGCCTTTGTCTCAGTGAGCAGTTGGTGTTGGCCTGCCACTGAGAAGGCCTGGAATGCAAGAGTCAGGCTATGTGCCTGAGGGCTCTGGGTCCCACAACCCCATTGTGTAGAGGTCTGTGTGGTACCCAAGGTCAACGTGTGCTTCAGGGGTGTCGGGCACTAGAGTCCTGGACCCCCACTGAGTGCTGCTGTGTACCAGACCCTGTTCTAGGCACTGGAAGTCCACAGATGTAAAAGACCAATCCTTCCCTCGTCATCCAGTGTGGAAGGCAGGCATGTGGGCCATAGATGCTCTTCATGCAATTCATGTTTCAGTAACAGAGGGACCAAAACCGTGCCTGTCCCCAGGGGAGTGGCTGGCTCTGTGTATACACCTAGAAAGGCTTCATCAGGGAGACATCATTTGGGGCTCAGAAAATGAGCAGAAATTGGCCGATGGCAGGAGGGAACGGGACTCAGGGTTGAGTGCCTGGCAGATGGCGGGGCTCATGTGCTCAGCTTAGGGTGGACAGGCTGCCCACTGGGGAGCTGGGCCTGGCCACAGCAGCACTCCCCACACTCTCCCTGGCTACCAGAGTGTCCAGTCAACACATCCCCTGTCCCCACATCACAGCCTGGGGGTCTGTGGTCACTTTCATTTCAGAAGCTCCATCTGAGTGAAGATGTGGCTGGGGCGACCTTCATGGCTGCAGGAAGCTCGACACCGGAGCTGTTTGCCTCTGTTATAGGTAAGAAGGCCCCCGGCCGGAGAGGCAGGGTCTAGAGAGAGTCCTGGTTTGCTCCCTGACCAGTGGGGGCATTTGTCAGCTCTGAGCCTCCGTTTCCTCATCAGTAAAATGAGAGTCAGAGAGGCAGATGTAAAACTGTGGTTCCCTGGGGTGGGGGTGTGGAGAGGGGTGCTCAGGGTACAGGGTTTCCTCGGGGGGCGGCGGGGGGGGGGGTTGAAAATGTTCTAAAAATAGATTGTGGTGACGACCATACACTCTGACTGTACCAAAGCACTGAATTGTATACTTTCGATGAGTGGATTTTATGGCATGTAAATTATATCTCAATAAAGCTGTTTGAAAAATTGGGTGGCTTGGAGTCGCGGGTCCCTGAGGCCCTCGCCCGCTCTGGTTTCGCTGTTCTCGCCATGTGGCGAGTGTTCTGTCTGGTGGTAAGAGCAGCTTCCCTCAGCTCCTGGGGTGGGAGGCGCGGACCTCACAGCCAGCCAGGATCTGAGGAAGCGGCAGGCCTGGGACCTCACAGGTGAGGACTGCACCTTCCCTTCCAGGCGTGTTCATCACCCACGGAGACGTCGGGGTTGGGACCATCGTGGGCTCTGCCGTGTTCAACATCCTGTGTATAATTGGAGTTTGCGGATTATTTGCAGGGCAGGTCAGTGGCTTCTCTCCCTTACGAAGTGACACAAGGGACAGCAGTGGGGAGTCAGGGCTGGGCCTTCAATTCCCCAAGACTTGGGCATATCGGCTGCTCCTCTGAGCCTGTCTCCTCCCATGTGGAAGTGGTCTGGCATTCTTTCCACCTCCAGCCATCGGGGGGTCTGAGAGCAGGTCTGGGAGCGTCTGTCGTCTTGTCCAGTCCAAAGGTCAGCATTCAGTAAACAGCCATAAATATTTCAGAGGCGGCTCCTCTTAACCCTAACCCTATAACCTATAGCTAGATTCTGGAGCCCTGACCCTGAGCTAGATTTTGGAAGTATTTGGGGCCTGACTTTGGCCTCCCCAGCAAGGAGCTGCTGTTGATACCCCGTCACATCTTCCTGGTCCTCAGAGCCATGGGGGACATTAGACTTGACTCAGAGCCAGGCTCATGGTTAGGCCCTCCCTACCTGGCCAGGGGAGGTAGAGGTGAGCCGCTCTTTACCAATTTATGGATAGAAGGTTCCAAAACAGGGAGGGGGTGGGAAGTGGAAAGCAAGTGCCCCTCGTCTCTGCCTTAATGCAGGGCTTCTGCTGTGAAATGTGTGATGTTGTCACCTTAGAGGGGCAGGGACAGCTTTGCCATCACTCACGAACGTTTCATGGTTTCCTTCTGTTCCCTAAACATAACAAAGAGCACAGGGTGGCCTTGAGCGGCCAGGCAAGATTTGCTCCCGGCTGCCCAGTTAGGAGCTCCACGGGCCAAGGTCTGGGGGAGGTGGGGCAGCCCCGCCCTCAGCCCCATCCCCCCAGCCGACTGCAGCTCACGGCTCTTTGCCTGGCAGGTGGTCCGTCTGACGTGGTGGGCCGTGTGCCGAGACTCCGTGTACTACACCCTCTCTGTCATCGCACTCATTGCCGTGAGTCACCTCCTGCCCCTGCAGAGGCACAGGACCCCTGCCCGTCTCTGTCCCTGGCACTGTAAAACCGGAGCACCCACAGTGCCCCGTCCAGGGCTGTGCTGACCACTCGCGGCAGCCAAGTTGAGCAGTCTCCTTGCCACTGGGCCTCTCTTCCCTGACACCTCGGTTATGGAGCAAGTTCGGATACCACCTTGAACTCAGAAGGGCCTTGAAAAAGCCAAAGCGTGTGTCATGCAGTCCAAGCAGCTGAGCTCAAACAGTTTGCTTGTCAGAGGCCCCTGGGATCCTCGCTTGGAGCCATTTCCTAAGCAGCAGCTTCTGGTTTGCTAGCTCACTGCAGAGCAGGAAGGAGAGGCCGGCTGGAAGCGCTCAGGGCTGGAGGAGGGGGTGCAGAGTGAAGCACAAGAGATGCAACAGGGACCCCTAGGGCCTGTTAGGGGGCGTCCCCCTGAGGGCTAGGGTGACATCATGGCACATAACAGTGACCTGACAGTGAAGCATGTGACATAGGCTGCTGCCAAGGAGTGTGCCTTCCACAGGGGAGCAGCTTCAGTCCAAAAGGAACTTCAAAGTAGTGATATAAGGGCATGTCATCTTCCAGGAGGGCAAATCCCTGTGGCATGCCCAGATTTTAGGATATGGAACGTGCCCTACAGTGACAGTTCTCAGCCTTACGAGCTCTAGAGCCAACTGTGTATGACAGTCATATTCCTTGCATTAGTTATCACTGTGTAACCAATTTCCCCAAAACTCAGTGGCTTAAAACCACAAACATATATCACTCGTGTTCTCTACAGATGACAATTTGGGAGTGGCTTAGCTGAGTCCTCTGGCTCGGGGTCTCTCTCAGGTGGTGGGTGGGGTATGGTTACGGAAGGCTGTGCTCTCAGGACCACTCGTGTGGCTGTTGGCAGGCCTCAGGTACTTCCTCTCTGGCTGCTCCATTGTGTGGCTCACAACATGGTAACCGGCTTCCCTCAGAGCAAGGTGAGAGGGCCCCAAGGTGGAAGCCAGCCTGACTGCACCCAGTCTCAGAAGTGACAGCCCATCACTTTTGACACATCCTGTTAGGATCAAGTCCCTAGGTCCAGGTCACATACATAGGGGAACAAGAATGGCAGATGGTGGCATCACTGGGGCATCTGACAGGCTGCCTATCACACCCCCGAAAATGAAAGTTATAGACAAAATAACTTACCTACACACAATTTCCAAAAAAAAAAATCAACCTAACGCCCAAACTACACTTATAAAGGGCAAACAGAAGTTGTTTGTAATAGAAGATTACATCTTTGAGCATATAAATATTTTGGCGTGATGCTAGAGCCCCCGATGATGTAATCCGTTGCCCCATATGGTGGAAAGTCTCCGAGCCCAGCAGACCCTGAGGCCAGAGTGCTGGGCTGGTCCTTGAAACCCCATGAGTGGTGCTCATATCAATGCTGTGATTTTTCAAAAGTATGAATGACTCTTGATAAAATCCTAGACAGAGTCGAGTGTAAATGCCCCTCCATCTGCATGACTGTAACCTCACTAGAAAATTAATTAAAACTATGTCTATATGCTTTGATTTGTAAAATGAAGTTAAGTTCTAAGCTCAGGTCATTTTTTTTTTTTAAGCTTGGCTGAATATTTCGCAGGACATTGAACACGTGCGCCAAATGTGGAAAAACTCCTCCCATAGAAGCGTTTCATGTGTGGTAGACTGGCTAGCAGCCACAGCCTTTGTCACCTCTAAATGGCCAGTAACCATCACTGGGTGGTAAAAATGAAAAACATCTCCCGTAAATGTCCCCTAAGTCGTCCAGGTGGGGACACTGGACTCTCCCTTCTGCTGGCGGCCCTTCCTCCAAGCCTTGAGTTCGGGGAACCTCACGGGGATGCCCGGGTAGGATGGCCCTGTGGGAAGTGGCGGTTTCTGTGGGGGCTGCCCACCGTGACAGCCAGGAGGGGCTGAGGACGGGCCCCAGTCCAGACAACAGCCCCTTGGCCTGTCCTGGCATCCCACACAGGGACCCTCGTGTTTCCAAGATCAGATGGGTGGGTGCAGCTCGTCCACCTTCCTGTCCACCCTGAGCCTAGTCAGGGCGATCACAGGACCCTCCCCAGGCCACAGAAGCATCCTTCATCTGCCCTGGGCCGGAGATGCCAGTGCTAAGAGGCTGGGTAACGTAGTGCCCTCCTAGGAAGCATCCTTCCTCCCTCCCTTCAAATGCTACAAGCAGGTCCTCTGCCCTCAATTTCCAAAGGAGTTACTCTGTATTTTTAAAAAATAATACCCCTTTCCTCACATAGGTATTGATATGGGAGGTATTCCTCCCAATAGGTATTATCACCATGGGTGGATAATAGGTAGATAGGTAGGTGTCTCTTCTGTTTTTAAAATTCTTGATTTTAACTACTCTGCTCCATTAATGAGGGCTGGCCCCTGCTGCCTGGCCCCAGCAGCTACTTGGACTGTAATGAAGCACAGGCCATTTCTCTTGGGAGGCCCATGCTAAGGCCAGGTCACATACTGCAGCATCTCTGGCCTAGGCTTCCACTTGGGAAAGGTCACAGTTGAGAAACCCCAAAGTGGGGAGAGGTGCCCAGCTTTCCGTAAAACCAGTAAGAAGCCAGTATGTGTCCGCTCTGGGTGCTTGGGGTCTGTGTAATTTCTGCTTTTGGAATAAATGTGTTCCCTCACCCTTGGTTTCTTTTGCCTTCCAGTTCATATATGATGAAGAAATTGTGTGGTAAGTTTAAGTTTCTTATTGTTCCTTTTTGTGAGTGTCCTTGCTTAAGGGGCTCATTGAATCTTTTTTAGAATTATTTTTACAAACTCAAGCTTATGAACTTGTGAAAGTAGAAAGGGTATCATTCCAAATAGGCACGCCTTTTTTAAATCCTTTCAAAGTGACAAAGAGTGCTTCCCTTAATATTTCTGTGCTCCCAGACATCAAGATATATGATAAAGGAAATAAGCCTAAGCATGAGCCGATATGGAATATGGAGCAAGGACCTAGAATGGGCGTGTGGTGGGGGATATGACAGGTGAGTTAGGGAGAGGGTCTCAGACGGGACAACTAAGAAATCCTATCAACAAAATAACATCAGATTCCTCCCTCACATCTTGTGCAAGAATAAATCCCAGATGAATTAAAGATCTCATTGTAAAAAGCAAAATTAAAATAATTGAGAATAAATGTAGGGACTCATCTTTATGACGCTGAAGTAGGAAGTGATTCCTTAAGATACATAACACACCAACTTTAAAGAGAAGGTTGATAATTTTCCCTATGGGGCATGAATGTTCCTTACATTCATAAGCCATACACATGTTCCCCTCATGACAGTGATTCTGTATCCTGTATGTGTTTACTGGTGGAAATATGTTCCCGAGACCTGGCTGAGGACATTCAGCTGGATGACATGCCAGCTGTGCACTAGGGGCCCAGGGAAGCCTGGTCGTGGCCCCCACTTGGCCCCCCACTCCGTCCACTTCCGAGTCTCCCTTTCCTCACCTGTGATGGAGTTGGGGTGGCAGTGGTCAGATCACTTACAGGTCCCTTTGTGGCTCTGCTGGTCTGTAGGCTCTGCCAGCTGAGGACGGGCTCCCCAAATGACTGCAGCTCAGGCCAGCACACAGCAGGCCTTCAGTACGCGTTGGTCAGATGACCACACAGGTGAAGCCATGTGGCTCCTCAGAGGCTTGCGGTCTGAGCTACAAACACCCTGCTGCGTGTCGGTTGGGCACTGCGTCTGCAAGATGGCCATAGTAGTGCATCCTATACAGACCCCCGCCCCACCCCACCCCAGTGGTTGGCCCATGAGCTTCTGCGCCTGGGCTCTCTTCAGGCAGTTCTGAGAGCCTCTGCCCACCTGTACCCACAGCATTTCTCAGCCCTGGCCAGAATCTTCGGTCACCATAGGGTCTCTTAACAGTCAAATCTTCACGACTCTAGGCCAGTCCCCTCCCTGAATCCTGCAGTGTAAGGGCCCTGGTCCCTCCTTTTCCTAGGTAGCTGGATGAATTCCACCTGAGTCCTGTAGACCCTCTGTTGTTGAGAAGGCTTCAGGAGGGCTTTGGATTGCAGGGCAGCCACAGGCTGGGGTCCTGGGGACCCTGGGAGCAGGGAAGGGGAAAGGACATCCCGCCTGCTCCCCCCACCCTCTGTGCCGTGGGCCTCCCTAGCTCTAACCCCAGTCTCCTTTCTCTCTCCGAGGTGGGAAGGCCTGGTGCTCATCATCTTGTACGTGTTTTACATTCTGATCATGAAGTAAGTGCCCATCCTCTTCTGGGCTGGCTGACGCCCTGTTCCATACCCTGCTCGGTGGGGCCGGAGATATCTCCCTCAGAGCTTTCGGTCACTTCCGGGCAGTCCCAGTTCTCCGGGGAACACCCCGCTGGGGGTGGCTGCAGTGGGCTGTGCAGACGCTGTCCACACCTGCACCCGGGGGGACAGGGCTGGTGGGTGGAGGATGCGGTTGCTCCCAAAATGAGTAGCAAGCCAGGATCTCTTGCCCACCCTCTCCCTGCAGTTCTCCGTGCTCCAGGGCAGCCACTCTTTTTCACTGTCTCTATAAATTTCCTGATAATTTATTGCCACTCTTTTCAAAGAGGCAGGCTGCATAAAACGTCAAGTGTCTGCTCTTGCCTTTGTGAAATGGTTCCTCTCGGGGCCACTGCCTTGCACAACTAGAGAGGCACCACTCATGGTAAAAGATTCCCACACTGAGGGCAGGGCAGCACCCTCGCCGCCCTCCAGTGGCTGCTCGGGTTAGAATGATCTCAAATCTACCCGTGAGGAATATTATTCAGCTATGAAAAGGAAGGAAAGTCTGTCACATGCTACACATAGATGAACCCTGAAAATATTATGCTGAGTGAAAGAAGCCAGTCACAGAAGGACATATGTTGTGTGATTCCACTTCTGTGAGGCAGTGAGGAGAATCAAATTCATAAGGACAGACAGTAAATTAGAGATTACCAGGGCTTAGGGGAGGGAATAATTAATGTTAATTAATTAATGGGCACAGAGTTCTGTTTGGGATGGAAGAGTTTTGGAAATAGTGGTGTGATGGTCGCACAACGTTGTGAATATAATTAATGCCACTGAATTCTGCCCTTAAAAATGGAAAATAGTTCATAAAAGAGCAGCTTTTATGGTCCATGTATTTTTCAACATTAAAGAAAAGTAAAAAGGAAGAACTATCCATGAGCTGAGCCATATTGAGGTTTTATCTTCCTCTTCACACCTCCACAGGTAATTAAAAAGGAAAACAACCCTGAGTTTTATGAGACTGAATCCTCCTATTTATATCAAACATTTATAATGTTTTGTAAAAATGGTGATAAACTGTCAAACTGCAGCAGAATTGCCCTTACATGAGCTCCCCTCAGAGCGCGTCTCAGGGAGGCAGGCAGCCTGGGCAGGGCGTCTGAGGGGGACGGAGCTCCTTGGGAGGGTGTTGGCTCTGGCTGAGTGTCGCAGGGATGGCCCGCTGGGCGGCCCATGGGAACAAGGCTCCTGGCTGTGGGAGAGATGACAGGCCTGCTCACACCTGCTCCAAGCCTGTCCCTGAGGCTGGGCTGCACTGTTTCGTTAGGACAGGCTTGTGAAGCGCAGTTAAGTAGGCCTCAGTCATTTTCTTGGGCTTGGGGGTCTCTGACGCCCTCAGGAAGCACGGTAGGAGCAGACCCCTCAAACGGCATTGTTCTGCGGTTCCTGTCAGGAAACTCCGTCAGCTCAGGGGAAACCCTCGGCTCCCCCCTCACCACTGGACCTTCCCAGGGCCCTGCTGAGTGTGTGCACAAGGGTCGGGGGAGAGAGCCCCCTGCAGGCCCCCTCAGGTCTCCCCACAGTTCTGACCTCCTGCCTTCTTACCTTCCAGGTACAATGTGAAGATGCAGGCCTTTTTCACAATCAAACGAAAGACCATTGCAAACGGCAACCCGGTCAACAGTGAGCTGGAGGCTGGTAATGATTACTGTGATAGTAACTCTGATGACCCTTCCATGCCATTGCTGGGGCAAGGTAAGGCTGAGCAGACAGGAGTGGCCGAAACCGTGTGGTTGAAACCACTCTCCCTTTCTCTTCCCTGCACACGTGCACACACACACACACAGCCTCTATATTGTCGCTCTTACCTTTGGTCGCAGGACCCTAAATGAAGGACAGAATCAGTGTTGGAGATGTTGCTTAGATGGGAGGAGGATGAAGAAAAAGCCAACAGCCTCGTCCCTGGGGATTTCCCCAGCCTCCTGAGGAAGGTTCAGGGCCTGCTCGGCTTCTCTGAAGTGCAGCGAATCGCATCCCTCACCCACATAAAAGGCCAAAGACAGGAAGCTGAGGACTTGGCTATAGGCAGAGCCTAGGTCTGCCTGCCATTTCTCGAATGCCAGGCCCAATTCTGGAGAACTCCGTTCAGGAGGGACATCTGGCTCATCGCCCAGAGGAACACCAAGGCCAGGAAAGGCGAGCACAGAGCTGAGCAGGAATGCGCAGACCAGCCCCAGAGAGCCCCGCTCAGGAGCCCCCTTCCCTGGGGGCTGCAGCCTCGTTGCCCAGCTCCTCTTTGGCTCCCTCGTCTGGGGGTCCGGGCCCTGGAGCCGGCCCATCCCCTCCACTGCACTCCTTCAATCAGCTAGGCCTGACTGGCTGGTGCTTTGTGACCTGGTCTTAATTCAGCCAGTGACCAGGCGATTCCCTCTAGGGGGGGCAGCTGCCAGCCAGGCGAATTTCTGCTGTTTCACCTGAGGCCAGTGTTAAGACCTGAGTAGGTTCTTAAAGTGAGGACATGGGAGAACCACTTATACTGCCTGCCTTGAGTTCCCCTCATGGTGTTGGTAAAGGCCTCCTTAACCAGGTGAGACAGGTGGGGCCACCTGAGGGTCTTTCTCTCCTGGTCCCTGTAGCTCTGGACAAGTCACATCCTGTCAGGCAACTTTAATTCTGTGATGTCAGTGGTGGGACAGGTGGTCTCAGGCCTGCTGGCCTGTGTCTGGGACATGTGGGGGCTGCAGTCTATCTTCCTTGGCCCCTCCCCAGTCTTCACCCTGGATCAGGCAGTGGTATCCCTCCCACAGGTGCTTTAGGCGAATACATTCTGTCTCATCTCAGGTGACCCAGTGAGGGAGGCATCTATCCCAGGTGCTAGAATGAGGGACGAATCTCTCCCAACAGGAAAGAAGCAGCCTGCTGGGGTGACGTACAGGGGCAGTCGAGGCCACAGCCTGGCTGCCAGAGGCCCCCTGTGAGTGACAGAGAATGGAGGCCTGCAGGTCTGGGGCTGTACTCCCATGTCCTGTTTGGTAAATGCTGAGCAGGCTGCCCCAGGAGAGCCTGTTTCCAGGACAACCCCCTCAGACGAGGAGGGAATGACATGGCCGCTGTTTTGGATTTTAGCTCCACAGACACACTGGCTACAAGGTCCCTGCTGTGGGTTCCCCCCAGCGTCTCAGATCAGAGGCTCATCTGATCCCTTCCCACAGAGGTTAGCGCCCCCCTGGGACCCTCCAGACTGTCGTGGCAAAGCAGAAAGATTCACACAGCCAGCCACAGGCCAGCAGAAAATGCCCGCTTCCTCAGGTGCCAGCCCCAGGGAGAGCCCAGGCTGCCGCGTGGCTGACAGAGGAGGCCCATCCCCAGTACCCTGTAGAGAGCCGTCCTTCTGTACGGTATGTCAGAGGCCTCAGCCGCTCCCCTTTCCAGGAAAACCAGGCTGCCGCCTTTCTGGAGCTCCAACCGGCACTGTCAACCTCACCTTTGTACCGGAGACAGTAAGATTTCCCCCACAGGTTTATTATTTTCCCCCAAATCTCTAAGTCCAGGGCAATTGCTAGAAAATTGATAGATTAGACACAGGCCTGCCCTCCAAGCACAGAGAAAGGAGGGAAAAGAGATCTCCCTTCAGCTTTTATCAGGCAGAGTGTATTTAGGTAAAGCCCAAGGAGAAAGAGGTCTCAGGGCTGCAGGCCTGAAACTGGGGATGTGGGAAGCCGGAGATGCAGCCTTTATGGATTTTTAGCCTCTGCTGGTGGACACCCCTTTGCTCGCATAGGGCTGTGTGAGTCACTGAAGGCCACTGTCCCCTAGAAATAGATGGAGGCAGGGGGGAGGAGTGCCTACTAACACCCAAGGAGGGCTGAGGAGAAGGGAGCTTTGGGAGTTTGCCTTTTCTAACAGTGTTGCCACAGAATCCTAACTTAAGAGCACCTCTCTGGGGATGCCCAGCCTACAGGCTGGTCCTGGTGTAACCAGCCCACCCTAGGAGGTCAAGATTGCTGGCCAGTAGCTTCCTTTAAGAACACACGTGTGCGTGCACGCACAGCTCTGACTTTGCTGTTATTAGTTTTGGGTTTCCTGTATAAAATAAAAAAATTTAACCCAGCCTCTTGACAGGCTTTTTGCTTTCTGCTACCCCTCATAGAAAATTGCTTTATGTACTTAAACATTCTTAGAGGTCATACAGTTCGGTTCCCCAAATCAGCTCGGGTCTGTTTTCTCTTTTGGGGCATAGCATCCTCCAGCTTTGTCCTGTGTTCAGTTCAGGTTTTTTCTAAGACAAATTTTTCACATCTTATTTCAATTCTGCTTAAAGCAGAACACAACATACCAAGAAAGCCTCCCCGGACTGTGGCAGGAGGGCACCCCGTTCCCTGCCGGTGCTGGGAGCACACCTCTCCTTGGTGGCTGTCAGGTGGCCTTGCACACAGCCTGATTTCCGAGGCCACTGTGACCACCGGCTGGCCTCAGTCTGGGGCACTTCCAGGCTGCCCTGGCCCTGAGCATAACTTTGGCTTGGAGCCAGTGGGGAGGAGACAAGATATGGCCTTAGGCTGAACTGCCGCAAACAGACGCTGTCAGCTTGGACAGACCACCTTGTGCTGCCACTTGGTGGATGGCACCAGGACAGAGGGCCCTGGGGGCCCAGGAATCATGGCTCTCGCTTCAGAGGACTGCTTGCTGTAGGTTCCCCCTTCTGAGCCCAGTTGTTGCCCCAGGTGGTGCCTGTGACAGGGGTTCAAGCTTTTCCGTGGCAGGGAGGGGCGGTGGGCACAGGGACTCCTCACAGTGGAGACAGCTGTGGGAATTGGCCAGGAGAGGGGCCATCTCCAAGGCTGGAGGCCCCAAGCATTGAAGCTCCCCGCAGCCAGAACCGCTCCACTAACACCCTCCTCCAAGTAACCCCTGGCATCTTGGCCGCCTTCACGAATGCTGACCCAGACTCTCGGCACCCACCACACGCTAATCATCTTTGGCAGTCTCTGTTGGCCTTTGCTTCCTTAACTCTTCTCTTCTAAATTGTAAGTAATCTGCTTCCATTCAAGCTACAACACATGCATTAAAAAAAAAAAATGAGCCCAACGCATGCCCTGTCGGAGGTCAGTATCTGGCTCCAACAAATGCATGGTCCTCCTGGCTTTGTATCTAACCCACATGCCTCCTGTCTGCTGAGCCTTGCTGCCTGTTTGGTGAGGTGGTGTGTGCCTGGTGTGCGGGTGTGTTTGTGCATTAACACTTGAACTGGTTTGCTCTCGGCCGCTTCTGCCAGGGAAAGACACTCGCTGGGAGCTGGTGACAGGGCAGAGGGCTGAGCATATCTGCTTTGACCACCCTGGTAGGGGGGAATTCTGCCCATTTCTGTGTGCTGTGTTCATGAGTGATTTTGTTACCAGACCCTCCAGGGCTCTGGAGTTAGATGTCAGATCCCCCAACACTCCAGCCCTAAGTGTGTTCATAGAGGTGACAAGGAAGGGGTCTGGGACAGGGGAAATTTGTTCTTCAGCCTCATGAAAGGAAGCAAAGGGTCAGAACAGCCTCCCTGCTCGAGGGCATCTGTTTTATCAGAGACACTGGGCTTGGCCACCAGCTCACCATATACCCTCGGCAAGTGGGCTTCCCTCCTTGGTCTCAGTTGCCTTGTCCGTGGCCTGCGAGCCACATCTCTGCTCTCACCGGAGAGCAGCCTCATGGAGAACAAAGTCAGAAGCATCCTTCTTTGCCGGGTGGAGATGTTTGTTCAGGTAGAGCGGGTGGCCTAGTGGGAAGTTCTGAACCAGTGTTCTCCGGTGCTCTCCAGCATTTTCCATTCTAGGCAGCCCTTGTAAATTTGTAAAGTTTTGTCTGAGCCTCTGTAAACGGGGCAAGAAAAGTCCCATCTCAGTCACAGGTGAGAGGTGACTGCCCAGTGAGGCTTCAATGAGGAGCTAAAAGACCCTTATAATTGACCAAGACTGGACCCCAGAAGAGAGGGGCATCAACTGGCGGAGGGGTTAGAGTGTCTGCTCATGAGTGGTCCTGTAGCAGGGGAACAGGGGGCTTTCATACCCCAAGATGGCAGGTGGTTCAGAACCAATGGCCCGCTTTGACTGAGGCTCCGGGCTTCCAGGCGCCTGCTGGGATCACAACCCAAGGATACCTGCAGCACTAGGGGAAGTCAGTCCCCCCAGCACTGGGGAGTCTCAAGGGAGATCTCAGCACTAACCGTGGTGGTATACTCAATGTAGTGAAGGAAGAACCTCAGTATGGCAAAACCCCAGTGGTGATGGTGGACGAGGTCATGAGCTCCAGCCCTCCCAAGTTCAGCTTTCCAGAGGCCGGTTTACGCATAATGATCACCAATAAATTTGGGCCCAGGACCCGATTGCGGATGGCCAGCAGGATCATAATTAACGAGGTAAGTTTGCTTCAAGGGCATTGAGAGCTCATGGCCTTGGGTGGTTTCATGCACTTCGAGGAAGTTCTGGCTTGTCAGAACGTGTCTAGGTGTTGGGCCACCAGGGTATCCTTTGCCAGGCTGGCCACCACACCCCACCAGAATGGTTAAAAGAACTGACAATAGCAAGCATTGACAAGGATGGGACGTTCTAATCCACTGACATTCTAGTGCATTCAACGTGTACCTACCTTATGACCTAGAAATTCCACTCCTAGATAAAATGTCCAAGAGAAATGAGTACATATATCCACAAAACTACATGTATACAAATGTTCACAAAATTCTTCAAAATAAAAAGGGGAAGCAACCCAAATGCCTATCAGCAAGCAAGGGATACATTGTGGGGTATTCCCGCAATGGAATACTATGTAGCCATGAAAAACAATACGCTGCTAAGTCATACAGCAACATGGATGAATCTCATGGACACTAACTAGGTTGTGTGAAACTATATATAAAATAATACATACTATTTGAATCCTTTTATATGAAGTTCAAGTTCAGTAAAAACTAGCTGATGTTTATAAAAGTCAAAATAGTAGTTATGTTGGTCACCTCTGGAGGGGGAGGCACATAGAGTAGGGAAGTACCTGAGGGAATCTTCTGAGGGACTGGAAAAATTCTACATCCTGGTGTGAAACATCATTGAGCCGTATAATTATAAGTGTATTTTTTGGCCTTTCCTGTGACTGTTTTCAAGCAGCTTATAAATGTCCACTGGGGGATCTGGCATGTTCACTGTCATCAGTCTGGCACTAAAAAGGGAGGCCCAGGCCTCTGACCAGTCCCCAGAGGCATCCTGGTGTGGGTCCAAATGGAAGTGAGCAAACTCAGATGGCATCCAAGGTCCTTGGTCCATTTCTCAGGCAACCTGATCTCCAGGGGTGGTGTTTTAGAAACATCTAAGGGCTGTGTGCGTGTAAGGAATAAAGCCACAGTGTAATACTTTATAGCACACTGTGGTATCTGTCTTGCTCCTGCCCACACAGCGGCAGAGACTGATCAACTCGGCAAATGGCGTGAGCAGCAAGCCACTTCAAAACGGAAAGCATGAAAACATCGAGAATGGGAATGTCCCTGTGGAAAACCCCGAAGACCCTCCGCAGGAGCAGCAACAGCAGCCCCCTCCTCTGCCGCCGCCCCCAGAGCCAGAGCTGCCTGAGGCTGACTTCCTGTCCCCGTTCTCCATGCCTGGTAAGTTCTGGGGGGCTGTGGGCCCTTACCTGGACCCATGAGGCAGCGTCAAGGGTCGACATTAGGTCACTGGAATGCTTAGGAGGCACTCGATGAACACGGCTATGGTACCAACCCATAAATTAGAGCTGTGATTGCGCACAGCATGCCGAGCGTGGTGGAGCCTGTGTGTCAGACAGCAGGTCCGCTGGAGACATGGGAAGCGCCAGGAATCCCTCGTGACTGCACTGAAATGCCCAGGGCAACCGATCAGTGTTTGCAGTAAGAAAAAGCCACCACCACCCTTGTTTTATGGACTTGCTCAGATTCTCCAGCCCCTCCAATGTGAGCAGGCCGTTTTGCCCATCCATTCCTTATTTGCTGGGACAAGATGCTGCTAATGATCCTTTGATAGTTGCATCTTATATATTTGACATCTCCTACCCATAAATAAGTCAGATCGGGCCACAACTGTGGCCCAAGCCCCTACGTCCTCCTCCTCGCTGGAGTCGGGCCTTCCAGGCCCAGTGTCATCTGACCGCTGGCTGCTTGCTGTCCTCCCTCTTTCTCTCTTTGGTGCCCTCTGCTCCAGCCGTGCTGGCCTCCTCACTGTCCTTCCTAGAGCATGTCAGATATATTACTGCCTCAGGACCTTTGCACTACCCTTTACTGGAGTGCACTTTCCCCTGTTGTCCATATGGCTTGCTCTTTTACCTTCAGGTCTCTGCTTAAGTGTCACTTCGTCAGTGTGGCCTTCCCTGGTCACCCTATTTGAAATATATATATTATCTTGTGTGTATCCCCTGACCAAGTGTCAGTTCCTAATACACAGCAGGTGCTTAGCAAATTTTCTGTCCAGTGAATGAATTCAGGAGTTCCCTTGAGAGAGGCTCCCCAGAGACATCCAGTCTGCCTTTGTCTTGAACCAAACCTTCTCTGAGGGTCCCTGAGTCCTAGATGGGAATGAAGACCAACGCTTTGGCTCAATTCCAAAATTTTCAAGTCTAAAACTTGGTGTTTTTCTCAAAAGAATTCTGTGTCTAACATCAGGCTCACGGAGCACCTGATCTGGGAGATGGCTTTGCAGGGAGAGAGGCTGCCCTGCCCCTGATCCTCACATTATGGGAACACTCCAGCCCCCAGGTGGATGTTGTGGGTCTGCCCGGGCTGGGATCCTCTGCCACCATGCTTCTTCATGAAAATATGGGCTCCATTAGGGATCGCAGGGCTTCCTCAGAGTCACTGGACTGGATTCTTGAGGGCCTGCTGATCTCAGATACCCAGGGACTCATTCCAAAACCCAGATAGTCCCAAAACTGGAGTGGGGCCTGGGAATTTGGTGTTTTCAAACCTTCTCTGTGTGATTCCTGGAACCTGGCTTGTTTAAGAATTGTTGCTTCTGGTCAGCACCTCCCAGCCTTCTCTTCCGTTGAGGGCAGACCCAGAAAGTGCAATTAGCCCCCTTACTGAGGTCACCGAGGGCCTCAGCCCTCCCCCAACATCCCCTCTGCCACCCAGAAAGCTGAGGGTATCTTGGCCCACCTCTAAACACCCCTGGGCATATTAGCACACCTGCTGGAACACTCCGTGGGGGACAAAAGCCATGCGCAGCCCACTTGAATGGTGGGCTAAAGGTCACACTGTACTTACGTGGGGCTTGCCCTGGGTCCGGGTCTGGGACCCTGCGAGGAGGAGGAGGAGTGGTAGTCCTCTCAAGACTCAAGGAGCCTGCATCAGATTACCTGTTTGGACACACTGGGACAGGAGATTCCTGCACAGCAGGACCCTGGGAGGGCGGTGCATCCACCCAGGGCAGAGCCTGCTCCAAGGAACGGGGCCCTGTGCCACCCAGTGCTCTTTCTTCTGCGTTCATAAAAGGTCCACACGCCTTGAGTCCAGAGCTCTGGGTGCCCACCCAGCCCCAAACCATCACATCACCAGCCCAGGTCTTCCCCTGAGTCCACACGGGGCTGAGCACAGGGGCTCAGGGCTGCCATCACCAAAGGGGCTTCAGTTCCCCAGGGCCTGGACACCTGATGTGAGGGGGGGGCTGGAGCATGATCATGGGGAGGGAGTTGCAGCCATGATCCGTGTGAGTTTTCTCGGGGGTGGGACTGAGAAGGAGTTGCCATTCAGGGAGTTCTATTCTCCAGCCCCAGGAGGGGGCTGGCTGGGTCCCTGCCTTACAGATACGGGGGCCACAACCACCATCTTCCACTGGCCACTTTATCTGAATCCTCGTCCTGGTGCTGCCCACTGCCCAGAGCTCTGCAGGAAACCAGGGAAGGGATGTGCCTTTCTTGGCCACTGTTATTCTTTAAGGCAGCCAGCTAAGGACTATTCATCCCTCCATTTCCTCGAAACCTTGAGTTTGGTGGGATTGGGCTGGGTGGATCCTGTCCGTTGTCCTTGTACTGGGATCTGGTGCTTCTCAGAGAAGTGGCTGTGGGAGAAGAGCTCTAGCTCTGAGTGGGTTACCTCCCCGGTTGGCAACTTTGAATGCTCCTGGACCAGATAGTGGCCAGTTTCTCTGCACCTGAGTCCTTCTGCAGGGAGCTCTGCCCTTTCTGGTGGGTCAGGACCTATTTGATCCACCTCGTCTCCAAGCCAGAGGCTCCAGGACTTTCCCCAGGTGCACCCATAACCCAGCCGGTGTTGTGAGGTTCTGCTGGGTGCTTGCCTCTCCTTGCCCTCAGGAATAGGCTGGAACTTCCTGTGACCCTGCGGAAAGCTCCTTTGTGTCCCAGCGGATGTGTGCCCAGGTGTTGCCCTTGGAAACCACAATTTATTTCCTCCCCTTCCTCCTTTTCACCCTGTCCTGTGTGGAGCAGGAACAGAATCACGTGACTGCTGCCCATTAAGTGGCCAAGGAAAACCAAAGCGAGCCTGGGCAGAATGTTTTCAGGAACTTAGCATCAGTGGGAAGCAGTCCCTGTGAGAAGGCCCAGTGTCCAGCTCCAGGCCCCTGCGCCACCCACCCACCCACTCACCTCGCCTTTTCAGTTCATCTCTGGTTGACCTGGGCTGGAGGTTGGCCCTGAGGGTGCCACAGGGGTGGGTGGAGGGAGCCTTCTCCTAAGCTGGACCCAGAGAGGAATCACAGGGTAAGGGAGGGGGTGACCAGTGGGAGTGGGAAGAGGAGGAAGCTGTCCCTCTGGTCAGCTCCAAACGAGCATAGCTGCAGGTGTCAAGGGATAAATCCAGGCCAGCTGGCGTGCAGGTCTTCTGTGCTGTCAGGGCAGGCTGGGAGGTGAACTCTGGAATCTAGAAGTCCTGGGCTTGAACTCACCAGCACCACGGCTCTGGGGGAGCATTTCACCTCTCTAAACCTCTGTTTCACATCCACAAAATAGGGACAATGGCACTTACCTCCCAGGGTTACTCCACATAATAAATAAGATGAGACACCATTTCTGTACACTGATCGACGCATAGTAGGTATGTTCAGTAAATGTTCATTCAGATTGTTGGGGGAGAGGTGTGTGTTTTCCTCGGTTCTTGTCTCTGCCATGACAAAGAATTGAAGGGTGGAGACACAGTAGTGAAGCAGAGTAAAAGTTTTATATAAAGTTACTTAGAGAGACGTGCAGGCGACCTCAGAGAGAGAGGAGCACCCTGAAAGGTTTGAGAGAAAGGATTTAAGATTAAAAGGTTACACACTCTAAGTGTGGGTGACCTCAGAGCACCCTGAAAGATTGGGGGTTCCCCCTTTTAAGGATTTTTCAGGAATGTGACAAAGGGCTAGAGTGTGGGCTTGTTAAATGGTCTCAAGTATCTTTGATGAGACATTAAGTTTCTTATCAGTCAGTCCTCTAGGTAATTCTGCAAAATTAGCTTATCAATCAAGACTGTCTGCCCTTCCTCCAAGGTTGGCCCAGTTATTTCTTGTTTGCTAAAGAGTATGTTAAGAATCTTTCTTCTTAACTTCCTGGGTTTTTTTTTTCAAAATGCAATTTTGGCTTTAAGGTGGGATCTCCCTGTCTTTATTAAGCTGTTTATAGGTAGGCCTTTTAGCAGGCTAGAGTAAATCTTAGAATGAGGGATTAAAGATGGCGGCGTGAGAAGTGAGACAGAGGCTTCCTCCTAAAACCGCATATAATATGAAAATATAACTAATACAACTACTCTTGAAAGAGCAACAGGAAAGAGGGCTATGCCAAACTGCATACACCTGGAGAAAAGAATAAACCTCACGGAAAAGGGTAACATACTAAAGCTGTGGTCCTGCAGTATCCAAGCCCTTCCCCCACCCCAGCTCACCAGCAGGAGGAAGAGGAATGGAGCAGGGAGGCAGTGGAGATCTGGGACTGCTGAATACCTAACTCTGGAGATCTGATCTGGGAGCACAAACCTACATTTCATGGTGCTTGCATGATACTCTCGTAATTAGGGGGTTGGAAAGCTAAGACAGCCAGAATTCCTGGAGAGACTAAGATTCCAGCTGCTTGTGAAAGCAGGGATCCATACCCAGCTGCTCGGGGACAAAAGAAAGGCGGGCAGTCTGAGAGACTTCCTAACAAAGAAGCCCTTAGCAAGAGGGCTGCTAAAGGGGCAAGGATTGCACAGAGCTTACTGCTCAGGAGAAAGGACAGGCAGACAAAATTGTCCGGGTGCACTCTGCCCAGCAGGTTGGGAGCTTTCACGATCTTCAGGTGCTCCAGCTCCCTGGCTGCCTACACAGCTCCAAGAACCCCTTCTGTGACAGGCAGACTAGTGCGCCTTTCTTCTGGCCAGCCCCACCAGGCTTGCAAACCGGGAAATCCTTCCCTGGTGTTAGGCCAGCCAGAGGGAAGATCTGACTATAGCAACAAAAAACGCAAAGCACAGAGGCTTATACCTGTGTGCTCAGCCCACTGGTTCAGGCAGTGGAGACAGGCATAGCAGCCAGGAACCAGCAAACACCCCTTTCCTCCCTGGAGGCACCAATACCACTCCCCTACAATCCCCGCATTGCTTCAGTGACAAGCAGCTCCAGAGAGTAGAGCTTCTGGGCACTAGAGGGCGCCATAAACAAATATGAAACGCCAAAGGAACCTGGTCCAGAGTAAAATTATGAATACAACTCCTGAGAAAAAGTTAAATGCCATGGACCTCATGACTCTCCCTGAAAGGGAGTCCAAAATAAAAATCATTAACATGCTCATGGAGGTATGGAAAGATATTCAAGAACTCAGGAATGAAATCCAGTCGGAGATCCAATCATTGAAGAACACAATGGACGGTATTAAAAGCAGATTGGATACGGTGGAGGAGACGATAAATGAAATAGAAACTAGAGAAGAGGAATACAAAGAAGCTGAGGCACAGAGATAAAAAAGGATCTCTAAGAATGAAAGAATATTGAGAGAACTGTGTGACCAATCCATACGGAACAATATTTGCATTATAGGGGTGCCAGAAAGAGGAGAGAGAAAAAGGGATAGAAAGTGTCTTGAGGAGGTGATTGCTGAAAATTTCCCCTATCTGGGGAAGGAGATAGTCTCTCAGGCCATGGAGGTGCGCAGATCTCCCAACGCAAGGGACCCAAGGAAGACAACATCAAGACATATAGTAATTAAAATGGCAAAGATCAAGGATAAAGACAGACTATTAAAAGCAGCCAGAGAGAAATAAGATCACATACAAAGGAAAACCCATGAGGCTATTATCAGACTTCTCAGCAGAAACCTTACAGGCCAGAAGGGAGTGGCACGATGTATTTAATGCAATGAAGCAGAAGGGCCTTGAACCAAGGTTACTTTATCCAGCAAGATTATCATTTAAATTTGAAGGAGGGATTGAACAATTCCAGATAAGCAAAAGCTGAGAGAATTTGCCTCCCACAAACCATCTCTACAGTGTATTTTGGAGGGACTGCTATAGACGGAAGTGTTCCTACGGTTTAATAGCTGTCACCAGAGGTAATAAAACCACAGTAAAGAGAATAGCTAATTACAAGAAAATGCAAAATTAAATTAACTATCCCCAAAGTCAATCAAGGGATAGACAAACAGAACAGAATATGATACCTAATATATAAAGAATGGAGGAGGAAGAAAAAGGAGGAGGGGCAAAAAAAAAAGAACCTTTGAATTGTGTTTTGTAATAGCATACTAAGTGAGTTGTTAGACTCTTAGATAGTAGGAAAGTTAACCTTGAATCTTTGGTAACCACGAATCTGAAGCCTGCAATGCCAATAAGTACATACCTATCCATAATCACCCTAAATGTAAATGGACTGAATCCACCAATCAAAAGACATGGAGTCACTGAATGGATAGAAAAACAAGACCCATCTATATGCTGCCTTCAAGAGACTCACTGTAACCCCAAAGACATACACAGACTAAAAGTGAAGGGATGGAGAAAGATATTTCATGTAACTAATAGGGAGAAAAAAGCAGGAATTGCAGTACTTATCAGACAAAATAGACTTCAAAACAAAGAAAGTCACAAGACACAAAGAAGGATATTACATAATGATAAAAGGGTCAATCCAACAAGATATAACCATTATAAATATCTATGCACCCAACACAGAAGCTCCTACATATGTGAAACAAATACTAACAGAATTAAAGGGGGAAATAGAATGCAATGCATTCATTCTAGGAGACTTCAACACACCACTCACTCTGAAGGACAGATCAACCAGACAGAAAATAAGTAAGGAGACAGAGGCACTGAACAACACATTAGAACAGATGGACTTAACAGACATCTACAGAACTCTACACCCAAAAGCAGCAGAATACACATTCTTCTCAAGTGCACATGGAACATTTTCAAAAATAGATCATATACTAGGCCACAAAAAGAGCCTCGGTAAATTCAAAAAGATTGAAATTGTACCAACCAGCTTCTCATACCACAAAGGAATGAAACTAGAAATGAATTACGCAAAGAAAATGAAACATCCCCCCAAAATATGGAGGCTTAATAACATGCTCCTAAATAATCAATAGATCAATGACCAAATAAAAACAGAGATCAAGCAATATATGGAGACAAATGACAACAATAATTCAACACTGCAAAATCTGTGGGACGCAGCAAAGGCCGTGCTAAGAGGAAAGTATATTGCAATACAGGCCTACCTCAGGAAAGAAGAACATTCCCATATAAGCAGTCTAAATTCATGATTAACAAAACTAGAAAAAGAAGAACAAATGAGACCCAAAGGCAGTAGAATGATGGACATAATAAAGATTAGAGCAGAAATAAATAAAATCGAGAAGAATAAAACAATAGAAAGGATCAACAAAAGCAAGAGCTGGTTCTTCGAGAAAATAAGCAAAATAGATAAGCCCCTAGCCAGATTTATCAAGAAAAAAAGAGAGTCTTCTCACATAAACAGAATCAGAAACAAGAAAGGAAAAATCACTACAGACAGCCCAGAAATACAAGCCACCCCCATCCTTCCTCAGCTCTACAAAGAACTATGAGAGAATACTATGAAAAATTATATGCTAACAAACTGGATAACCTAGAAGAAATGGACAACTTTCCAGAAAAATACAACGTTCCAAGGCTGACCCAGAAAGAAATGGAAAATCTCAACAGACCAATTACCAGCAATGAAATTGAACTGGTAATGAAAAATCTACCTAAGAGCAAACCCCTGGACCAGACAGCTTCACTGCTAAATTTTATCAATCCTTGTTAAAGTTTTCCAAGGAGTAGAAGAAGAGGGAATACTTCCAAACTCATTCTATGAGGCCAGCATCATTCTAATAACAAAACCAGGCAAAGAGACCACAAAAAAAGAAAACTACAGACAAATATCCCTGATGAACATAGATGCAAAAATACTCAACAAAGTATTAGCAAACCGAATTTAAAAGTACATCAAAAGGATCATCCATCATGATTAAGTAGGATTTATTCCAGGGATGCAAGGATGGTAGAACATTCAAAAATCCATCAACATCATCCACCACATCAACAAAAAGAAAGACAAAAACCACATGATCATCTCCAAAGATGCTGAAAGCATTTGACAAAATTCAACATCCATTCATGATAAAAACTCTCAACGAAATGGTTATAGAGGGCAAGTACCTCAACATAATAAAGGCTATATATGACAAACCCACAGCCAACATTATACTTAACAGCGAGAAGCTGAAAGCTTTTCCTTTAAGATTGGGAACAAGACAAGGATGCCCACTGTCCCCACTATTATTCAACATAGTACCGGAGGTCCTAGCCACAGCAATCAGACAACACAAAGAAATAAAAGGCATCCAGATTAGCAGGGAAGAAGTTAAGCTGTCCCTGTTTGTAGATGACATGATATTGTACATAAAAAACCCTAAAGAATCCACTCCAAAACTACTAGATCTAATATCTGAATTCAGCAAAGTTGCAGGATACAAAATTTGCAGAAATCTATGGCATTCCTATACACTAACAATGACCTAGCAGAGAGAGAAATCAGGAAAACAATTCAGTTCAAAGTTGCATCAAAAAGAGTAAAATACCTAGGAGTAAACCTAACCAAGGAAGTGAAAGACATATTCTGAAAATTACAAGACACTCATGAGAGAAATTAAAGAAGATACCAATAAATGGAAACACATCCCGTGCTCATGGATAGGAAGAATTAATATTGTCAAAATGGTCATCCTGCCTAAAGCAATCTACAGATTCAATGCAATTCCTATCAAAATACCAACAGCATTCTTCAATGAACTAGAGCAAATAGTTTTAAAATTCATATGGAACCACAAAAGACCCCGAATAGCCAAAGCAATCCTGAGAAGGAAGAATAAAGCTGGGGGATTATGCTCCCCAACTTCAAGCTTTACTACAAAGCCACAGTAATCAAGACAATTTGGTACTGGCACAAGAACAGACCCATAGACCAATGGAACACACTAGAGAGCCCTGATATAAACCCAACCATATATGGTCAATTAATATATGATAAAGGAGCCATGGACATACAATGGGGAAATGACAGCCTCTTCAACAACTGGTGTTGGCAAACTGGACAGCTACATGCAAGAGAATGAAACTGGATTATTGTTTAACCCCATACACAAAAGTAAACTCAAAATGGATCAAAGACCTGAATGTAAGTCATGAAACCATAAAACTCTTAGAAAAAAACATAGGCAAAAATTTCTTGGACATAAACATGAGCGACTTCTTTATGAACATATCTCCCCAAGAAAGGGAAACAAAAGCAAAAATGAACAAGTGGGACTATATCAAGCTGAAAAGCTTCTGTACAGCAAAGGACACCATCAGTAGAACAAAAAGACATCCTACAGTATGTGAGAATATATTCATAAAAAACGTATCTGATAAAGGGTTGACATCCAAAATATATAAAGAACTCATGCACCTTAACAAACAGAAAGCAAATAATCCAATTAAGAAATGGGCAGAGGACATGAATAGACACTTCTCCAAAGAAGAGATTCAGATGGCCAACAGGCACATGAAAAGATGCTCCACATTGCTAATGATCAGAGAAATACAAATTAAAAGCACAATGAGATATCACCTCACACCAGTGAGGATGGCCAATATCCAGAACACAAACAACAAATGTTGGCGAGGATGTGGAGAAAGGGGAACCCTTCTACACTGCTGTTTGGAATGTAAATTAGCTCAACCATTGTTGAAAGCAGTATGGAGTTTCCTCAAAAAACTTAAAATAGAAATACCATTTGACCCAGAAATTCCACTCCTAGGAATTTATCCTAAAATGCAGCAGCCTAGTTTGAAAAAGACATGTGCACCCCTATGTTTATTGCAGCTCTGTTTACAATAGCCAAGAAATGGAAGCAACCTAAGTATCCATCAGTAGATGAATGGATAAAGAAGATGTGGTACATATACACAATGGAATATTATTCAGCCATAAGAAGAAAACAAATCCTACCATTTGCAACAACATGGATGGAGCTACAGGATATTATGCTTAGTGAAATAAGCCTGGTGGAGAAAGACAAGTATCTAATGATTTCACTCATCTGTGGAGTATAAGAATAAAGCAAAAACAGAAGGAAGAAAACTGCAGCAGACTCACAGAACTCAAGAATGGACTAACAGTTACCAAAGGGAAAGTGGCTGGGGAGGATGTGTGGGAATGGAGGGATAAATGGGAAAAAAGGGCTATTACAATTAGTACCCGTAATGTAGGGGTGTGGGCACAGGCAAGGCAGTATAGCACGGAGAAGACAAGTAGTGATTCTATAGCATCTTACTACTCTGATGGACAGTGACTGTTATGGGGTATGTGGTGGGGACTTGATAAGAGGGGGAGTCTAGTTACCATAATGTTGCTCATGTAATTGTACATTAATGATACCAAAATTTTTAAAAAGTACAAAAAATTCAGCCCTATCAAAGTCTGCAATCAATTCAAAATTATGAACTCTTGTTTTTTTTACCACAATTCAATTAACCATTCTTATTTCTAGTTTTGGTAAAATATATCAAACCATTTCTAAGAGAAAATAATTTTCTAAGTCTCTCAAAGACCACAGACATAGTCGTTTCAGTTGGTTATTTATCCCTGAACATCCTGAGGGTTAGGATGAAGAAATGTTTTCATAGTCTTGTATGTGGACTTCTCATCACTCTTATTCATGGACACATACTTACTGCACAGAAACTCTGGGATGGCATTGATTTCTCTGATCATTTCACCTCCAACTACAGGTAATGACTTTCCTACTAAGGCATTTGTGTTATCTTGAAAGGCAATGCAAGCCATGGGAAAATATTGGGACTTTCTCTGGTTAGATAGACATGATATATGGATGTTACTAGACAAAATGATAATCTTTTACAATAAAATTATAGAGTTTATTTTATGTGCCAGACATAAAACCAAGTGTAT